>CM060689.1:64619651-65004651 GCA_030686995.1 Artemisia argyi
CCTACTCCACTCCCCGAGTCACCTACTCGAGAGTTTTCTTCACTAGATCAAAAACCTCCTTTATGGCGGAGAAAACCGTACACACCAAATAACACACCACAAGAATATCACACCACAATCACAACTTCAACACACCTTCTTCACACCAATCTTCTACACACCAATCTTATATTTTCTTCACACCAATCTTCTACACACCAATCTTCTATTCTCTTCACACCTTCAAAGTACTAATGTCTTGACACCTTCAAGTCACTAATATCTTCACAACTTCAATGCACTAGTGTCTTGACACCTTCAAGCCACTAATGTCTTCACAACTTCAATGCACTAATGTCTTGACACCTTCAAGCCACTAATGTCTTCACAACTTCAATCTACAAATGTCTTCTAGTCTTCTCCAATAGAGATCCTTAATTTCTTCACTACAAGATCCTATTGCTACAATCTCCTATCACCACTACTATCTAACCCTTCTTCTTCACTTCAAGTTACACTTCACACTAATCAACAATTCTAGATTCTTCAACTAAATCTAGATAACTAATACATCCACCTTATTCACCAAAGTATAAAGGATTTACAACAAATTATAAATAAACAACTTAGATAGCAAGATGATACTAAGTTGTAATACTTCTAATAGAAGTATTCTTCTCTTTGCACTTGAAAGAATGAGGCTTTGGATCACTTGGAAACAAAGGCTTATGAAATGAATGATCAAAGGATTTTTAGGATTGAAATGAAGATCTAGAACAGAAAGTTTTAGTGCAAAAAGGTGAGGAAAAAATCCAGGTTTAAGGTGGTATTTATAGGCAAAAGTTTCTGACAGAGGAGCGTGGCCGGTCCCCTTAAATCATGGCCGGTCCCCTTAAAATTAAGGGGACCGCCCTTTATAATTAAGGGGGCCGCCCAGCTGAAACGGCCAGAAACTTTGTCTTTTAGTGGGGAAAGTTTATTTGGTGAAAAACTAACTGATTTTGGTTAAATATTTGAAATCATATATTTAGTATGATTAAAACATTTTTCCTTATTACCAAAAGTGTTTTTCAAAAATATATAATAAGATTATATAAATAAATAAACTTTGTATTAGTTAATTAAATACCCCTTTGATCATAAATTGCACTAAGCACTTTGTTTATTCATACCTTAAGTGATTAGTTGGTGAAAGTGATTATTTATTACTAAATACGTGTTTACGTCATGATCTTTGGTTTGATTAGTTTAAGTTTTGTGATTATCAAAACATAGAGATATCGGAAGATATGAATAATGTTTTTAGTCAATCAATTATTTATATCAACACTTTATACCGTTTAACACCGTTCGTTTTGAAGAATAGAAATAAAATGAGTTTGGTTTTTTAAGATCATTAATCTAAGTGGCTATATTGTTTATTGGAAGTGATATATGTTCGCATTTGTCTTTCGTTTTGTCACAAAAAGTAATTTAAATCAGTTATTTTTAATTTAAATCATTTTAAAACATTTATAATTAGTTTAAATTATTTTTGACTAATTAAGGTTTATAATTAGTTTAAATTATTTTTAATAAATTTTAATGATTTTTGACTATTTAAATCATTTATAAATAAAATAAATAATTTTTAAATATCCCACTTTCGGCGGGGACATGTCCCCGACAAAAGATCAAAATCTATTCATAAACTTTCTGCAAGGACATGTACTCGCCAAAAGGGTTGGCGGGAAAAAAACGCGAGAACAATTAGCTAGCGAGGTAGAATAAGAAAATTTTGTCAAACTTTGATAAACTTTCATGTCTCCGTCAAAAAGTTGTGTAGAATTTTACTAGTACAGGTGTGCTAGGTTAGCGAAATCTTTGTCGTTTAATGACTTTTAGCGGAGACAAATGTGTCTCCGCCAAAAGTTGGTCGCCCGTCTTATTTTTGTTGTAGTGACAACTAAAACCCTAGCAATTAAAAAGAATAACAAGACCTAAAAAAACTAAAACCTAATCGTAGACCCGAATAATTGGAACAAAAGCAACAAAAGAAGAACTAATACAACGTTGAATCGTTAATATTATGATGAGAAAACGAATCAGGTTTATAGATCGATTAGGGTTGTTTGGATATTGTGAATCACCAAGATCGCCACACGTGTGGAGAGGGAATCTTTTGCTATGATATTAAAAGGTTACGTTACATAAAAGTGTGTGTATATATATATATATATATATATATATATATATATATATATATATATATATATATATATATATATATATATATATATATATATATGAGATTGAAAAATTAGTTAGCCTTTAATTGCTGATTAACAACGATAAAATTTTATCTTTGCATGTTTATCTGTATGGAAAAAGCAAGTCTTTACTATAGATGTGTGTAGCTTAGCTAAGTCGCTAAGATATATGATCGGTTTTAACACTTTTCAAAAGCCAACCACAAAAGTGCAACGAGTCAAGTTTGAGCACAACACCTCTTTTGATGATGTTACATGTCTTAAAACTAGACCATGATGTTAAGCTAAGACTACTGGTAACGGTAACTCAACCTTTTTGGGGTCATTTTTGTCACTTTAGCGCTACATTAGTTTCTTTCTCTAATATCAAACGCATGGTCTTAAACTCGTAGTAAGGCGACCCCAATCAATAAAAAAAATATATATAATAATAATAAAAAAAAAAAAAAAAAAAAAAAAAAAAATGCCTCACAAAAATTATTTAAATAAAAACTCACACACACAAACAAAAATGCTACAATTCGGTTGCTTGAAGAATCGAATCGAGCAAAGTGGTTGGGGACGCGTTCCTTGGTAGACTAGCTCATTTAGGGGGTGACGCGTTCACCAAGGGTATACTGACCCAAAGTTGGGTCTCCATTACGACCCGTCTAAAAAACAAGTTCACGATCTAAGAAGTGTTTAATGTACGTAATATTAATTTCAAAATAGACACTCGTGTAAATCAAAGAATAAGAATATTCTAAAAGACAAAATTACACGGATGGTCCTTGTGGTTTACACAGATTTCATGGTTAGTCCCTATTTCATTTTAATTACACCAGAGATCCCTATTTTGGGAAACGTTGCACGCGTTTGGTCCCTAAGTTGGATGGACGTTATCTTTGACCGTTAAGTGTATAAATATTATTTGCCCGTTAGTCCCTCCGTTAGTTTTGTTTGCATCGTTAGTCCTATTTTTTGCATTGTTAGTCCTATATGTTGGTCAACGCGTCAAATCGGGTCATAAACGGGTCAGATCGGGTCATAAACTGGCGGGTCGGATCTGGGTACGGGTCGTGTGCCACGTGGACCACTGAGATGGTGCCACGTGGCATAGATAATATACATGAAGTTTGCCTCAGCTGGATTCGAACCCATGACCTCTCGTGTGAGAGTGAAGCCCACTTCCAGCTGCGCTGGAGTGTGACTTCAATATATACATGCAATATTAATTATATAACACAACTTACTAAATGGTCCATTTAGATATAATTTTACCTTCCATTTCAAGGAGTTTTGGACTGGTTCAAAAATATATAAAAATACCGTTGGACTCGTTTTTTCGTGCTCTTTCCAATGGTGTGCTCGGGGAATTTTTCCGAGATCGTCTGAACCTCGTTAAACGTGAAACGTCATCGAAACTCTTCCGAAAATCATCGAAACTCATCCGAAACTCATCTAAAAAACAAAATAATTTTTCCAAAAAAATTAATATCGGAAAAAAATAATTTCGAAAAAAAAATTAATTTCGAAAAAAAATTTATTTCGAAAAAAAATTAATTTTTGTAAAAAAATTAATTTCGAAAAAAAATTAATTTTTCTAAAAAAATTAATTTCGAAAAAAAATTAATTTTTCTAAAAAAAATTAATTTCGAAAAAAAAAATTGTAAAAAAATAATTTCGAAAAAAAAGTAATTTTTGTAAAAAAATTAATTTCGAAAAAAAATTAATTTTTGTAAAAAAATTAATTTCTAAAAAAAGTACTTTTTGTAAAAAAAATACTAACGAGGGACTAACGGTGCAAAAAATACTAACGGAGGGACTAACGGGCAAATAATAATTATACACTTAACGGTCAAGGATAACGTCCATCCAACTTAGGGACCAAACGCGTGCAACGTTTCTCAAATAGGGATCTCTGGTGTAATTAAAATGAAATAAGGACTAAACATGAAATCTGTGTAAACCACAAGGACCATCCGTGTAATTTTGTCATTCTAAAAAGCAAAACTGTTACTGTAGATGTCTATATCCATGATCCATCTATATATACAAGCTATATACGTGTGGTATTAGCCAAACTTAAACGTTAGTATTTTCTAAAAAATTAGTCTCTGTATCATACCTAACGGAGTCACGGCTCAAGTCTACATATGGCACCATTTCTAACCGATATGCATGAACTCAAAACATTTGTAGTAAATGAAGGTAATGGTGTCAAAGGTCTATCGGAGCTCAAGATCAAAACTATACCTTAATTATTCATTCAGCCTCATGAAAAACGGCTCGATATGAGCAAAGTGGTACTCAAAGAGTCCATTCCAGTAATCGACATGTCGAATTACGAAGATCCAGAACTGATGGATTCGATATGTGATGCAGCCGCCGAGAAATGGGATTTCTTTCAGATTGTTAACCATGATATTCCACTTAGCGTACTAGAGGACGTTAAGAAAGCAACATATAGGTTTTTTGAATTGCCAGCTGATGAGAAAAAGAAGTACTTATTCAATAATTCTCCTACGAAGAACGTTAGACTGCTTTCGAGCTTCGTTCCTGAAGTGGACAAAGCTATGGAATGGAAAGATTACCTTAGTTGTTTCTATGCTTCGGATGATGAAGCCATGGCATTTTGGCCCTCCTTATGTAGGTAATATATTACGATAATACTGTTTAGATTGCTAGTTTTGCTTATCTACATACATCGAAATAAGAAATTGTGTCCTAGTTTTTCTATGTTTCGACAACAAGGTAGTTCTATGAGATAGATCATATCGGTAACTATGTTTTTAATCCGTTTAACTATTGTTTTTAATTTCCTGATTTTTCTTAACCTACCTTTACATATAAAACCCATGAATATAAATATTTCTTTGCTTCGTTTGTAGGGATCAAGTTCTTGAATATATGGACAAGTCAGAATCGCTCATCAAAAGGCTGTTAGAAATACTTATAAACAGTGACGGAACCAGGGGGTGCCCCGGGACACCCATGAATTTTTGTTGTGTAGTGTTAATTTTGTTAAAAAAACCTTAATTTTTCTTAAATTCACCCGGTCCCTAAAACTTGTGTTTGTAGTATTGTTTAGTTTATTCTAAGTGCACCTGGTCATTTTGTATCCTGGTTCCGCCCCTGCTTATAAAGAGACTAGGCATAACAAAACTTGACGAAACAAAACAGCCACTTCGATCTTATGGGCTCGAGACGAGTGAACCTAAACTACTATCCCATATGTCCTAACCCTGAGCTCACGGTTGGCGTGGGAGGTCATTCCGATGTTTCAACCCTCACTGTCCTTCTTCAAGCTGAAACCGGAGGGCTATATGTTAGAGAACTTGATAGTGACAATTGGATACACATCGCTCCTGTCAAGGGATCATTAACTATCAACATCGGTGATGCTTTGCAAATCATGAGCAATGGTCGATACAAGAGCATAGAACATCATGTGGTTGCAAACATGTATGAGAACCGAATTTCAGTTCCGATCTTTGTTAACCCTAGACCCAACGACATGATTGGGCCATTGCCAGAAGTGATCAAGAGAGGGGAGAAGGCTTTGTACAAGCAAGTCTTGTATTCGGATTATGTCAAGCATTTTTACAAGAAATCTCATAATGGGAAGGATACTATCGATTTTGCAAAGGTTTGATCATTTTTTTTTTTTTTTTTTTTTTTTTTTTTTTTTTTTTTTTTTTTTTGAGAAAACCATAAGCAACAACAATTGAAGCCTAGTCAAAGTTCCACAAGCAATTTCTCGATCGTGCCGGAGAGAATCGTAAATTTGTAATAGATGTACTATATGTAGTTATGATTGATCGGGCCTTGAAATTTTAAGTTTATCATGTATGCGTGAGACTTCATTTTCATCAATCTGAAGTTACTAAAATATGGATTGTGAAATTATCATAAGAATCGTGTTGAATTGAGTCCAAGACAAGAATGGCGTATGTGCGTATGTGTAGCCTTTTGATTCTGTACGTAATGTTTTTTGTTCTGAATGCATGTAGGAATGGTGATTCTCGTTATTACCCAAATCCAATTATTATGATAAAGAACTTTAAGACTGATAAGGGTTAAGACACCAGTATTCCAGTTATAGGAGATGGAATTAAATCTCTAGAAATTTAGAAAGATAGCATTTTAAGGACTTATAGAATTTGTATTCAAAATATGATAATTTACCTTTCAATCTCCTCTTAGCAAAAAGTCAATAACACCCGATGCTCTCTCATATTTCTTTTATACACCCGATGTGACTTACGAGTTACGAATTATGGTGGCAACAACGATTTCGGTGTTGCGGCGTGGCTTTTTATTTTATTTTATTTTTTTTTTTTCATCATTGTTTTGATATAGTAGTAATACTACGCTATTTTTCTCAGTTCCGCCAAAGAACCTCTGTACAGTAATTAAAACTAACATCTATAGAATCGACTGTTGCGTTACGTCAATGTTTTTGCATTTGTTTTTTTTTTTTTTGTTCGACGGTGTATTATTACATAAAATGTAGTACTCTAATAACCTAATTTTTAGTATGGCTCTGTTTGATATCCGAGATTTCAGCTCAGTTATAAGTTCGGTCCTGTTTTTTTAGGTTTGGTTCCGCTTCGCTTTTCGAGTTAATAGGTTATTACCTAAACCATGCACATCTACTATAGGGACTTGCACAGGGCACGTATTGTAGATATCGATATCAGTAGCAAGGCTGACGAAGGGGACAGTGTGTGTACGTAAAATAGGTGTTTCATAACTAATTGTATCTATCTTCTGCTTGCCCTTATCGGTATGTGCTGAAACATTAGAACCTGAAGCTGTGTTGCCAATGACTATCGAATCGGAATCAGGTCCACGTATAGTTATACGAGTAGTGTGAACACGTTCTGGTCCTCCAGTGTCCATAGAATTAAGATTCCCAGAACCGTCGATTTTTGGTCGCGTAGACCCATGTTGAATGACTATACCAGTTGCAGTTGATGAACCACTATTTTCACATATTGGTAATGCTTGTACCGTATATTTGTAGCATCTTTTTTAGGGACTGCTTTTTTTTTTTTTTAGTTCTCATATTATGAAAGCAAACGTACGTAAACAACAGAGTATTCAACACAAATACCGGAATTTTGAAAAGAGCAGCAAGATTTGACAGTCATACGTGTAAAAATGAATGACCACATATTTACAACAACAAACAACACAGCAGCAAGATTTTACAATCACATGTATAAAAATGAAGGAGCACATATTCACAACAACAAACAACACAGTCAGTAATACGAAACAATAACTGTCCAAACAATTTAGCGTACAAAATAACCATGAAATAACAAAAACATGCATACAGTAAGTCGTTATAGCCGGAAACCAACTAACCTTCGTAGATCTAGAACAGGATTATTTGGGCGGTGGATGGAGTTTCAAAAGTAGAGAAGATGATAAGTTTGTTTGACTTGGTTGACAGCATCTTGCATCCTACTGTAATATGAAACCAAAAAACGACACAAAAAACTGGCATTTGCAAACCCGTATGAATATGGATTCCCAACTTATAGCCCAAACTATAAAAGTAATGGGCTAAATTTTTTTAATATATTCTAAGTGTTGCTCCTATAGTATATCTAGAAAAAGTAATGGGCTAAATTTCTTTTCATATAATATAAGTGTGGCTTCTATGGTATATACAGAGAATTTAACCTACATAATGTAGATTGGGGAGCTCCACGTGGGTCGGGCTAGATTTATTATAAGTAGCTACAGGCCCACAGTCAAACATATACACACCATCAGATGGCAATGCCCCTTCACGTGCTTCACCAATTTGTAACATGCAACTATGCAAGCCATGGAACAGAGTCGTGGGGACGCAATGTTGTAAAGCACTTTAATGTTAGCTGCTCGTGTGGTTCTTTACATCATTAGGCTCTAAAGTGTGGTAAGCTCGTGTGGTTATTTACATCATTAGAGCATGAAGCGTGGTCACATTTTAGGTTCGTTATTTTGACGTGGCTTGCCAAACAGCGGCGTTATTTGCACGCCACTACGCTAGAACCATCACTCACCATTTCTCAAGTGAATAACTCACCTCACGCCATTTGCTTCTTTTTTTCTTTTCTTTTTTTGGTTTATTTGTGTTGTGTTTGTGTGAAGTGTGTGTGTTTTGTATGTGTGTTTTCGTGAAGTGTGTGTGTTGTGTATGTTTGCAGCGAAGGTGGAGTGGAACAAGATGATGGCAATTTTTTTCCTTGATATTAAACCTTTGTAAATATAGAAATTTCAAATGTCTTTATAAGTTAGAAACTTTGGATCTTTATTCTAAATATGCACATCTATTAGAATTAATTGTTTAATTAGTTGGTATTAAATAATTTGTGTAATTTGTAGTTTTATTTAATGAATGAAAAATTAATTTGTTTGAAAAAATGAAAAAAGAATTAAAGTGATAGGGTCCAAAAACTACCAAATGACTTGAGCCACTACAAATGAGTTATTTTTTGTGTGTGAATATGAAATGTGAAATGTAAAATGTTGAGGTAGCGCTGATTTGACAAAACGATACCGCACCTTGCTCTTTGTCAAATCTGCTTAATGTTCGCAATTGTTTGTACTTGTAAATGATTTGATTTAGAAATAAATGTTTGTTTGAAAAGACTATGTTAGCAGTCAAATATACTTCGACCAAACTAGTTTTTAATCCCATGTAGTTGTTAAACATAATTTTATAGTAAAGTTATGTAACATTTTTTATATTTATTTAGTTATAATACGTGTATGCATGTGAAGTTGTGCAAAAAAATTTATTATATATTAATATCGATTAGTATTTTGTATATATTTTGTTGGATGGAGTATCTCACTTTATTTAACTAGCATGTTGATGCGGTTAATGTTAAAGAAAAATTTCTTAAATTAGCCCAAATGTGAAACCATGGTCTACTTTCTAGCAAAATAAAAAAGCCAATTCCCAAAATAGACCAGTGCGGTTGACCAACTGTGCGACTACACTACCATTTTGACACATGTTCAATTTTTTATTAGTAAAGTAAAAGTGGTTGATGGGCTATGTAAGTTACCCCTAATTGATTTTACAAGTAGTTCATGCGTTGCTTGCCATGTGGTGAATAGATCCCCATAAACTGCGATTGAGATAAAGACTCCTCGAGAGATTTTATCTGGAAAGCAACGCATGCCCATGTGAATTATGGTAAAGTTTAGTCAAAGGTTATGCAATATATATTTCTAGGGTATGGGAGTGGAGTAAAAGGGTTCTTCTGTGGTGTATAGACAAAGGAAGGAGTCCAAGATTTATCTTAAGTAGAGATATAACCTTTGATGAATATGATATGTTTGATCTGAGAGGAGAGATCGATGGTGTCACAGGGAAGGATCTGGGTGTTCTTTCCTAAAAGTGGAGTTTGCAACTAGTACTTCGGATAGAATCATCATAGATGATGAGCAACAACCTTCGAAGGAACCTACTTGGGAGACATCAAAAACTAGTGGTCAATCTACGGGCTTGGAGCTTGAGGAAACAAAGCCTCATGATACGGAGCCTATGACTGAGGAAGAGGGGTCAGAAGAGGATGACTCTGAACCTATAGCATTGAGAAAGAAGAAAAGGGATGAAAAGGCATCGACTAGATATACAAGTTTTGTAAGTGATTGCAGTTATGACTCCGTTGCATATGCCTTAGCGATACGTGAAGAAATTGGTATCAATGAACCAAGATCTTACAAGGAGGCGATTCAGAATAATAAATATTAGAATGGGTGTTTGCAATGAACGAGGAATGCAATCACTAGAAAAGAATGGAACATGGGTAATTGCAAAATTCCTAAAGGGTGCTAAACCAATGTGCTACAAATGGATCTTTAAGAAAAAGGAAGGAATCCCTGGAGTTGAACCTGAAAGGTTCAAGGCAAGGCTGGTGGCAAAGGATTTTTCACAAAAAGAAGGAAATTGATTACCAGGAAGTGTTTTCTCCCACAGTGAAACACAAAACGATTCGGGCCTTTTTGGCCACATGGTAAGTGCATTTGACTTAGAGCTTGAACATCTTGATGTGAGAATTTCATTCCTCCATGGTAATTTGGAAGAAAGAATATACATGTCGCAGCCTGAGGGGTTCATTGATCCTACGAAGAAAGATTATGTATGTTTGCTAAAAAGTCTCTGTATGGTTTGAAGTTGTCTCTAAGGCAATGGTATTGAAGATTCGTTTCTTTTATGATTTCTAAAGGCTACGTGAGAAATCAATATGATAATTTTGTTTACTCAAAGAATCACTCATATACATCCTATGTCTATCTTTTGTTATACGTGGACGACATGTTAATTGCTTCGGAGAACAAGGCTGCGATTAATGAATTAAAGCTTTTGTTGAAGAGTGAGTTTGAGGTGAAGGATCTTAGTGCAACCAAGATGATACTAGGCATGGAGATTTGGAGAAATAGAAATGAAGGTCTTTTGTATGTTTTCCAACAAAAGTATATTGAAAAGGTCTTAGAGTCATTCTATGTTGATCACCCCATGCTAGTTTGTGTTCCGTTGACGGGTCAATTCACATTTGATTGGAGTACCATATCTACAATTGACAAGGAGAAAAGTTAAATGAGAATGGTTCCGTACTCTAATGTTGTTGAGAGCCTCATATACTCCATGGTTTGTACGAGACCTGACTTGGCTCATGTTGTAGGTATGGTAAGTACGTTTATAAGTAATCCTGGGAAGGCTCACTGGGAAGCGATTAAATAGATCATGCGATATTTGAAGGGTACGAGTAACATATGCATGTCTTCTGGAAAAGATAAGCTATGAGCTGGGTTGGTGGGCTGCGTAGACTCTGACTATGCTAATAATAAGAGTATTGACATTTTATATTTTTTCCTTGTTTGGATGTGCGATTAGTTGGAAGTCTGTTGCAGTCTACGTCCACTTTGTCAATGATGGAGGCTGAGTACATGTCATTAACGGAAGGTATTAAGGAATGCATAAGGATCGATGGTTTAGTGGAGAGTCTTGGACTGAAGGTAGAGAAACTTTTCTTGCATTGTGATAGAGTGCTTAAATGTGGCAAGTAATCTGGTCTACCATGAGAGGACCAATCACTTTGATGTGAGGCTAAACTTCATTTGTGACGTTTTGAAGGAAGACATCTTCTGTATTTAGAAGATAGCTACAGAGGAGAACCCATCGGATATGTTGACGAAGCCTTTGCCAAAAAAAAAGTTCAAGCTTTGCTTGGACTTGGTAATGTAACTTGGAATTGTCGGATGTGTATTTGTTTCTTTATGCCAAGTTGGGTTGTATTGCACATCAATAGAATAGGTTTTTCTATGTAGGGGTTTGGAGCCTATAAATACCCCATTGGTTTCCATGTAATAGGTGATGTTGGAGAAATACCTTTCTACATATCACGTGTGCAAGAGGCTCCTTCATAAAGGCTTCCTTAGTTGCATACAGAGGGTTAGTTGGGCAAATAGTGAGGTCAATGGGAATTAGTTTCCTTTTGGGTTGTGCCTTGTAAACATTTTTTCATTCGTAATAACATTTATAGTTCCTTCCTCTCGTGGATGTAGGCTAGTCTTCTCGTGACTAGTCGAACCAAGTAAATCAAGTGTTGTTTTCCGTATTTGTTACGGTTTAATATTGTCAACCATTGCTTGTTATTGAATCCATTATTGTTTCAATCCATGTTCATTATACGTAGCCTAGGTAGGCTTCTTTGAGGCGCCTCGATAAGCTATATGTACGTTTTCATATGAGTACATGAGGCAGCATAAGGGACCTAATTCCCTAACACTAACAATATGAATCATGTTGGGAAACATGCATGAATGCATCACTTATTCACTAGACAGAACTTTAGCCACCCAAGTTGTAGATTTCAATTAGTCACTTTTATTTCTTTATACGTTTTTATCACTCAATACAAAAAAGACTATCTTATTTATAGCAATAATATAGTTTATTTTGTTAAAAATAATGTGTTACATATAATTAAACATAATTCCAGTACCGAATAAGAAAACACTTGGAAAGAATATTCCCTTATAAGTTCCATATTTCCTTTATAATATATAGTAGGATCTTAGTATCCCGATCCGATCTTACAATTTTAATTTTGCATAAATGGAAAATGATCCTGATCTTGAAAACCTTGACTTATACTATTTATAAATTTTGAAGTAGTATCATAAATATGCCATCAAATCTAAATCATACACTTCTGACTCTTATCCCAAAAGTCAACAAGCCATATACTCTTAAAAGACCTTTGTTAGATAAGTTATCCCAATGTTCTTCACAAGATCATTTTAAAGGTCTTAGTTAGCTGACTCAAACCCATTTTGCCGAAAATTATTTCTGAGATTCAATTGGCTTTTGTTACGAAGTTATAGACTAATGGTCATAGATAACTCAATCGTTGCCTTGGACATTGGCTAAAAACTAAATGTTGTGGCAAAACCGGATATTTAGCTCTTAAGATCGATATGAGTGCTAACAAAGTTGCGCTTCCCCTAGCTTTGTTGTAACACCCCAAATTTTTAAATATTTGCAGCGGAATAAAGATTGGGTGTTACTTCATAGCTCACAGTTTTTCAGTAGAAAATGATTATCAATTTAGTCATTTTAAAACATTTATCATTCGAATTTTATAAATATCAGATTTTTCAAAATGAGGTCCCAGTGGTTTCAAAGTTTGTTAAATAAGTTTTCGAATGATAGTAAAATTTATAGCCTTTGTAAGAATCCATGCTCCTCCGTACCTTCCTTGCTCATAATGGACCTGAGATAAACACATGCTAAAAGTGTCAACACAAAGGTTGGTGAGTTCATAGAGTTTATAAGTAGAGTAGTTGATTTCTAAAAATCAAAAGAGTTTGTGAGTTTATACTATTCATAATAAACGATTTATTATCAAAATCAAAGTGTGAGTAAAATCCATAGTGTTTATAGTCAAAAGCAGTTGATTTATCAAAATCAAAGTTAACATGAAATAGTTTGTTGGTTTGCCCAAACTGGGTCAACACCAAAATAGTTTGTTTTTGCTAAGAAATAATGATTTTCTGCTATATAGTGAACACAAATTAGTAATTTGATAAAAACAATGGGCTAAGTTGTTATACGCCCATAACATTAGCTATTGTAGTACTGTGTCATGACCACAGCACTACTACCTGATTTCCCTAAGCCTCATGACACTCATCCGATTAACAGATCTCATCAAATATGATGGATAATAGTAACAATGGCCCTTTGGATAGGTTTTTGCCATTCACCTATTAGATTTCAAATAAAGTGCGTTTGGTGGCTTTCCTCTAGCAACCAAACGGGGATTGTCAGTCCCTAATAGATCTATCCATAATTATTTAC
Source organism: Artemisia argyi (assembly GCA_030686995.1). Taxonomy (NCBI): domain Eukaryota; kingdom Viridiplantae; phylum Streptophyta; class Magnoliopsida; order Asterales; family Asteraceae; genus Artemisia; species Artemisia argyi. The sequence goes on from CM060689.1 coordinate 64,633,236, forward strand.
GTTCACCCTACGAGTGACTAAGGTTCATGATATGAGGGACTTGGCAATAGCAAACTTAGGAAGTAGAAATCAGATATAGCATACAGTTGAAAAGTTACTTGTAAACATGTTTATAGCAGTTATCTCTCCATGAGATATAAAATGTATAAAATGGTGGGCTATGGTCACACAGTAATTTGTAAATAGTTTAAAATACTTATGAAAGTAAAAGTAGTAGTTGAGCATGTATCTCTCCCAAAGCATTTATAAAACCAGTAAAAGTAGGGGCTATGACTCACAGTAATATGTAAAAGTTTAAAATACTTGTAAAAGTAAAAGTAGCAGTTGAGCATGTATCTCCCTCAAAGCATTTATAAAACATTTATAAAAACGGGGCTAAGAACTCACAGTAATTTGTAAATAGTTAAGAGTACTTGTAAAATTATAAAACATGTAGTTGAGCATGTATCTCCTCCAAAACATTTATAAAACAATTATAAAACCAGTAAAAGTAGGGGCTATGACTCACCTTAAGTGATACTAGGAATGATGAAAGTAAGTGCGAGTGAGAGTATGAGAATGATTTTGGAAGCGTCTTTAGTACGGAACCTGATAAATAAATTTATCTGAGAATCTATCCAAATACTATTTGGTAATGAATAACGATTAATGAATAGCGATTAATCGTTATGATGAGAAGATGATATGCGAATGAAATTCTTATGTTTATAAGATAAGTTATTATGTTTGAAGTTTTCTTTTCTTAATTTTGATGGTAATAATACGTAAAGAAAATTTATTAAAGTATTGTTATATATATTTTTAACGTAAAGAAAATAAGGCGAAAATGTGTATGACGTGAGGGGATGACGTAGAAATAGAAAATAAAATAGGAATGTCAAATATGATATGTGGGTCCTTGTTCTTTGCTAGATTTTTACACTTTTTACCCTAACGGCGTTAGCGTTACACCGTTAGTCCAAAGTAAAATATATTTACGTTTTAAATCAAAAAGCTTTCAATTATTACCCTTTTCACCCAAAAGTTTATAAAATCAGTTTTTCACTCCTTAGTTTGTAAAATGACAGTTTTTACTTCAACTTTATAAACTTGACACTTTTAACCCAAAAGTTATAAAATTTGCAATTTTAGTCCAAAATTTACCAAATTCGAAACTTAGTATTTTTATTTCTCAAATAAGTTAAAAATAGCTTATTTAACTTTTCAAAACTGCTTATTTGTCGATAGAGCTTATTTTTAGCTTAATGGGCTTTTAAGCGGAAACTAGGCCCGTTAAGTAATTTAAATCCATTGGGCTTATGAAAGTTTTGGGCTTGGTTTTGGGCTTATTTTTGTACGTTAATAACATTACGAAACATCTTATTTGGACTGCTTATTTGGTTTAGCTTATTTCGACTGATTGGGCCTTAAGGCCCAATCGAGATTTATTAGTTTTCGAAAATGATTTCATGTCGCGATACTTTGTATCTTTTAAGAGATCAAGACGTAAATATTACTACAAATATTATATATGAAATTGATAGTTTGTTAGGTGGTCTAATAGTTTGTGAAATAAAATAGTATGCTCGTTAAATTGGATTTAAAGATATACGTTCGTTCTTGGGTTGCATGGGACAAGTTGTCAAGTAAAAAGTCTTAAAATTTTCTAAGTGTTTTAAGACTAGTTTTGTGGTACGTTAGAAATGCGTACAAAATTAGTTTATACGTGACCTTTATAATTCAAATCTTTATATGTCTTGATAGATAGCGTGTTAAATATATAGATGGATGAAAAATACGTATATGTTGTATATATAGATTACGATTATTAAAGTGCAAGTGATGGTGATATCACACGTTAAGAATTAAGTATATGTTTTAAATAAAAATGAAAAGGTGAAGACGAGACTTACTACACCAAGATGGTGGGGTAAAACGAATCGTAGAGTCGAGGAATGGTAGTACGAGAGAGTAGCGTGTATGTTGACTCGACCAAGGTTCACAAACAATGTTTTGTTCCTTCTAGACCCGATTTGAAATGCTATCGTTTTTGCCAAAACGTTTTGAAGTAGGAAATATTTCTAGGACTTAGTTTTTGTAAAATTTTGATGTGCATGTAAGTGGAAAACGAATGCATGCATGCAAATGTTATATATATGAGATTTTGAAGTGTTTCAGTGATCATAAATTTATGAGATGTAAAGGTGGAGTGTATTAAAAAGTCTTTGTGAATGTAAGAAGTAACATGCTCCTTATGGTTTTGTTTCTAGCTTGTCGACATACTCCTAATGTTCAAAAGAAACGTGTGGTTTGATTATAAAAATAGGATTGTACCTTTGAGTTTGCATTTAAAAATCATGTAGTACTTGTCTAGGATCTTAAAATATATGTGTGTGAGTGCATGAAAAGAGGAAGTACTATCTTGGTTTTAAAATACAGGTCGACATGCCATTTTATTAAGCAAACGATTTGTAAGTTCGGCTAGGATTGGTGGTGATTGATCAAAGGTAATATTTAAACATGAGTTTGAGTTTAGAAATGGTTTTAGGACTTAATTGAAGCATACGGGGTTCAAAACGGTTTAGTTTTGGATTAGTTGAAATCGTATGAAATCGTTTTTTTGGACAAAACACTTTGCCTAGTAAAAACGTAGTTAGACTTGGTATGGAAAGCTAAAAATCGACATACTCAAAGTTGGCTAGGTGAGAAAAGAGAATGTGTAAAAATATGTGTGAGTCGTGTGCAAGATTTGGGAGCACGAGGCGCGTTCTTGGCTTGGTCTAGTCGTATTTTGCAAAATAATTTTAAGAGACTTGGGCTTAAAAATCGTGTGGGCCGTGAATAGTAATAGGCCGGTTTTGAATTTGGGCTTAGTATATAATTAAGGGTCCGTTTGAAGATAATTAGGATTAGTAAAATAAATTATGATTATAAAAGTTTATTTAAGATTTAGTGAAACGTTTACGTGAGTCCGAGAGTGAATAATGATTTGTGAATAGTGTTTCGTGAATAGTAAAACTTTTGAAAAACATCTCAATATTAATAACCGACTCCAAAAATGATGAATAGTGAAATAATGAATAGTGTTTGGTGAATAGTAACTGATGAATAGTAATTTTGAAAAATGTTTTGAAAATACAGGTTTGTAACGACCAATTTATATAATAAAGAAAATTTTAAATTTTCCTGTAAAAATAGTGATTAGAAGTAATGACAGAGATTAATTTATAATCAAACGTTTTTAATTATGGGAAAAATCACGGGATGTGATATTTGTTCTTTTTATTTTGGCTTGTGTCTCAACCGTCTCTTTTTCGTTTATAAAAAAAGGAAAAGTTAGTTTATATGTTTATACCACGAGAATATTATGTCAAGGTGCTCTTATATCTCCTTACCTTTTCATTTTATATGTTGAAGTGTTATCAAGTTTTATCATTGAAAAAGCCTTGCATGGTCTATCGATATGTTAGGGAACCACAATCATTAGTCACTCATTTTCTGCAGATGATAGTCTAATCTTTACTTGAGCAACCAAACATCAATGCTGACGGTTAAAGGGTATCCTTGAGCACTATTGTAGAGTTTTTGGCAACTTGTCAACTTTGACAAATCTGAAGTCACATTTAGTATAAATGTGGATTTAGAAACGCGAGCGGAGGGAGATCGAAATAGCGGGCGTTTGGAAGTGGCCTAGCAACGTAATTATGAAATGCCCACAATTTTTTTTTTAAATCATCTGACCCGTACGCCGTATGGCAGTCTAAACCAAAAAACAACATTAACTAAAATTGCAATTACCCATTTCGTAATTCATGAAATGAAACTGAGCATACATTATAACACACTAATCATATCTTGAAACTTTGAAAGTTACAACTTTGTCTTGCACATTATGACCCATTTTGACCCATTACAAAAATTGGGTAAACATGGCCTTATGTCAACACCCCTATGGCTACGTATAATTCACTTGAAAACAAACGCATTCTGGAAAATATTTACATAACGACTAAAGATATTTTAGGCATTTGAAGTTTCATTAAAAGATGGTTAAATGAAAGCCCATTACCCATCACGAGCTTCTAATTCCCCGGAAGTCCTTTTCCCTTAACCTTAAAATCATCACTTGATTCTTCTATTAACACATGACGTAAAGCAATGTTAAGCTAATGCTTAGTGGGTAAAAGGAATGTATACACTAAAATTATAAAGTATAGGACATGTACAACATAATTCACTTGAAAACAAAAGCATTCTGGAAAATATTTACATAACGACAAAAGATATTTTGGGCATTTAAAGTTTCATCAAGAGGTGGTTAAAAGAAAGCCCGTTACCCATCACGAGCTTCATCGCTAATTACCCGCAAGCCCTTTTCCCTTAACCTTAATATCATCACTTGATTCTCCTATTAACGCATGACCAGAAGCAACGTTAAGATAATAAAAGAAATGTTTAAATTGAAATCATAAAGTATAGAACATGTACTAAGTTGCCATATACACACATGGGTCATAACTTGATCATGAGTGCCATTTGAGCACGTTTACTCTAAATAGGATGTCATGAGTGCACTAAGCACGATATCCACCAAGGATCATGAATGCTTCAAGTTTGGATTCCACTAAGAACTGAATACACGATAAATGAGCAATTGGGTCAACAGAAACTGAATTTAGAACCTCACAGGTCAACATGGGTAATTAGCATATAACTTGCACAATTTATAACATAATATCACATACTTGATCATGAACTTGAACTTGCATAAAAATGAAATCATAACATAAAATACTTCACCATATACCTTGCTTTAACATAAACATAAACAACATATATAACATGGGCATGAAATACGGGTAAATAACACCCTTACTTACGCTTACACATCGTTACTCACCTTATGGCACTAATGGGATTTCCGAAATTTCAAAGGCACTCGGTTAACTTCCTTCACCTAAATTTCATAACACAAACATGATAATCATTCACTCCGTGATTTTACCTTCCTAAACTTTTTTGGAACAGCTAAGAACATAATGGGGCGTTTGGCTAATCGACTAACATTAACCCAAAATTAAATCTTTTCATGAACTAACATCACATAATGATTTAAAAGCAATCACACCAAGTTACCTATGATTCCCCTTTATCATACTTTCATAATTTCTTGAAAATTTCTAAAAATTATAATTTTATGAATTAGTCCATAGAATGATCATAACTCCCTCAATAACATCCTACATGATTTCAAATAAAATCCCTCATATTGGGTTGATGTTAAAACATGAATAGAATGTTTTTTTCTTTTTTTTTTTTTTTTTTTTTTTCAATACATTGAAAATAACTAGGATAAGAGCTAAATCCAGTCCTTAACACTTCTTTAACAGTAAATTCTATCTTTACTTGATTTCTAGAATTTAATATAATCCTAAAGAGCTAGTTGGGCACTGAGAATAATTTTTCCCTCTATCCACATGTGTAACTATGAGGTAAATGAAATCCTTGTGATTATCTAAGGATCTATGTGGTTTGTAAAAGGATTTGGAATTGGATTTGGATTCGGTTTAGAATGAAAGAAAATGAGGTAAGAGAAAAAAAATATTTTATTGAAAAATTTATTTTAAAAGTTTATAAATAATTTTTTAAGGAGAAACTGGGATGGTTTTGTTTTTTACAGTAATAATTAATTTATGTATAAATTCTGATGGATGATATAAATGTGGAGTCCATTATAGATATGGATTTGCAAAGACAGCTAATTAGTCGTGAATCAATCTTTATTACCGGGTCCACTTCGATTGCAAAAAACTTGAACCAAACAATTAAAATTAGAATAAAACAATTACTTGAATCCAAAAGGCATAAACCAAACGGCTCCTAAGTCATAAGTAAGGGTATGATAGACTATTTTATTAACTTTCATGATTTGACAAAGTTAGTCCCTATTAGTCAATTTAATGCATAGAGGATCCTTTATCCTGTTAAGTTATTTCCGTGCAAGGTTCTTATGACTAACGAAACCTTATAATTATAACATGAGTTAACTTATAAACTATAAAATATATTAAAAATATATTTCATAAAAATTGAGGTGCTACAAAATATTTAAACCTCCTATTAGTCATTGGTCGTTTCAAAAAAACATATCTTTTGAAACTATTCTTTATCAGATCAACAAGAAAAATAATTGTCTAGACCGGAAAGAGGTGCTTTTAAAGTCAATCAACATCACTAATAAATTTAAATTGTTCATGTGGCGTTCTTGGTGGAATATCTTACTGAAAATGGCTAGTCTTCGGACAAAAAATCTTACACTTAATAGTTGGTTTTGTGTGCATTTTCATGCTCCTTTGAAGAATATATCACATATATTGTTTGATTGTTGTTGGACTCAATCTTTGTTGGCTAGTACAAAATTTTCAAACTTTCAAACGGCTTACCATTCCATAGTGTTGAATATGTACAAAGACTACTTTGCATATATAGATTTGGGTGACCCAATTAACTAAGGATCGCTTCTAATATGTCATTGGGGTGTTTGGATGGAACAACTTCGTGTCGCATATGGAAGGCAATGACTAGCCCCAAAATTTTATGGCACCACATCGCTTGTTGAAAGAATATAAGAATGCAACGTTACGAAATACTTCAACAAGTATGGTCTGATGCCACATATGAAATATTTGTGCATTTGATCACTATATTTTATCTTCTTTCTATCACTGGTGCATCATAAGACCGGTTATAATAACAAGTATGGTCAGATGCCACATCTGAATAGCATAAGAATTAATCCACTCTTAGCGAATCATTAAACACTCATATTTATTAATACCAAACATAATATACAAATACATTTTACTTAAACACAAATATACTCCACTAAACACTCATAACAAACTCTCATACAATACTTTTCCTTGTTTTATGTCTAGTTGTTGCGACCACCAAACAACTCACCGGTCCGCCTACTTATTGTCCCTAATCTAATTTGGGTGCAAATTCTTCTTACCTCGAATTAGAAGAACATGACAGCGTACTTAAGCCACAAGTGCGCAAGTAGTGCACCATCAAGTGTATGCTGTCAGATTATCTTATTGACTAATCTCTCGCTAGTTCAACGGATTTCTATCCTCTTCATGTCTTATCTTAATTAAACCTACTAACTTTTACTTGATTTTGAAATATGTGTATGGAGTTTATTTGTGGTGACATAATCAATAACTATTATGGGAAAGTAATAATAATAATAATAATAATAATAATAATAATAATAATAAATAAATAAATATGATCCATTTAACTTTTACCGCTTGTATGTTGCTATCTTCCTACGCAGTCGTCTCAATATTCATTTAGAATCCAAGTTGATACCCCCACTAAGTTAATGAAATGGAGGAATATATGCCTTTTGACAAGTTCTAGATTGTTTAGTAACAAAAACATGTTAGCAAAGGTTATAGAAAAAAGTCCATGTTAATTGATTATTTACAAGATTTTTTCATGAAGTTTTACATTAATCTCAAAATTCGATTAAAACAACTAACTTTAATGGATAAAATTTTATTAGTCGGATACGTGGTCAAGTGAGCCATTGATCTAAAAGCTTAACACTGATCTTCAAGAAAACACATATTCATATGATTGTGTGCCATTGTTGATAGTACAAAACTAGATGGTCAAGCAAGACGTTTTACAGTAAACGAGATACAATTATATATATTAAGTATTAAATTAAACAATCTCTAGTAAAGCAACATTTATTTGATAAGATATTTTTACGAACGTCTTAAAACTTGTAGTGAAGCACCTAAAATAAATCACAATTAATATCGTGGACAACTTGTGTGATTCACAAACGGCAAACATTAAACTCTGAAAATGACCGCTTTGAAAACAAACAAAAATCGAAAATACAAACTAAATAAAATAACAACATATCTTCAATCATAAACACAAAGGACACACAACATGACATATTCTATGAGTCGTTAGCTATATCTTAATTTCATTTTTTACCAAACGAAAACCAACCGTTGGATCAAATACACCACATATTCTTATCAAACAAACAAAATAAAATACAAACAAATACATGTGGTGATCACTGCACCCCAATATACAAACCCTTTCCACACCTTCCATATATCAAAAAAACCAAACGCAAATCCAATCTATAATACTTATGGGAGTTGTCGAAGAAGCACATAATGTGAAAATACTAGGTTCCGGTGACAGGACAATAGTCCTGGCACACGGTTTTGGTACGGACCAGTCCGTATGGAAACACCTTGTACCTCACCTGCTCGAGGAATACAAGGTGGTTCTGTACGATAATATGGGAGCTGGCACGACCAACCCTGATTACTTCGACTTTGATCGATATGCGACACTTGAAGGATTTGCATACGATGTTATAGGGATACTTGAGGAGCTAAAGGTGACGTCATGTATATTTGTTGGTCATTCTGTGTCGGCTATGATTGGTGCTGTCGCATCCATCACACGACCAGATTTGTTTTCGAAGATTGTCATGATTTCTGCTTCTCCGAGGTTAGTTGTCGAACGTTTGTGTCTGTGTTTGATATGATGTTCGGTTAACTTTGTCAGTGAGTTGACTTTTATTTTATGCAAGGTGATTACGTAGGGATTAGGTAAGCTATTTTAGGTGTTATTATTTGTTGATTACATATACTTGATTACTGTTTAATTGTATGATTAAGACTTGCTTATATTGGTAAGTACTGTTTAATCATGACGACTTTTTGGTTGATGGAGTAAGATTAAAATAACATACTACTATATTTATAGCAATCGTAAATTTTTAGTGTTTTGAGTTTAGACTTGCTTTCAAGTTAAAATAATGTTAATTTTGGGGCATAGACCGACAACATGACGTAGTTATAACATTTGCTAGTCAAAGTTTTTATCTATTTTTATTGGCAAATCATAAGACATGATGTAACATATGGGATTATATATTGTCTTGTTGCCAGTGGCGGAGGGGTAACAATTGTTAAGCGGGGTTAAATAAGAATATGAAATATGTCTTTTATAAGAAATGATATAGCCACAAACAAAATTGTTTTAAGTGAACTAGTTTTTTTTTTTTCTAGATTTTTATGATGTAATTATCTTCTAAATTGTTTTAAGTGAACTAACGGTAGTTAGATGATTTGGATTCAAATCCAGTTATATTTGTTTGTCTCAAAATTGGAACAAAATTTGTGGTCAAGATTAGTTACATGTTTCTTAATGTATTATACAGTAAATAATGTTTTAGTATATACATTGTGAATAGACTAATTGTCATGTGTAATACTCCAATGATATTAAAGAAGCTAGTTTGAATGTTTATTAGGTATTTGAATGACGTTGATTACTTTGGAGGATATGAACAAGAAGATCTTGAACAACTATTTGAAGCAATGCAGTCCAATTTTAAGGCATGGTGTTCTGGTTTCGCTCCATTGGCAGTTGGTGGCGACATGGAGTCTATATCAGTACAAGAATTTAGTAGGACACTTTTCAATATGAGACCTGACATTGCTTTGAGCGTTGCACAAACCATTTTCCAGAGTGACATGCGACATCTGCTGTGCCATGTGGTAGTCCCATGTCATATCATCCAAAGCATGAAGGATCTAGCTGTTCCTGTGGTCGTTTCTGAGTATCTTCACCAAAACCTTGGCGGTGAGTCCATAGTCGAGGTCATGTCGACAGATGGTCACCTTCCGCAACTAAGCTCACCAGATGTTGTGGTTCCGGTGCTTCTCAGGCATATCCGTGGTGATATCGTTGTGTAATTGTGTGTTTAGTTTATTTGTTTTCTTTGTGCTTGGTTGTGAAACTACAACTTGTTGATAAAACTTTTATTATGAATTCGGAATAATCTTGTAATTGTGTATGTGCAAATTAAAATATGACATTTCTATTTTGTTTTCTTATTATCAAATCACCTAGCTATTATGGTATCTATTTGAATTATTAATGAGCCACACGAGCAGACAGCCACATGAGCAGATAGTCAGCTAGTAAAAAACACAAAAAACAATTCATATATGCTGTTGTTACATGATAATTTGAACAAACAATTACAGTAATATTTTCATTCTATATTACTCAAACTGAACACATGCATATATGCTATGAAAAGCAATAATAACATGCCGAACACCAGACAATTATTTTCCGAAGTTGACTAGTCGTTAATCGTTATGAAAAAAAAAAACAAAAAACAAAAAAAAAACTTTAACATTTAAAAAAAAATTAAATATCTTTCAAATCGTTAATCGTTATGCGAAAAAAATCATACCATCGCAAAGAGAATAAAATTACCTTTCTATAGATATGCATTGTTATATACTCTCGACGAACTTTTTTTTCGACATTTTTTTTTTAAAATTTCTGCACAGAAAAATGACATGTGATTTTTACGAATAACATGTGATTTGTAAAATTCACATGTGAGTCGTAAGAATCATATGTGATTTGTAAAAATTAAATCATATGTGATTTTTACGAATCACATGTGATTTTTCTGAACGAAAATTTTTGAAAAAAAAAATGTTCGAAAAAAAAAACTCGTTGAAAGTATATAACAATGCATATCTATAGAAGATAATTTAATTATCGTCGTGATTGTATATTTTTTTGTATCTTGAAGATTTACCGTTTGTAAGATATGTTGTTTAAAAAAAATGTAAAAAATAATTTTTTACTAATTTAGATAAAAAAAATAAAAAATAAATAAATGCCTATAATTGCTTCATTAATTTTAGCACAAATATAAGTTCTATATTGATCTCAACTCTATTCTTTTAATTCCCAACTGCAAATAAAAATATATTCGTATACCTACTTGGATTTATCTATATATGTTATGGATGGAGGGAATATTCAAGATTCCGTCGCAATTGAATAAGACAATATTTTTCTTTTGGAATTTGCTAGCGACCCACGCCCGGCGACCAGCCCAATTCTTTTGAGAAAAAATAATTCAAAAAAATTACAAAACACCACCCAAACTTCTTACTATTAACGACTTTTTAAGATAACAAACTTTATTTACCAAATATCTCGCGGTTTTTTTAATAAAAATAAATACCCGAAAAAAAGCCTCTCAATAACGAACAAAACATGCCCAATATTGATACATTTTTTACGTTCCTATGATTATATATATATATATATATATATATATATATATATATATATATATATATATATATGTGTGTATGTGTATATATATATATATATATATATATATATATATATATATATATATATATATATATATATATACTCCCTCCGTTTCAAATTAATTGTCATGAGAGAGAAATTTCAAAGTTTAATAAAAATGGCCCCCCTATAAATCTCAACCACTAAATGAGAATATACCCTTAAAATATTCTCTAGTTTTTACTTAAAAAGGAAAGTGGACAATTTTTTTGAGACATCCCAAAAAGGAAATGTGGACAATAAATTTGAGACGGAGGGAGTATATAGGTATGGGTTAAAATAAAAAGGGTCTTATAATAAAAAGTGTAGGAAGGATTGTGAGGGCGACACGTGTCACTCCTATGCCACATCATATGACACATGTCACCCCACCTCCCCCGCAAAAAAAAAAAAATCCCGCCAAAAAATATATTTTTTTGGTGGCAAAAAAAAATTTTTTTTACCGCCAAAATTTTTTAGTGCATCACAATTATAAAGTTACTGCATCACGGTTATAAAGTTACTGCATCACAGTTTTAAATTTTAGTGCATTGAGGTTATAAGTTACTGTAACATAGTTGATGCACTAAACTATTAACTATGATGCAGTATCTTATAATAAAGATGCACCAAAACTTAAAAAAAAAAATCGTATTTTAATTGTGATGCAGTTACATACATATATGATGCAGAAAACTTATGATAATTCAGTTTTCTTTATAACCATGATGCAATAACTTTATAACCATGATGCAGTAACATTAAAATCATGAATGCAGTAACCGTGATGCAGTAAAATCATAATTGTGATGCAGTAAACGTGATGCAGTAACTTTATAACCGTGATGCAGTAAAATTTTTTGCCTCAAAAAAAATTTTTTTTTTGGCGGGAAAATTCTTTTTTTCGGCGGGGGGGGGGGGGGGGGGGGGGTGACACGTGTCATATGATGTGGCAAGGGGGTGACACATGTCACTCCCACAATCCTTCCTACACTTTTTATTATAAGGCCCGTTTTAGAATAACCCCACTATATATATATATATATATATATATATATATATATATATATATATATATATATATATATATATATATATATGTATATATATATATGTATATGTATATATGTATATATATAGATATATATATATATATATATATATATATATATATATATATATATATATATATATATATATATATATATATATATATATATTTGTTTGAAAGGCAACAATATATTACGAAACCCCAAAAAGAGACTAAAAAACAATACATAATACAGCCACAACATGTTTGAAAGGCAACAATACAACATAAAATCAATACTAAAGACATAATACAACAAGTACACTGACATAAGCAAATTATCTCGATGCGGGCCCATCCAAGAACTGACATCTAATGCCACAAATGAGAAATAATTCCAAACGTAGCACTAGGCACCAATGCTCATCAAATTCAGCCACTACATGTATCTTCACACAAGTAACATTATTGGGACAAAGACTTAACTAACCAAACAATCTTATATATTTAAAGAACTGACCCACGCCCGCTGATCCAATGAATGCTGCAAAACCAAGGGAAATACCTCAGCAACCCAACCCACTGATCCATTGGATGGCCATGAAATCTGATATTAAAACCACAAATTAATCCTAAGGATGACAAGCTAGCATTGCAATCCAGATGGCAAGACCAAGACTTGCAGACCTGCTAGACTAGACCAATGCTGAACCACAGAAGTAGAACTGCATAAATTTGCTGTTGAACCCACTGTCTCGCCACAGTGAAACTATTGATTACCCAATCTACACTTACCTGGATCAAATAACCACAGTTGCCACTCAAATGCCTTTTTTCTTGTTCTTCTACTAACCCATTCAAAAGTTTTAAGCTTAATGTCTTGCACTATTTTGTTAACGCTTGAAACTTTGCCTTTAAACACCTGCATATTTCTTTCTTTCCAAATGAAGTACCCGGTTGACCATATAACCACTTGCCACAACATTCTCGAAAAAGTATGAAGGTTATCTCCTCCACTATGCGAGAACATGTCCTGATGCGTAGGGATTGCACCAGGCTTTACCTCTCAAGGGATCTTGAGAAGCTTACAACCCCCACCAGGCAGTGTACCTGATCGATGTAGTATAATATAATGACAAGTACCGGGGGATTGATCGTTCAACTAGGAATAGTGTCGCTAGGATTAGAAAACCTAATTACTAGTGCTAGAGGTGAAGGATGATTATTTTTTGTATTTTTTTATGTTTTTTAGAAAGCAAGTAAATATCTCGGGTTTAAAGGATTTAGGCGGAATTAGTTGCTAGTCAACTAACCCAATACTAAAGATGCAATCAAAATAAAACACTAAAAATGAAAATAAACTATATTAAACTAAGGTTGTGAGTAATAAGTGAAGAAATGTGTTTACTTAGATTTCACTACTCCCTAGATATCTTTTACACGTTAATTACTTGTTATAGTTGCGTGGATGACAGATTGTATTCCTTAATACCATTCATGGGGTGGCGTACTTACCTCCCCAATCCTATGAGTGCCTACTTCACTCCTATGTCGAGCCGGCTAAGAAGCTCCTAACATGGGATCATTAGAATTTACTCATGCATTAAATACAACCAATAAAACCTAGTACACATCGGTTCATGTTTCCTAAGACGTTCAAGCATGTTACCAATTGGAGATCTACCAGTTTTCTTAAGCCTAACATTGAAATCATTCATCCAATACAACCATAAACAAGTAATCAACACATAATCAACATCTAGGTTTCATTAGATCTAAGCAAACACAAGATAAATCTAGCCTAGCATGGTGGAATCAAGACAAGCACAAGATATAGACAACCAACACATAGACATATTGATTGAATTAGAAGAACACTTATCTCAATAGCACATGTAAGGGTTCAAGGGCTGAAAAACCTGTAAAATTCGTATATGGTTCGGCCTTAGGGTTTCTCCAAACTTCTTCCTTTTAATGAATGAAAATTAGAAAACTATATATAGAAAATTGAGGCTGACGGCGTCAAGAACAACATTGTGACGCCGTCCTCTCGCCGCCAAAAGAATTCTCGGACTGCCTTGATCTACATCTGACGCCGTCACGTATTATATTTTTCCAGGCCGTCACGTATTTAACTCTTGACGCTCTTCCTTGTGACGCCTTCATTTCTGTACTGGGCCGTCATGAAATTTACTCTTGACGCCGTCAAATTGTTACTCTTGACGCCGTCACACACTGTTCCCTGCTTGGAAAATTAAGTCTTTGGCGTTTTCTTCACTTTAATGCTCCAAAAACGTCCAAATTGCTTCCTTTTCTAGATTTCCCTCCCAAAGTACTTAAAATCACAAAAGGAACGATTTAAAGCAATATTTGATCAAATAAATTCAATTCCGGGCTTAAATGACCCCCTAAAAGTGGTTCATTTTTCGCCTCATCATATACCCTTACACTTGAGATTTGCTTATCCTCAAGCAAATGCGCTTTTATTCTACTCAAAATACAAGTTAGGGGTTATTTAACACTAATATAAAAGTAATTACAACAAATAATCGTTCCACTAAAGACCAAAGACAAGCACGGAGGTCATATACTAGCACCTTACAAATAGTGTTTAGATACTCACATCTCTCGGGTGTAATAAAGTATAAATTACAATATGGAAACGGAAGATATCTCTCACTACCTGTCATAGCAAAATAGATTACCATAGGCTTGGGAAAGGATCAAACCTCCACCACATGGCGTAAGCACCTAGGATAAACTATCAAAGAGGTCTTTTAAAGGGTTGTAACGTTAGGTGTAGGGATATAGAAAACACGGTTTTGTTGGATATAGGCAGTCTTTATTGGTGGCTAGTTAACAATCTTGGTTAATTACATGTACAATGTGGCGTTGCTAAGCCAAGACTAGACTCGACTTAAGCTAATAAATGAAAAATAACAAAAACATAAAATAAACATAGAATGAAACAGGGATGGTAGTCCGTATGTTTTTCTTTCTTTTCTTTTTTCTATTTTTTTTTTCTTTTTCTTGATTTTTTCAATTTTTTTTTTTCAATACACTCTTACCCTACCATCCAAAATAATACATCGTAGGGGATGAACATTCCTCTTACACTTGAATTTTTACATACTTTACAATCAACTATTCTAATGACTCGAATCAAGATAATCAAAACACTTGGAGTACTTTTAAATATTAACGTACATATGGGGGTAATATATGATGTTCTTCCCCATTACTCCATAAAATAAGTACTTTACCCATGAGTCCCAATCATCCCAAAACAATATGTACAAGGATATGACTCGACTTAGCAACCATGTAATCAATTAGATAATTAACTAAGGGTTTAACAAATAACAATAATGCACTAAAGATGAGTGCATACACGGAAGGCTAAGGCGATTTGGTTGTACATTTAAGTGGGGTGTAACAAATTCTTCCTTTAAGTAAAATGCTTAAAGTTAGAAACGAAAAGATAGGCTCGGAGGGGTGTACTAGGGGTTTCGTGTACTAAAAATGAGTACAATGCTAAGGTGTGGGAAAAATTAGTTGACTTAACTAGCCAAGTAATATGACTTAAATGGTCAAGTAATTATGATACGGGTTTAACACAAGGGTGATCCTAATGCCTCTTATCATGTAGTAAATCCTACTACACGAATGTAGTCTCACTAGCGGTCTCGGGATGCATCACTAACGCAAGTTCTAGAATCTAAATGCTACCGGTACACTCATAAGCACTAATAGTAAATGTTTTTCCTATCAAATCTAAAGGCGAACCTCACATATTTGGGTGGAAAATTTTTCTGAATATACGGTTTTGTGCTAGTCATACAATCTCCTATCCATTAGACGCTTGCTATGGCTAAAGTTTCACTCCTAAATGTTGTAAAAAATTTTAAATTTGGCGCTAAAATTGCACTAACAAGTATTTCTCATAGTTTTATTACACATCTACCATTAAACAAACAAACTCAAGCGAAAGTGTATTTGTAAGGTATCATCATTTTACCCTCCCCTTACACTTAAGATGAACATTGTCCCCACTGTTCAAGTAAAGAATGTAAAAGTTAAATAAGTAAAACAAATGAAATCAAATACTCCCCTGATTCGCTCGGTATGGATAATAAGGTGGTCAGGTTAGATCTTCCTCCAAGAAAATGAACAATCAAAGCTTCCCTTCCAGAATATAAATCATCTTCTTGTCATACAAAACCTGTAAATCCTGAGAAAACAAACAAGACAACCTCGCATTAAATCGGCGGCAATCTACATAAGTTACTAAATCCTAGAAAACAAAATAAGATATAATGCTTGTGGAATGAAGTTTGCAGATTTCCCGGAGATTATAAAACTTAATAATTCAACAAAAACTTTAAAATTCCGTTAGAAACACAAAACTGGTAAAATTTCCAGATTTTTATACGTGACGCCGTCAAGAGTAACCACGTGACGCCGTCAGAAGTGACATGTAGAAATTCTTGTGTTAAGTTTCCGGAAAATTTTTGGAAAAACTTGGTCCTACTTCCTGGAAAATCCTGCAAAACTTCATTATGACTCAATACAAGCATTTGACTCTAACGAATACGAATATACATGTTCACTTAATATTGTGGAGAATCATGATCGGTTTGTTTCTTAAAAAACATATTTGGGGTTTCCCCTTACACTTATCTTTTGCAAAAAATACTTGTAGGTGGAGTTAAGACTAGGCCAAAACAACAAAGTAAAGTATTTCCACTTTTTAGTTTAGAAACATGATCTACCAACAATAAAAATAAAGCATGCATACGGAAGCAAATAACAAACAAACAAAATAAAAACACACAAAGCATGGGTTGCCTCCCAAGAAGCGCTTTTCTTTATTTACGAGTCTTGTAGCTAGACTCAAGGTCATGGGTTACTACGTGACCTCATCCCTTGAGATGATGTACCCCATGTAGTTGTGATCATTACTATTGTGGTGGTAGTGCCTCAACCTATCGATATTGCAATCACCTCTCCACCTACTTTACTTCTCAGGTTAGCCATCCCATCTTGGCTTATGCCTTCAATTGTGAAAGGCCCATACCACCAAGGACTTGGTTTATCGGGTGGTATTGTTGTTTCCAAGTGTCTTAAGAGTACCAAGTTCCCTTCCTCAAATGGTACATGACTTTCTGCTGGTTAATTATGTTCGAATTCGACCTGAACCTTATTGCTTTTGCTTCTTTCATATTTAGCCTCCTTGTAGCTTTTGATTCTTGCCTCCCATGCAAGAATTTTATTCTGAACACGAATGGGTGTCGTGTCAATGTTGTTTTTGAGCTTTCTACAACTCAAATTCTCATGCCCACTTCGCGGAGTCATGGGGAAGCTAATCTTTCTTTTTCCAGATTTAAGCTCAATTTTCTTGCCTTCATACTTAATGACAGCCCTAGCGGTGGCGAGGAATGGTGCACCAAGGATTATTGGCATGCATCCATCTCCCTTATCATCGATGATCATAAAATCAACGAGGTACATGAATCCTATGACATTAACTAATACATCTTCTGCGATTCCTAGGGGGTATACGTACGAGTGTCCAGCGAGGGACAACCTAACACGAGTAGGGGCTGGCTTTTTGATGTTAGTTGGATGTAAATAGTTAGGGGCATAAGATTTACTTCCGATCCTTGGTCGGCGAAAGCACTAAGATATTTCAAATCCCCGATGCTAGTTGGTATCTCAAAGTTCCCACACGCAATCTGCTTAGTAGCCACTTTTTGTACCAATAGCCTCTCGAATATTGACCCCCCAGGTAACGTATCATACTCATCTTTTCCCTTTTCCTCTTTCTCAGAACCCTGTTTGGAAGGTTAGTTACGCCCGTCACCCTTAATCCAATTTGTTATGGTGTTTTCGTTTATATCATGTTTCAGGTAGTGACTCAAGGGTTGGGATTTTTGTGGCTTATCTAAGGTTTGTTTAGTAGAGGCTTCTACCTTCTCGTCATCCTTGTGGACAATTGTGATGGAATTAACAAATTGGGTAGTGGGGGTAACGCTTTCTTTCCTTAGTAGCATTCTTTCGGGGGTTCTCTGGTTGGCATACTCCTCCAATAGACTCATCATCTCATTCAGTTTCTCTTGCATCTCCTCTTTTTGCTTATAAACTGCTTCCTCGAATCTGGCAAGCCGATCTGAATGAGTTGCCATATATTCTCTCATCCTAGCTTCAAACTCCGAGCTAAGCTCCTCGGGAGGGGAATAAGGTGGGGCATAGTTTTGAAAAGTCTCGACATTTTCTCTAGAGGGTGACTCTGATAATGGTGCTGAAGTCGGTTTCGAGACAGAATTGACAGTAGCTCGTCTAGGACTTAAAGGTCTCCTTTGCCTTTCCTAAAAATAGTCAACTTTTGCCTCGAGTTTGCATAGGAGTTCATCGGGGATTTCAGTGGTTCCTCCAGATGTTGAGGCTGCATTGATGGCCGCTTTTATTGTATGATTAAACTCCCACATCTCTTGATTATCGGCGGCGAGCTCCTTAATAATTGCCCAAGACTCCTCGGCATTCTTATCATGCAGTTTACCTCCCGCGGCCCTATCGATTGTGCATTTAGTGTGATAGTCAACATGGTCGTAGAAAATCTGAACTAATAACCAAAGGTTTATACCATGATGAGGGAACTTATGAAGGAGATCCTTAAAGCGGGCCCATGCTTCGTAGAAAGTTTCACCTTGATGTTGTTCAAACATCAAAATGTCATTTCTAAGCATTGCAGTCTTCCCCGGTGGAAAGAATTGAGTAAGGAAGCGATTGGTGAGATCATCCCATGTGGTGATGGATCCCGCGGGTAAACGCTCAAGCCATTGACTAGCTTGATCCCGTAGAGAGAATTGGAATAGGCGTAATCGGGTTGTCTCTCTAGTTTCAACATCTAGGTCTATGGAATCTATGATTTTAAGGAAGTCCTTAAGATGTTGATTTGGATCTTCGGAATGAAGTCCATGGAATGCACATCCGCTTTGCACCTACCGGATGGTGTCGGATCGCAAGGGGGTCACATTGGCTCCGGTGAGCTCAATAGTGTTTCGGTAGCCTTGGTGGCTAGGTCAGGAATACTCTACTAAGGTTCGGGGCCTAAGAGGTTCTAGTGGTGGGTTTTGTTGTGGTGGGATGACGGGTTCAAAGATGTTCCCATCGTCCATGATGTCGGGTGGTGAAAAGTTACGAACAAAAACACAAAGAAATAAGATAGACTAAAGAAACCTAAAAATAAAAATAAAATCTTACTAGAAAGGAATCTAGCAAGTAGACCTAATAAAAAGAAATTCTAACCTAGACAATAACTATTCCCCGGGCTGCGGCGCCAAAAACTTGATGCGTAGGGATTGCACCAGGCTTTACCTTTCAAGGGATCTTGAGAAGCTTACAACCCCCACCAGGCAGTGTACCTGATCGATGTAGTATAGTATAATGACAAGTACCGGGGGATTGATCGTTCAGCTAGGAATAGTGTCGCTAGGATTAGAAAACCTAATTACTAGTGCTAGAGGTGAAGGATGATTATTTTTTGTATTTTTTAATGTTTTTTAGAAAGCAAGTAAATATATCGGGTTTGAAGGATTTGGGCAGAATTAGTTGCTAGTCAACTAACCCAATACTAAAGATGCAATCAAAATAAAATACTAAAAATGAAAATAAACTATATTAAACTAAGGTTGTGAGCAATAAGTGGAGAAATGTGTTTACTTAGATTTCACTACTCCCTAGATATCTTTTACACGTTAATTACTTGTTATAGTTGCGTGGATGACGGATTGTATTCCTTAATACCATTCATGGGGTGGCGTACTTAACTCTCCAATCCTATGAGTGCCTACTTCACTCGTATGTTGAGCCGGCTAAGAAGCTCCTAACATGGGATCATTAGAATTTACTCATGCATTAAATACAACCAATAAAACCTAGTACACATCGGTTCATGTTTCCTAAGACGTTCAAGCATGTTACCAATTGGAGATCTGCCAGTTTTCTTAAGCCTAACATTGAAATCATTCATCTAATACAACCATAAACAAGTAATCAACACATAATCAACATCTAGGTTTCTGTTGATATAAATAAACGACTTAAAACGTTATTCATATCTTTCGATATCTCTATGTTTTGATAATCACAAAACGAAAACTCATTAAATCAAAGATAATGACGTAAACAAGTATTTAGTAGTTAATAATCACTTTCACCATCTAATCACTTAAGGTATGAATAAACATAGTGATTAAAGCATTATAAGATCAAAGGAAAGCTTAATTAAGTATTACAAAGATTACTTAATTATATAAACATATTATATATTTTTTGAAAAACACTTTTAGTAATAAAGAAAAATGTTTTATTCATACTAAATATATGAATTCAAATTTTTAACCAAAATCAGTTAGTTTTTCACCAAATAAATTTTCCCCACTAAAAGACAAAGAATCTGGCCGTTTCAGCTGGGCGGCCCCCTTAATTACAAAGGGCGGTCCCCTTAATTTTAAGGGGGCCGGCCATGATTTAAGGGGACCGGCCACACTCCTCTGTCAGATTCTGTTGCCTATAAATACCACCTTAAACTTGAATTTTTTCCTCACCTTTTTGCACTAAAACTTTCTGATCTAAACATCCCTCTCCATCTTCTAAAAATCCTTTGATCTTATATACTTTGATCTTTGTTTCAAAGTGATTCAAGCCTCAACACTCAAGTGCAAAGAGAAGAATACTTCTACTAGAAGTATTACAACTTAGTATCATCTTGCTATCTAAGTTGTTTGGTTAGTTCATCTTGTATATCATTTATTCCTTTGAGAACATATTGTATACATTGGTTAGATAGATTTAGATATAGGATCTAGATCTATTGAAGGCGTGAAGTAATAATAGAAGTGAAGAAGTAGAGGTGGATAGGATTAGTGATAAAAGAAATAAGCTGTGATAGTTCATTAAAGTGGAGATAGTTGTGAAGACAAAGAAGCTGAAGCTTTGAAGTTGAAAAGACCTTAAAGCCTAGAAGTTGTGAAGTAGTATATATCTTGGGGTAGTGGATAGGACTTAGTAGTGAAGGTGTGAAGAAACTAGTGGCGTGAAGAAAAAGGTTTAGGAAGTATTAAGTTGTGAAGAAGCTAGGAGCAAAGTAGAAAGTTGTGAAGAAATTTGAAGTGTAGAAGATTGGTGTGTAGAAGATAGGTGTAAAGAAGATTGGTGTGAAGAAGTTGTGTTGAAGGTGTGATTGTGGTGTGATATTATTGTGGTGTGCAAATTGGTGTGTAAGGTTTTCTCCGCCATAAAGGAGGTTTTTGATCTAGTGAAGAAAACTCTCGAGTAGGTGACTCGGGGAGTGGAGTAGGGCAAGGAAGGTGTCCTTGTAGCCGAACCACTATAAATCCTTTATCTCTCGGTTTGATCTTTCCATCTCTAACTCTTTGATTAGTTACTTACTTGCATATCATTCATAGTTACAATTACTTGTGTGTTGTGCATATATTGGTTTCACATAAAGATCAAACTAGGTTCCATTCAAAATATAAATTATATATTAGTAAATTAAAGTATATACAATCATTAAAACACATATACATATATAAATACAAACTTATACTTAAGTGAGATATATGAAATTATAATTTCTATTCAACACTTTAAATAAGAAGTATTTATGTGACATATGTGAATTAACTTGTATCTATACTTTAGCTTTAAAGAGTTTTTACAAACTACCATTAATTACTTGAAAGCAAAATCTTTTTGAAACGAAAAAGACGCAAAACTATTCAACCCCCCTTCTAGTTTTCTACAATTGGTATCAGAGCCACGTCTAGCAAATTTTTTTTAAAATAGATTGTATTTTATAACTTGCAACGATCAATGGAATTTGAAAAATATGTAGAAGGGAAATTTGCACAACAACCACCTTTATTTGAAAATGATCATTTTCTTGAATGAAAAAACAAATTTGAAAACTATGTGAAATCAATAGATTTTGATCTTTGGCATATCATTTCAATTGGTGATCTTAAACCAACCAAAATAGATTTTGAAAATCAATATAATAATCTTCAAACTAATATTGATAAAAACACTAAAGCCAAATTACTTATTTTCAAAACTCTACCAAAAGATAAATATGAAAGATTATTTCATTGTAAAACGGCAAACGATATTTGGAAATGTCTTTTAAAGATTCACCAAGAGAAATGTAAAACCAAAGATAATAAACTTGATATTGCACAAGAAATAGTTAATCTAGAAAATTTAGTAAATAAATATTTAGTTGATGTAAATACATGTACTACTAGTTCAAATGTGATCATTGAAGGTATATACAACGAAGAATACATGAGTCAAATCCAAAGAAAGAGCGTGAATAAATCATGGTGCAACAAGTGCAAAGAAGACGATGATAATACGACTCATGAGAATATTCAAACAAATGAGAACACGAGTATTGATGGCAAGAACTACATGTTCCTAGATCCAAGTGAAACTACAAACAAAACATGGAGCGACATGGAAAATGAAATTGATCACCGTATAGCATGTGAGGAATGTACAATTACAAAGAAGGTACAATTCAAAACTGAACATTTTTGTTATGATCAATTTATATTAGAATTTTTAAAAATGGAAAACAACTTCAAACATTTCTGCAACATTGACTCAAAAATTATTTTTAAAAATAAATTTTCAACATCTGCTGAAAACAACTTTGAAAAAGAAATCATTTTAGAAGATAAAATGTCTAGACTTAAAAGTAATATTGAAATCGATCTTGTATGTAAAAAATGTCGAGATTACAAACATGAAATTAAAATGGAAAATGAAAAAGCAAAAACATTGGCAAAATTCGAAAATAGCTCTAAGTCTTTAAAATATCTTCTCGACATTCAAAAGCCATTCTATGATAAAACCGGGTTAGGATTTATCGTAAGTGATCCTTTCAACAAATGAATTAAAACAAATAAAATTTGTTAAATCTAGTGAGTAAATTTAGAACTAATACTATTAACATTCATTACTTTTCATTCTAGTCAAAAAAGTCATTGTTTGTTAATTAAAACAAACTATTGATGAATTTTTATACTTATCGATGACATCTACATCATGTGCATTCAAATGCAATGGATGTTGTCATCTAACCAACTAGGACCCATGAGAATCTGGGTACCAAGCTATTTATCTTGTTCAGGTAATTTATAAATGAAGAGCCTATTTCGTGTTAATCTACTCATCTCGCTTTATTACCTTTGACGGATATTGGTCTCTATCATATTGTTTCACTCTCTACAAATTGTCCCGCCTATGATGTTGTTGCGGATTTATTTATGTATCGGCATTTTGTTCTTCACTCTTGGAGTATTGGTATCATGGTGTATCGGTTACTTTTTCATGATGAAGCCTCCTAAATTTCTTCTTTCACCGTCATGCCCATCCTTTTTGAAAAGTTGGACCTGAGATAAGTTTTTCCTTTCTAAAACTTGTCAATGTTATATTAAACTTTAGAATGTTTTAATTAGTGTGTGAATAAAATTTAACTGATATGCTGCCATGCTCTTAGATTATCAACACTAATATATGCATACATGATATTAGCATTATTAACCTTCTTGCTGTTTAGTCTAGTATCATTTTTATTAAATCTTCTATGATCTATAGTAGAATTCTCCCACTTAAGCTATATGTCTTACTAGTTGCCTTAATAGATGCATTATTATTGATACTTGTTTGCAACTTGATATTATGATATTCTTTGTATATATATATATATATATATATATATATATATATATACATATGTCTATCTTGTATCCATGAACTATTTATCTTGTTTCCTCCTGTCCCATTACATTTAGATCAAAAGTATCTATCATTTCACTTTAATATCTTTAGGTGTCATTAAAGATGATTATATGTGACAATGGGCTTAATTGATTCTCATGACAATAACAAGCTTCCATTTCAAATCCTTCACTTGCAACTTCTTGACTATTATGATTAAAACATCATATTTAAAACTCCTATCTTTTTGTATGAAATACCTCTTTACTTAACTAAGATTTCTTTCATAACCATTATTTTAATAAAAAACAAGATTAAATTTTTTTTAAATGCACACTTGAAGTCACTTCAAAACATTGTTGAATAAAACTAAAAACGTTTTGCTCAAAACGCATTTAATCTTCTCACATGTGTCATACACCTCTATTGGAAATGACATTCACAATTTAATCAAATCATTTCATGAGAATCATGTCTTGCCCATATGGATCTTGTTTGTAACAAGTCTTGAAGTCCATATAATCATATCCACCTATGTGTTACTTGTTAACAATCATCAACTTGCTTGCTTTAGGCTAAGTGTTATCATTTTCATATAGTTGCTTATTTAGCTTATCTACTTTATTGCCTCCTTAATTGCATATCTTAATTGATAAATAAATGAATTGCATGATTATTAGAAATTTATTGATTACTTCCATTAATTCTATATCACTCTCTACATTCTTGAATAGTATGCCCTATATTGCCTCAAAAAGTTAAATTTACTTGAATCCAAATCCAAAAACACAACCTTTTTGAAAATTTTCTGCCAAAAATCCATTTCTGGCATTCTGGGAAACACCAGATGGGCGGCCCCCTAAATTATATAAGGCGGCCCCCTTAATGATTAAGGGGACCGGCCCCTAATTAAGGGGACCGGCCATCTGATGGTCGGGGATACTGTTTTCTTTATCACTTTTTGACCCATTTCAGCCTATACTTCCCAAAATTCACAAACATATTTTGTCCCATGCTATCCCTCAAAATTTACCTTCCTAAACCACATTTCTCATACACTATAAATACCCTCTTCCCATCATTAATGCCATCACACCCAAAAATGTCATCTCCCAACAACCAAAAACCTAAGATTTCAAGAACCGCAAGGATCTCCGTCAAACCCGTTTGGAGGAGGAAACTTGATTCTTGTCAAAACTCAAGTGATGTTGTTCCAAGTCAACCAACTACTAAACCTCAAAACCATAACAATGATTCATCTCACAACCCATCACCCACTCATTCCCTCACTCATGGCTCTTCTTATGATGAGCATGCTTCATCCCAAAACATCAATCCCAATCTCTCAATCAACATTTCACATGTTGCTCATTCAACAAATACATCACCCACTCATGAAGAACCTCTCCCACACATTTCATGTTTTCATGACTATCCAAGCTCAACCATGTCTCCACCACCAAGAATACCACTACCACATCCTACAACTTCACATGCCACTCCCGTGTTGCATGTTTAAACTTTCACCCACGACAACTATCAAGCTCCACCACCATCACCTTCCTCCGAACACTTGAAGTTCGTTGAGGAGCTAAAAGAGGCACATGAGCTTAGTGCTCTTTTAGCATTACATCTTGCTCAACGCAATTTGGATCCACCATAATCAAGCTCACCATCATCACCACACAACAAAAACCAACTTGAGAAGCATGTTAACAATTGCCCTTGTTGCATCTTCCTCCAACAACAAACCATTGCATTGAATGAGCACTTTACTTGGATTGAGTATCTTCTTACTAGATCTCAACAAACACCATCACTTGAACAACATCAAAACCCTCAATCAACAAACCCATCTTCAATTTCACCACCTACAAGCTCCACATCTCCAAACCCAACAACATCCATGCAACCAAATGTTTACCTCCACTAAACCATCAAGCATTTTACATGCTTATGTTTCTCATTTTCAAATAAATCTCCTCAACCATTTTGGGATTCAAGAAAGTTTGGTGACACCTCTTGATGGCACATTAGGACATTCTATTTAGCTTAGAATTTCATCTTTGTAGCCTATGTAACAATGATTATGGGTTGACATAATCATTTTCTTTTAATGAACGACTTAATATATGTTTCTAATTCTCTTTTACCATGCTCTTTATTAGTTAGTACTATGCTATATGTGTTTGCTTGTGCCATGCTTGTGCTTCTAATATTTTTCTTGCAAGAACCCCATTTCTCGAACCCTTGGTGCTCTCAAACGAGGGGGAGCATACATCAAGGGGGAGTTTTTATCTTATTGGCTTAAACCTTTTTGATTCTACAAAAAGGGGGAGAAGTGAATGTAAACTCACTAAATACTTGTCTAAGAATTAATTTTTAGATTTAATGAGTTTAGGTTTTGTAATCATCAAAAAGGGGGAGATTGTTGATATAAATAAACGACTTAAAACGTTATTCATATCTTTCGATATCTCTATGTTTTGATAATCACAAAACGAAAACTCATTAAATCAAAGATAATGACGTAAACAAGTATTTAGTAGTTAATAATCACTTTCACCATCCAATCACTTAAGGTATGAATAAACATAGTGATTAAAGCATTATAAGATCAAAGGAAAGCTTAATTAAGTATTACAAAGATTACTTAATTATATAAACATATTATATATTTTTTGAAAAACACTTTTGGTAATAAAGAAAAATGTTTTATTCATACTAAATATATGAATTCAAATTTTTAACCAAAATCAGTTAGTTTTTCACCAAATAAACTTTCCTCACTAAAAGACAAAGAATCTGGCCGTTTCAGCTGGGCGGCCCCCTTAATTACAAAGGGCGGTCCCCTTAATTTTAAGGGGGCCGGCCATGATTTAAGGGGATCGGCCACGCTCCTCTGTCAGATTCTGTTGCCTATAAATACCACCTTAAACCTGGATTTTTTCCTCACCTTTTTGCACTAAAACTTTCTGATCTAAACATCCCTCTCCATCTTCTAAAAATCCTTTGATCTTATATACTTTGATCTTTGTTTCAAAGTGATTCAAGCCTCAACACTCAAGTGCAAAGAGAAGAATACTTCTACTAGAAGTATTACAACTTAGTATCATCTTGCTATCTAAGTTGTTTGGTTAGTTCATCTTGTATATCATTTATTCCTTTGAGAACATATTGTATACATTGGTTAGATAGATTTAGATATAGGATCTAGATCTATTGAAGGCGTGAAGTAGTAATAGAAGTGAAGAAGTAGAGGTGGATAGGATTAGTGATAAAAGAAATAAGGTGTGATAGTTCATTGAAGTGGAGATAGTTGTGAAGACAAAGAAGCTGAAGCTTTGAAGTTGAAAAGACCTTGAAGCCTAGAAGTTGTGAAGTAGTATATATCTTGGGGTATTGGATAGGACTTAGTAGTGAAGGTGTGAAGAAACTAGTGGCGTGAAGAAAAAGGTTTAGGAAGTATTAAGTTGTGAAGAAGCTAGGAGCAAAGTAGAAAGTTGTGAAGAAATTTGAAGTGTAGAAGATTGGTGTGTAGAAGATAGGTGTGAAGAAGATTGGTGTGAAGAAGTTGTGTTAAAGGTGTGATTGTGGTGTGATATTATTGTGGTGTGCAAATTGGTGTGTAAGGTTTTCTCCGCCATAAAGGAGGTTTTTGATCTAGTGAAGAAAACTCTCTAGTAGGTGACTCGGGGAGTGGAGTAGGGCAAGGAAGGTGTCCTTGTAGCCGAACCACTATAAATCCTTTATCTCTCGGTTTGATCTTTCCATCTCTAACTCTTTGATTAGTTACTTACTTGCATATCATTCATAGTTACAATTGCTTGTGTGTTGTGCATATATTGGTTTCACATAAAGATCAAACTAGGTTCCATTCAAAATATAAAATATACATTAGTAAATTAAAGTATATACAATCATTAAAACACATATACATATATAAATACAAACTTATACTTAAGTGAGATATATGAAATTATAATTTCTATTCAACACTTTAAATAAGAAGTATTTATGTGACATATGTGAATTAACTTGTATCTATACTTTAGCTTTAAAGAGTTTTTACAAACTACCATTAATTACTTGAAAGCAAAATCTTTTTGAAACGAAAAAGACGCAAAACTATTCAACCCCCCCTTCTAGTTTTCTACAGTTTCATTAGATCTAAGCAAACACAAGATAAATCTAGCCTAGCATGGTGGAATCAAGACAAGCACAAGATATAGACAACCAACACATAGACATATTGATTGAATTAGAAGAACACTTATCTCAATAGCACATGTAAGGGTTCAAGGGATGAAAACCCTTGAAAAACCTATAAAATTCGTGTATGGTTTGGCCTTAGGGTTTCTCCAAACTTCTTCCTTTTAATGAATGAAAATTAGAAAACTATATATAGAAAATTGAGGCTGACGGCGTCAAGAACAACATTGTGACGCCGTTATCTCGCCGCCAAAAGAATTCTCGGACTGCCTTGATCTACATCTGACGCCGTCACGTATTATATTTTTCCAGGCCGTCACGTATTTAACTCTTGACGCTCTTCCTTTTGATGCCTTCGTTTCTGTACTGGGCTGTCATGAAATTTACTCTTGACGCCGTCACACACTTTCCTAGCTTGGAAAATTAAGTCATTGGCGTTTTCTTCACTTTAATGCTCCAAAAACGTCCGAATTGCTTCCTTTTCCATATTTCCCTCCCAAAGTACCTATAATCACAAAAGGAACTATTTAGGGCAATATTTGATCAAATAAATTCAATTCCGGGCTTAAATGACCCCCTAAAAGTGGTTCATTTTTCGCCTCATCATGTCCCTAATAGTGAATGCATCAACCATACCCAGTTTCCACCAACTAAATATTTTTTCCCAAACACTCATAGCCATATTGCACAAAATCAGACTATGCTCACATGATTCCAGTGTATCACTACAACACGGGCAAGAATTGTATCTAAGTCAATACCCCTGTTATCAAGTTCCACACGAACCGGTAACTTTCCTTTAATAGCTCTCCACACAAATATATTTACTTTCTTTGGCACTAATCTATTCCAGCGCGTTTTCTCTTCGATATTCTCCTCATTCAAAGTCTTTTCTTCCACCATCTTTGGTACACCCTTAGAGCGGGTTAGACTCCAAAGAATTTAGAGAAGGGAAAAAGATAACTTTTGGGGCAATTTTCTGATATTCCATTAATGAAAAACAAAACAACTATTTAAGGATGCAACCTATCTCTACATGCACTTTATTTAGTTACAAGAAATAAGGGAAACGTGCTTCTACCACTACTCTACCCATGATGCATGCATGCAAATAAAAAGGAAAGCCACGACTAAATCCACTAAACACGTTGCTGCAGAAGCTGGTCCTCACTCCAAATACTTAGCCGGCATTTTGACAGTCCTCTTGGGCCTGTTTGTGGTTGGGCCGGTATCATCAGATGGGCTTGTCATGTGGGTCGTATCAACACCCCTTCCGTGAAAATTAACGTTGTCCCCAATGTTGGAGAAGTCTGGGAAAGTAGTAGCAAAATCCAATTTATCTTCCCATGTTGCCTCTTCTATTGGTTTGCCTTGCCACTTGATCAATACCTGTTTTCCCCGAGGTGAGTCTCTATTATTAAGGATTGATTCTGGGATATAAGAAAAGTCGACATCTTGCTCCAATTATTTGATATCATCGGTCAGCTGCTGGTTATTACCATAACATGGTTTCAACAAGGAAACGTGGAAAACCGGGTGAGCCTTTGAGTTATCTAGGAGTTCCAATTTGTAAGCGACCTTGCCTATACGCGATATTATCTTGAACGGTCCATAGTACTTCTTGGAAAGCTTCCTGCTGGTTCTTTGATCAACTGAATGCTGCCTGTAATTCTGCAAGCGAAGATAAACTAAGTCGTTTACCTCAAATTGTTTTTCCTGACGTTGTTTGTTGGCTTGTTTGATCATCCGATCCTTCGCCTTATCGATTGAAGCCTTCATTGTGGTAATGATCTTTTGATGCTCAATAAGTGAATCGTCAATAGAACCGATCTTTGAATCACCTGCCTTGTAGTCGTGGATGGTTGTAACATCTTGACCGTAAACTGCCTTGAATGGTGTCATATTAATGGACGAGTGGAAAGAAGTGTTGTAGGAAAACTCCGCTAGGTGTAGATAATGATTCCATTTAGATGGTTCTTGAAAAACGAAGGCACGAAGGTAGGATTCCAAACACCGGTTGAGCACCTCCGTTTGCGGATGGTATGCACTTGAATGCAGCAGTTTGGTTCCCATTTGTTTGAATAACTCTGACCAAAAATGACTAACTAATAGAGGGTCTCGATCGGATACAATGGTTTTTGGAAGACCATGCAACCGATAGATTTCACGCATGAACATGGAGGCCAGAAAACAGCATTGTAGTTGGTCGGCAAGGCCAGAAAATGTCCAAACTTCGACAATCTGTCGACAATAACCCAGATAACCGTTTTACCTTTTGATGGTGGTAGATGTGTGATGAAGTCCATAGATATGTCATGCCATGGCAGCGAAGGTGTCGGTAATGGTTGAAGAAGACCGAAGGGTTTGTGGTTTTGTGACTTTGTAAGTTGGCAAACTTGGCATGTTTTTATGAAGCGAGCAACATCTTTTTTAGACCCACCCAAGAAAACATAGCTGCGATTCTCTTCGTTGTAGCCGTGACACCGGAATGGCCCCCTATAACCGAGGAGTGGTATTCTTCCAATAATTTATTCCTGAAGGACTGCAAAGGGGGTACCATGATCTTGCCATTTTGATAAAGTATACCGTCTCTGTAAGTGTGGTTTGGAAAATCGACAGAATTTTATAAAACCTGGTCGACCAGTTGCTTCCCATTAACGTCATGCTTGAAATATTGTCTCAACTCATCCAACCAGAGGGCGGCAGGGTGTGAGATTGCAAAGCAGGTAGAAAGTTCAACTCTACTTAAAGCATCCGCCACGGTATTCTCCTTTCCCGGCTTGAAGTGTACCTCATAATCAAAGCCCAACAGTTTTGTTGCCCATTTTTGTTGTTCTGGTGTCTGTATGGTTTGGGTTAATAGGTGCTTCAAACTATGATGGTCGGTATGGATGTGGAACTTGCTACCGAGAAGATATTAACGCCATTTTTTAACTGCTTCCATAATGGCGTATAACTCTTTGGTGTAGGTGGATTGAGATTGCATGGTAGGACATAATTTCTTACTGAAAAAGGCAATAGGTCTGTTTTTTTGTGGCAGGACTGCACCAATAGCGACACCTGAAGCATCGATTGTGACATCGAAAGGTTGGTTAAAATCGGGTAAAGCCAAAGTAAGGAGGTTTTCCACATGGGCTTTCAGTTGGTGAAAGGAAGCCTCTGCTTGATCGTTCCAATGAAAGTCTTTGGATTTGAGGAGGTTTGTGAGTGGTGTGGCGATGGTGGCATAATTGGCTACGAATCGGCGGTAGTAGCCGGTAATTCCAATGAAGGCTCTAAGGGTTGTAAGAGATGTGGGTATTGGCCATTGTTGGATTGAGTGAATCTTTTCTGGTTTGGGTTTAACACCGTCTTTGGAGATACGGTGGCCTAAAAACGAGATCTCATCAACTGCAAAGACACACTTCGATGGTTTGGCAAAGTATTTGTTGGATGACAAGGTGGTGAGAATGAACCTTAAATGATCATAATGCTGTTGAATGTCACTGCTGTAAATGAGGATGTCATCGAAAAAAATCAAGACAAACTGGCGTAGGACCGGCCTAAACAAGTCGTTCATCGCGGCTTGAAATGTCGATGGAGCATTCGACAATCCGAAGGGCATTACAAAAAACTTGTAGTGACCATCAGTTGTACGAAAAGCTGTTTTGGGTATGTATTTCTTGGCTACTCTGATTTGGTGGTATCCCGAGCGTAAATTCGTCAAGGAGTTCATCGATTGTGGGTATGGGAAACATATCTGGAATTGTGACAGCGTTTAAGGCGCGGTAGTTGATTGGTGCTAAACCGTCAACTTATATTGACCAAAAAATGGTCAACAAAGTCAAATAGCCTAGACCAATGCTTCCGGGTAATAAAGGGTATCACCAGGTCGTTATGTCCCGACGAGGTGTGGATTGTGCTTTAGCGTACTTGTGATCGGGTGATTATTCACAGAAAAGGGTTGTGATAAGAATTATTTGAGAATTATGAAATTAAATAGCTTAGGAAAGCTATGTGATTGATTACTGGTATTGAGAGTAAGAAGATTTGAGCTAAAACCTAAAAACGTACGTTTTAATTAAAAACGTACGCAGACGAACGAAACAAAAAGTACAACTGATGGACGGAAAGGGTTACAAGTGTACAAGTATTATTTTTACAATCCTAATAAATAAAGAAAATTTTAAGAAAAAGAAAAATTAGTTTTACACTATTTAATTATTAATTATTAATTAATTACTAATTATCTATTTATTAACTAATGAAACTAATTAGAATTATTAAAAATACTAAAAAGACTTAGAAAATTAAGAATTTTTTTATAAATCTAATTAACCATCACCAGAATCCTAAAAAATTATAAAAAGTTGATTTTATGTATTTTTAAACTAATTTACTAATTATTAATCTAATTACTAATTAATTACCAATTAAACTAATTAAATTATAAAAAATAGAAAATGAACAGTACAAACTCTAGAAAAATTTATAAAAATGTTTTAACTTAAATAAAAGTTAGAAAAATTATAAAAACTAGGTTATACTTTATAAAATCTAATTATGCTATTTAATTACTTAATATTAATTAATAATTAATTAAACTAAAATTAATTCTAAAAACCACTAAAAGACAAAAGAAAAATCTGGAAAAATTTCTAGAATTATTTTACCTAAAAGAGAATTAATAAAAATATAAAAATGATATATTGCTTAAAAATAAGCTAAAAAGAAAATTAAAATGATAAATCATATTAAATAGAAGCTATCACTATAATTAAAGTTGGTTTTTTTGATTTTTTCTTTTTCCAAACTGATTTACTACTAAAAACTAAAACTTATTATGAAAACACTTTTTAATGTAACCCAACAATAAGCACTTTAGAGCTTATTGATCCACTCAGTTGACTTTTGTTGACTGTGGAGAGATTTAAGCTCAAATGGATGAAGGTGGGGTCCACAATGGTGAAAATAGGTTCCTCTGAGTTGATTGATCAATATTAAGCAAGTTTCTACCAAATAAGTAGCTTAAATAAGCCATAACACACAAATAAGCAGTTTGCTTAAGGTGGTTTTGAGACAGATTAGGGACAGAGTTGGGGAGCAAAATTAAGTGGGGTCCTCAAGTCAAATGGTCAATCCAATGGTCAACCCTTAGTCCCTGGTAGGAGGGGGTTGGGAGAACTCAAGTATGAGGTGTGGGCCCTACTGGATTGCCCACAAAATACCACCAAAGGTGGTGGGTTGAGTTGAGGTCTGGTCTGAGTAGGTCACCAACAAGGCAAGATGAGCCAAAAGAAAATAAGCTAAGACCCAAGAAAAGCTCAGGGGCCAAAAGCTGAGATGTTCAGCTCATCAAAAAGCCCAAGGGCTAGGGGTAGGGTCCACTATCAATGCTCTGTGTGAGCTTGGAAGTTATGTCTAAAGCTGAGAACTCAGTATAAGTCAGGTAATGGGACTAAAAGATGGGACAAGCAGCCCTACTTATTGAGCAAATAAGCAAACAACAAGCTCAGATTCTGAAAGTATGGCTTAAAGGCTTCCTAAAAATCCCAAGCTCTCACTGTGGGTCCCACAGATGAGCAAACTATGGCAGATTGAAAATGGTGGTGTGGACTGAGTATTAGTACATGGCACACCCTTGCCCTGCAGGGTATTTAGAACCCATAAATAAGCTACAAAAAAATCACTAAATTAAGCTCTTGGCATATTCTTGAAGATAAGCAGGGTGGTTTTAACTTCTGAGAATTTCAATTTCTAAATCTCAGCACAAAATTCTAGAAAAATCTTTTAAAAAATGAGTTTTTAACACTTACAAGAAACTTTGACTATTTAATTTTTCACCACATTTGACTTTTATGACTTTTGATCCCCCCTAGTTTACTGAAAATGATGAATTATCCTAAGTTTAGACTAGATTAAGGGATACCAACAACTAATACATGTAAAAAGGTGTTTGTTCCAACTTCAATCCCAACTAGGGGTGGAAACGAGCCGAGCCACTCGTGAAAAGCTCGAGATCGGATCGGTAAAAAGCTCGAACGAGCCGAGCTTAAACGAGCTCGAGCCCGAGCTCGAGCCTATATTAAGGCTCATTTAATAATCGAGCCCGAGCCCGAGCTCTATAGAAAAAGCTCGAATAGGCTCGCGAGCCTTAAACGAGCTTTACTGTACGAACATGTGGATATTTGCATATAGTTGACAGCCATTTATTTATTCAAATGAAATATAGGTGGTCACGTGACCACTCTGACAAATCATATTTCTTTCTGTCATCCATTTATTTATTCAAATGAAATGTGGATATGTGCAAATAGTTGACAACCATTTTTTCTCATATTATTATTCCTCATTTCCTCATATATTTCTATTTCTTTAGTTCTTTCTTCTTGAACCTCACAAACACACAAACACTTTGCTTTCTTCCTGCTGTGATAAACTGATAACGAAATACCAAACACAATCTATACGAATCTTTCTGCTTAACTTGCGGCTTCAAGGTCTTGTAAAGATCTCGGGTAAGGTTCTTGTTTTTGGTTTTAGTTCGAGTCTTTGTTCGAGTGATCTATGATGATTTTATCTTTAAACATTTGTTCTAAGAACAAATTTTGTGATAAACAAAGAGATAAACTGAGATCGTTGTTCTTGTTCTTGTATGAGTCGAGTCTTGGTTTAGTCTTGTTGTTTGATATGGAGATGGGAATAGGGACGGTTAAGGTTATTGTTTCACTGTTGTTGACTGTGAGGTGGATTTGAGGTTACCTGTTGTTTGTTATTGTTTACGTGAAGTGATAGTGAGGTTAATGTATGTTGGATTTGTTTGTTGTTGACTGAGTATCCAAAACAACTTACGAGCTCAAAACAAATAAACGAGCTCTGATAAACGAGCTCGAACAAGGAAGCTCGAGAAGCCAAGTAGCGCATCACAAATGAGCCGAGCCCGAGCCGAGCTCGAGCTTTAAAAATCATATCACGAGCCGAGCTCGAGCTCAAACCTTAAAGCTCGAACCGAGCCGAGCTCGAGATCGAGCTCCCTAAAATATAAACGAGCCGAGCTCGAGCTCTGGCGGGCTCGGGCTCGGCTCGGCTCGTTTCCACCCCTAATCCCAACAGTTA
The DNA here is from genome assembly GCA_030686995.1 of Artemisia argyi. Lineage (NCBI taxonomy): Eukaryota > Viridiplantae > Streptophyta > Magnoliopsida > Asterales > Asteraceae > Artemisia > Artemisia argyi. The sequence continues at coordinate 64,668,565 of CM060689.1, forward strand.
AAGAGAAATAAGGCCTAACTTGAAGTTTTGACTTTTTTCTGAAAAACATAAGTAAAATTTGACCTATATGAACTACTACTACCTACTGGATCATGTTTCAACCAATGCTTGCTAAAAAACCAAACAATATCACACAGAATGCCTTAAGCCAAACACTCCCTTACTTTTGTGAAAATGAGATTTTCAAAGGTATAAGTTGATTTAGGTTAAGATCTTGATCCAGGATCACTTGTGACATGTAATAAACTGATTTTAACTTATAATCATCAATACAAACAACAAACACCTACAAATTCCTAATGTGATTATTTTAGCAGTTAAAACAACAAAAGTGGGCACAAGAGTTATACTTAAACAAATATCAACTATTAAGCTATAATTACACTAATAAACTCTGATTAAGTACAAAAAACTCAGGTACAAGCCATTTTAGATACTAGAACAGTGAAATGGATAATTGAGTAAAAAGGCTTACAAGGACTCTGGGCTTAAGACTAAGAACCTAGGAACCACAAGTAACTTCCTAATATTCCCCAAGGAATTCTAACCCAGGGCCATCCTTAAGCTACCCTGCTCCATGCTTGTCTTCCCTTATATATATATATATATATATATATATATATATATATATATATATATATATATATATATATATATATATATATATATATATATATATATATATTGTTTGATGAAACTGAGAATGGAATACAAACTTGAAATTCTGAAATAATCACTTATATTAATACTGAAAGGTTCAAATTACAACTGAGACTTTGATTAAAATTAAAATTACAACACTTGAAAAATTAAATTAAAACTACTCAAAACTAACTCTCTCCCCACTGCTTCCTCTTTCTCTTTTATAGCACCCAATTAGGGTTTCTGGATGTATCTTGTCTCTTTCCCAACATTAATCTAAGCCATTGATTGGCTAGATTTCAATCTTAACCGTTGGAGTCTTTTGGCGCCAAAACCATTTTTGGAGTTTTCTTTTGATAATAGGAGCCAGGGGTGTAATCTTGGAGGTTAGTGTTTGTTTGGAGTAGGAGGGGGAAGGTTTGAGTGTTTTAGAGGTGAAACAGGTGTAGGGGTGATGATGGGGAGGGCTTGGCTGGTAGCAGATAGTGGTGATGATGTGGAGGGTGGTCAAAGTTGGGGTCAAAGATGGGGGTGGAGTAGTATTATTATTAAAAATGGGGGAAAGGGTGGATTGGGTTGTGGTGTGGGCTTGGAGGGTGTTGTGGAGTGGGCTTTGAGTTGGTGGGCTGAGGGAGTTATAAGGAGTTGGATTTGGTTTGGTTTTGTTGGGTTTAATTTAGTTAAGGGTCCGGTTGGTTTAAGAGTTGCACACAAGGACCATTTTTGAATTTTTACCAAAACCAAGGGACTGAAATTGTAACTCCCAATAGTACCAATAAGGACCAATGTTGCCAAGTTCAATATCCCAAAAGCCAATTTTGCAATTTTTTATTTTCAAAATTCCCAGGGACTGTTTCTGCAAAATTCCAAACTCCAGGGACCAATCTTGTAAATTTTCCAAACTTTTCACCCAAAGTCCGTTTTTGATAACTTTTGATTTTTTAGGAACTTGCGTTGACTTTTCTTTCAAAATGGATGCGTAGGGACTATTTTTGGCAAATTTTGAAACTTGGGGGACTGAAACTGCCAATATTGCAAACTTTGATCGTTTTTCATTTGTTTTTGCTCGTTTTGCATTTAAAACACATAAAACACAATCCCTGTGATAATTTAAGTATTTTGATTACTTTTTGATTATTTTTGTATATTTTGGCAGTTTAAAAAGGATAAAAATGATGAGTGTTTGCGCACTCATCAATCCCCCACACAAAACTATTGCTAGTCCCTAGCAATATTTTTGGAAAAATTGATGAATTTTAAGCTCTTTACCAAAAGCCATCACTTCTGGAATAGCCAGGTGTAAGAACTGTGGCACACCTGATAACCGTGTGATTTTGAGCAAACCACCAGCTTTCAACGGATTTGATTTGTCTTTACCAGAAGCCGTTTGCTCCTGGACTAGCCAGCTCTTGATGGAATAGTCAACATCTTGGTGAGCTGATTACCAAGTATGGATTTTCCACTGCCTTTACCACAAGCCATAATCTTGCGGGCTAGCCAACTCATTCGCTTTATGGGATATGGGGAGTTGAGGAACCATACAATTTTGGGCAAATTGCAAGCCGTAAACGGATTTGAGTTATCTTTACCAAGAGCCGTTTGCTCCTGGATTAGCCAATCCCTTTTGTCGTTTAGACACGGCGGACTGATTACCCCAAAAATTTTGAAATAAAGTGAAAAATTTTTGAAAATTTTGGGCCAAAATGGGGGTATTTGAAAGTATTTTGCGATAAAATTCGCTAGAATTTCCCCCCCCCCCCCCCCCCCCACACACTTAGAAATGAATATTGTCCTCAATATTCAAAGTCCCGACTATTATGCCGAACCTATGAACGTAAAAAGATAATATTCGAAGCTAACTGTGGAAATATTGTTTTGTATTCGAAGCTAACTGTGAAAACCCGTATTGTGCTATTGTTTTTGTTCATCGAGTCGCTAGCTTGACTCGATCCCCGAATTAAATTGTCCTTGGGAAAGTTTGGAGATCTGGGACAACCATGGATGGTATGTCCTCTCCAAAGTAGTGCTTTAAACGATGTCCATTCACTTTGAAATTAGGACCGTCATTTTGAGATAATTCGACGGTGCCATAAGGATAAACCTTAACGATAGTGAATGGACCAGTCCATCGGGTTAGCTTTCCCGAGAAGATCTTGAGTCTAGAGTTGGAAAGAAGGACTCGATCACCAATGTTAAAAACGCGGTTTTTGATTTTTGAGTCATGAATCTTCTTTGTCTTTTCTTTGTAGATCAAAGAGTTCTTGTAAGCTTGATCACGAAGTTCATTTAATTCATTCAGTTGAACTTTTCTATGATCACCCGCAGTTTTGAGGTCGAAATTGGCGTGCTTGAGAGCCCAATAGGCTTTATGCTCAAGCTCGATCGGAAGATGGCACATTTCCCCGTACACAAGTTTGTAAGGCGTACACCCAATGGGTGTTTTGTAAGCCCTACGGAAAGCCCAAAGTGCATCATCTAATTTGTCCGACCACGATGCACGATTTTCGCCTACAGTTCTTTCCAAAATTCTCTTAATTCCTCGATTGGAAACTTCTACTTGTCCACTTGTTTGTGGGTGGTACGCAGTAGAAAGACGGTGAGTTACACCGTACTTTTGCATGACTTTATCAAATTTGTCATTACAGAAGTGCGTACCATGATCACTGATAATAGCACGTGGAGTTCCAAATCGAGCGAAAAGAGCTTTCAAGAATTTTACAACAACTCGGGCATCATTTGTGGGTAAAGCTTTCGCTTCAACCCATTTTGACAAATAGTCAACAGCCACGAGTATATACTTGTTTCCATGAGATGATGCAAATGGCCCCATAAAGTCGATGCCCCATACGTCAAATATTTCACAAACTTGGATTGCATTATGAGGCATTTCATTCTTTTGTGAAATATTCCCGTGACGTTGACAAGCGTCACAGGATTTGACTAATTCTTGGGCATCCTTGTAAATCGTGGGCCAAAAGAAACTGGAGTCAAACACCTTTTTGGCGGTGTAGTTTGGATTGTGGTGGCCCCCCGTGGGACCAGCATGGCAAGCCTTAAGAATTTCAGAGGCTTCTTGGCCATAAACACACCGCCGGATGACTTGATCCGCACATATTTTGAACAAGTAGGGGTCATCCCAGAAATAATGTTTCACATCTTTAAAGAATTTATTTTTCTGTTGGGACGTCATCCCTTTCACAATGAAGTTACCCGCAAGGTAGTTTGCAAAATCGGCAAACCATGGGGTAACAGAATCTCTACGAAAGGTAACCGCATTGAGTGTCTCGAGAGGGAATGTTTCATTGATTTCTTTCCTCTCGAAGACATCTTGATGGGGGTTTTCCAATCGGGAGAGATGATCAGCAGCTAGGTTCTCAGCTCCTTTTTTATCACGAATAATGATATCAAATTCCTGTAGGAGGAGAACCCAACGAAGAAGTCTCGGCTTTGCATCTTGTTTTGCAAAAAGGTACTTCAAAGCCGAGTGATCAGAATACACTATGCTTTTGGTCAGTATCAAGTATGGCCGGAATTTTTCAAAAGCATACATCACAGCTAATAATTCTTTTTTGGTAGTGGTGTAATGGCTTTGAGCCTCGGTCATAGTTTTGCTGGCATAGTGTATAGGCTGAGAATGTTTTGTTTTTCGTTGCCCCAAGACTGCCCCTATAGCATAATCACTAGCATCATACATGAGCTCGAAGGGCAAATCCGAATCGGGGGCAACAAGAATCGGTGCCTCGGTAAGCTTTTTCTTAAGTGTTTCAAAAGCTTCGATGCACTCTGGGGAGAAGATAAAAGGAGCATCCTTTTCGAGGAGATGGGTCATAGGCCGGGCGATTTTAGAAAAATCTTGAATAAACCTACGATAGAAACCGGCGTGACCCAAAAAGCTCCTAACACCTTTCATGGTTGTGGGATGAGGTAATTTTGCAATGACATCCACTTTGGCTTTGTCAACCTCAATCCCGTTCTTTGAAATTTTATGGCCGAGGACAATGCCCTCTTTGACCATAAAGTGACTCTTCTCCCAATTTAGACATAACTTTGTGTCTTCACAACGTTTTAGCATGTCGTCTAAATGGGAGAGGCATGATTGAAACGAATCCCCAATGACCAAAAAATCGTCCATGAAGCCCTCCATAGTTTTCCCGATCATGTCGGAAAATATGGACACCATACATCTTTGAAACGTACCCGGAGCATTACATAAGCCGAATGGCATACGTTTATAAGCAAAAGTTCCATAGGGGCACGTGAACGTGGTCTTTTCCTGATCTTGCGGATCAATGGGAATCTGAAAGTAACCCGAGAAACCATCGAGGAAGCAATAATACTCATTCCCCGCTAATCTCTCGAGCATCTGATCCATAAAGGGCAGAAGAAAATGATCCTTATGGGTGGCGTCATTTAACTTGCGATAGTCAATGCAGACACGCCATCCCGTAACCAAACAAGTTGGAATTAACTCATTCTCCTCATTTGTGACAACAGTAATGCCACCCTTTTTTGGAACACAATGAATTGGGCTGACCCAAGGACTGTCCGAGATAGGGTAAATCAATCCAGCATCAAGAATTTTTAAAACCTCTTGTTTGATAACCTCGTGAATTTTTGGATTCACCCTTCTTTGTTGTTGGACTGCAGGTTTGAAGTCGTCTTCCATTAAAATCTTATGAGTACAAAATTCAGGGTCAATGCCCTTGATGTCGGAGAGACGCCAAGCAATTGCTTGTTTATGAGACTTCAAGACCTTTATGAGAACAGCCTTTTCCTCAACACTTAAGTCTTTAGCAATTATGACGGGTAATTTATCATCACCCTCCAGAAATGCATATTCAAGATGAGGCAACAAGTCCTTAAGTTCAACCTCGGGAAAGTCATCAGTTTTCTCAACATTTTTGACTTCCTCTTTATGAAGTGTTTGTGGTAGAACAGGAAGAGGAGAGGGATCTTCTTTTAATAATTTTTCAAGTATGAGAATATCCCTCTCGAGGTCGATCTCTTGGTTATCGACTCCATCGGGAATCGAGTCACTTTTGAGAAACGCCTCCATTTCTTCTAAGATGAAGTCACTTCCCTCAAACGGAGTGAAGGAAGGAAAAGAATTGGCAATGATGGGGTGAGAAGACTGAGTGAGGTTTTCACTCGAAGAATCATCAATGAAACCTAAAATCTCTTGAGCATACTCCTCAGCAGCCACATCGATGACATCAATTTGATTCACCGATTCACAGTCATAATTAGAGGAGTATATCGAAGTTTGATTTAGGTTGAAGGTTATGGCTTCCGTTCCAACACGTAATGTGATCTCATGCTCAAATACATCGATAAGAGCTCGCCCAGTCCTAAGGAATCCCCTTCAAAGAATGAGAGGGACCCTAGAATCGGCATCAAAGTCAACAATCACAAAATCTGTCAGAAAATGGAACTTCCCCACTTTAACGAATACGTCCTCGGCAATGCCAATGGGATGAGAAATCGAACGATCGGCAAGCTCTAAAGTCATGCACGTGGGGGTAAGTTCGGGAAGAGAGAGTTTCTTCCACACAGAATATGGCATTAGGTTAATGCTAGCACCTAGATCGGCCAAGGCGAAGCATTCAACCATACCCGGGAAAGTACAAGGAATGAGGAATTTCCCGGGGTCTCCAAGCTTTTCAGGAAGCTTTTTCAAAAGAACTGCTATGTAGTTCTCATTCAGAGGAGTTCTTGCCATCTCAAAGAATTTCTCTTTATTACTCAACAGATTTTTGATTGTCGATGCAAACTTGGGCATCAAGAGAATAGCATCCGCGAAGCTGATATCAAAATGCAAATCTTGGAAGATTTGGAAAAATTTATCCATTTGGTGATTAGCTTTTTCGCGGAGCTTTTGTTCACAGAGACGTGATGGATAAGGAATAGAAGTTTTGGATTTAGGGTTGTCCACTGGAGTTGCTGGTGGATTAAAGACAACTCCAGGCTTACATCTGGTTTCAGGAATAACCTGAGGTTGGACGTGTGCTGTACTTCGTGGGCTAGGAGTTTGCACCTTGTTTTTTGTCACCTCAGGTTCACGATCCACTACCTTTTGAAGAGAGGAAAAAGAGGTAGTAGGAATCGCGGGTTCATCATATGAAGCACCACTTCATGTTGTGATCGCCTTAGCATCGCCCCTCGGGTTAGCGATCGTGTTGCTCGGTTAAGTAGTACCTGAGCCCGAGGGTCAATCATTTAGAGACTTCTTAATGTCAGAAATCTGGCTGACCAGCAACTTGTTCAACTCTTCTTGGGACTTCATGAATTGTTTCAACAACTCGTCAGATGAAGGCCCGGTTGGAACAATGGCTTGATTCGGATTAGAAATATTTGGAGCTCGATTGTTCGGATTGGGACCTTGATTCTGAAAATCACCCTGATTAGGGTTGTTGTTTCCATGAAAATATCCCGAATTGAAATTACCCTGACCTTGGTTCCGATTAAAGTTTCCTTGATTTTGCTGTTGGAAACCTTGATTTTGAAACCCTTGGTTTTGATTGTGAAAACTGTGATCCTGATTGAAGTTACCTTGGTTTTGATAACCTTGGTTCACTCTATTTTGATTTTGGCCACGGTTTTGGACATTTTGGTTTTGATTAAAACCAGGAGGTCCAGGATAATGATGATGAGGACGATAGCTAGGGTCCATAGGAGGGCGATATTGATTGCCTCCTTGATTTTGGGACCCGGCTACAGCATGAGCTTTATATGGAGTACCATCAGTAGCTGTGCAATTGTAGTAGGCATGCGGCCCACCACAAGTCACACAGACTTCCACTTTTTTAACCTCAGCAGGTGGAGGATGTTGTGGAAATGAAACTTTCTTTGTTTAGGCGAGAACCAAAGCTTGGATCGCTTCAGTGAGCTTGTCAATCTTAGCATCCGTGCTAGATTGACTCATAGAAGATGAAGTGGAAGGACCCGCATTGATTTGAGAAACAATCGGTTTGCTTCGTGTAGAGCGGACTTTAGACTTGTTTTCTATGATTTTCAAAGCTTCTTTTGTGGTTCTACTCAAAAAGTTACCTCCCGCGGAGGCATTGAGAGAATCCTGATCAGCTTGGCTCACGCCATTGTAAAAAGTATCGAGTTGCATCAACTCAGAGAAACCATGATGTGGACACTTGCGAAGTAATTCTTTGAAACGATCCCACGCTTCACCAAAAGATTCATCATATTTTTGAGTGAACTTGGTGATTTCGTTCTTAAGACTCGTGGTCTTGGAAGGTGGGAAGAATTCATTCACAAACTTTTTGACAAGTTCTTCCCATGTCTCAATAGATCGAGGAGGTTGTTTTTCAAGCCAAATCCGGGCTTGTCCCTCCAAGGAGAATGGGAAGAGGAGAAGTTTTATTGCTTCACAAGGAACATTCTTGTACTTGATGGTCGATGTGATTTTATTGAAGCATCGAATATGAGCATGAGGATCATCCCTCTCAAAACCGTAGAATTGACTTGAGGTTACAAGATTAAGTAACCCGGTTTTGAGCTCAAAGCTATCAGCCACGATGGCTGGAACAACAATGGCATCTCCGTAACCCTCGATGGGTGCTTGGAGAAGCTCTCACATGGGGCGGTATTCCGCCATGGTGACAGTGGGTGTGGTAACAGTACGGATCTCAGATCCGATTGTTGGTGCTGAACGTCGACGAGGTCTTCTAGGTTTTCGTATAAGCTCACGTAATGGGCTAGTAGACCTAGAAGAACGAGTGTGCATGCACTAGGAACAAAAACCAATCAAAACAAAATCGAGGCAAATCCACAGTGAACTTAAACCAATAATCACGAGTGAATGGCTTCTTTAAGAAAGGTACACCACTCACAAGGATGCAAAGGCAAGTTTTTATCTTTTGTTTGGGAACTTATTATGTTCACACCCCCAGTTGGTAGGTGTTCTGTCTTGGTTTGTGACGGTTGGTTTTTATGTATTATTATTATTCACAAGAAAAGACGGATGTTTTTGGGTTTTGTGTATGGGTTTAAAAACTTTTGGACAATATTTTTGGTATCGTCTCATAATCTAAAATCGTTTCTCTTTAAGAATCACCTTAAAAGAAAACCGATTCAGAAAACGTTACGATCTGTTTTGTTGTTTTTTTATTTTTTTCGGTGTTTTAACACTTTAGGAAGAGTGTTAATGACTTTTTTTTTTATGTTTTGATTTAAAATTTACAAAAGTGGTGGTATTTTTACTGTGAGTGAGGTGAAATAACACTAATCTCAAATGACGCTACAGAAACGCGCACACCTCCCCGGCAGCGGCGCCAAAAATTGATTGGTGCTAAACCGTCAACTTATATTGACCAAAGAATGGTCAACAAAGTCAAATAGCCTAGACCAATGCTTCCGGGTAATAAAGGGTATCACCAGGTCGTTATGTCCCGACGAGGTGTGGATTGTGCTTTAGCGTACTTGTGATCGGGTGATTATTCACAGAAAAGGGTTGTGATAAGAATTATTTGAGAATTATGAAATTAAATAGCTTAGGAAAGCTATGTGATTAATTACTGGTATTGAGAGTAAGAAGATTTGAGCTAAAACCTAAAAACGTACGTTTTAATTAAAAACGTACGCAGACGAACGAAACAAAAATTACAACTGATGAACGGAAAGGGTTACAAGTGTACAAGTATTATTTTTACAATCCTAATAAATAAAGAAAATTTTAAGGAAAAGAAAAATTATCTTTACACTATTTAATTATTAATTATTAATTAATTACTAATTATCTATTTATTAACTAATGAAACTAATTAGAATTATTAAAAATACTAAAAAGACTTAGAAAATTAAGAAAATTTTTATAAATCTAATTAACCATCACATGAATCCTAAAAAATTATAAAAAGTTGATTTTATGTATTTTTAAACTAATTTACTAATTATTAATCTAATTACTAATTAATTACCAATTAAACTAATTAAATTATAAAAAATAGAAAATGAACAGTACAAACTCTAGAAAAATTTATAAAAATGTTTTAACTTAAATAAAAGTTAGAAAAATTATAAAAACTAGGTTATACATTATAAAATCTAATTATGTTGTTTAATTACTTAATATTAATTAATAATTAATTAAACTAAAATTAATTCTAAAAACCACTAAAAGACAAAAGAAAAATCTGGAAAATTTTCTAGAATTATTTTAACCTAAAAGAGAATTAATAAAAATATAAAAATGATATATTACTTAAAAATAAGCTAAAAAGAAAATTAAAATGATAAATCCTATTAAATAGAAGCCATCACTATAATTAAAGTTGATTTTTTTGGTTTTTTCTTTTTCCAAACTGATTTACTACTAAAAACGTAAACTTATTGTGAAAACACTTTTTAATGTAACCCAACAATAAGCACGTTAGAGCTTATTGATCCACTCAGTTGACTTTTGTTGACTGTGGAGAGATTTAAGCTCAAATGGAAGAAGGTGGGGTCCACAATGGTGAAAATAGGTGCCTCTGAGTTGATTGATCAATATTAAGCAAGTTTCTACCAAATAAGTAGCTTAAATAAGCCACAACACACAAATAAGCAGTTTGCTTAAGGTGGTTTTGAGACAGATTAGGGACAGAGTTGGGGAGCAAAATTAAGTGGGGTCCTCAAGTCAAATGGTCAATCCAATGGTCAACCCATAGTCCCTGGTAGGAGGGGGGTTGGGAGAACTCAAGTATGAGGTGTGGGCCCCACTGGATTACCCACAAAATACCACCAAAGGTGGTGGGTTGAGTTGAGGTCTGGTCTGAGCAGGTCACCAACAAGGCAAGATGAGCCAAAAGAAAATAAGCTGAGACCCAAGAAAAGCTCAGGGGTCAAAAGCTGAGATGTTCAGCTCATCAAAAAGCCCAAGGGCTAGGGGTGGGGTCCACTATCAATGCTCTGTGTGAGCTTGGAAGTTATGTCTAAAGCTGTAACTCAGTATAACTCAGGTAATGGGACTAAAAGATGGGACAAGCAGCCCTGCTTATTGAGTAAATAAGCAAACAACAAGCTCAGATTCTGAAAGTATGGCTTAAAGGCTTCCTAAAAATCCCAAGCTCTCACTGTGGGTCCCATAGATGAGCAAACTATGGCTGATTGAAAATGGTGGTGTGGACTGAGTATTAGTACATGGCACACCCTTGCCCTGCAGGGTATTTAGAACCCACAAATAAGCTACAAACAAAAATCACTAAATTAAGTTCTTGGCATATTCTTGAAGATAAGCTGGGTGGTTTTAACTTCTGAGAATTTCAATTTCTAAATCTCAGCACAAAATTCAAGAAAAATCTTACAAAAAATGAGTTTTTAACACTTACAAGAAACTTTGACTATTTAATTTTTCACGACAGTTGACTTTTATGACTTTTGATCCCCCCTAGTTTACTGAAAATGATGAATTATCCTAAATTTAGACTAGATTAAGGGATACCAACAACTAATACATGTAAAAAGGTGTTTGTTCCAACTTCAATCCCAACAGTTAAAGAGAAATAAGGCCTAACTTGAAGTTTTGACTTTTTTCTGAAAAACCTAAGTAGAATTTGACCTATATGAACTACTACTACCTATTGGATCATGTTTCAACCAATGCTTGCTACAAAACCAAACAATATCACACAGAATGCCTTAAGCCAAACACTCCATTACTTTTGTGAAAATGAGATTTTCAAAGGTATAAGTTGATTTAGGCTAAGATCTTGATCCAGGATCACTTGTGACATGTAATAAACTGATTTTAACTTATAATCATCAATACAAACAATAAACACCTACAAATTCCTAATGTGATTATTTTAGCAGTTAAACAACAAAAGTGGGCACAAGAGTTATACTTAAGCAAATATCAACTATTAAGCTATAATTACACTAATAAACTCTGATTAAGTACAAAAAACTCAGGTACAAGCCATTTAAGATACTAGAACAGTGAAATGGATAATTGAGTAAAAAGGCTTACAAGGACTTCAGGCTTAAGACTAAGAACCAAGGAACCACAAGTAACTTCCTAATATTCCCCAAGGAATTCTAACCCAGGGCCATCCTTAAGCTACCCTGCTCCATGCTTGTCTTCCCTTTTATATATATATATATATATATATATATATATATATATATATATATATATATATATATATATATATATATATATATATGTATATATATATATATATTAATTTATTGTTTGATGAAACTGAGAATGGAATACAAACTTGAAATTCTGAAATAATCACTTATATTAATACTGAAAGGTTCAAATTACTACTGAGACTTTGATTAAAATTAAAATTAAAACACTTGAAAAATTAAATTAAAACTACTCAAAACTAACTTTCTCCCCGCTGCTTCCTCTTTCTCTTTTATAGCACCCAATTAGGGTTTCTGGATGTATCTTGTCTCTTTCCCAACATTAATCTAAGCCATTGATTGGCTAGATTTCAATCTTAACCGTTGGAGTCTTTTGGCGCCAAAACCATTTTTGGAGTTTTCGTTTGATAATAGGAGCCAGGGGTGTAATCTTGGAGGTTAGTGTTTGTTTGGAGTAGGAGGGGGAAGGTTTGAGTGTTTCAGAGGTGAAACAGGTGTAGGGGTGATGATGGGGAGGGCTTGGCTGGTAGCAGATAGTGGTGATGATTTGGAGGGTGATCAAAGTTGGGGTCAAAGATGGGGGTGGAGTAGTATTATTATTAAAAATGGGGGAAAGGTTGGATTGGGTTTTGGAGTGGGCTTGGAGGGTGTTGTTGAGTGGGCTTTGAGTTGGTGGGCTGAGGGAGTTATAAGGAGTTGGATTTGGTTTGGTTTTGTTGGGTTTAATTTAGTTAAGGGTCATAAGAGTTGCACACAAGGACCATTTTTGAATTTTTACCAAAACCAAAGGACTAAAATTGTAACTCCCAAAAGTACCAATAAGGACCAATGTTGCCAAGTTCAATATCCCAAAATCCAATTTTGCAATTTTTTATTTTCAAAATTCTCAAGGACTGTTTCTGCAAAATTCCAAACTCCAAGGACCAATCTTGTAAATTTTCCAAACTTTTCACCCAAAGTCCGTTTGATAACTTTTGATTTTTTAGGGACTTGGGTTGACTTTTCTTTCAAAATGGATGCGTAGGGACTATTTTTGACAAATTTTGAAACTTGGGGGACTGAAACTGCCAATATTGCAAACTTTGATCATTTTTCATTTGTTTTTGCTCGTTTTGCATTTAAAACACATAAAACACAATCCCTGAGATAATTTAAGTATTTTGATTACATTTCGATTATTTTTGTATGTTTTGGCAGTTTAAACACGATAAAAATGATGAGTGTTTGCGCACTCATCAGTAGTCGACACAAAAACGCCACGAGCCTTCTTTCTTTTTTACTAGCAACACCGGTGAAGAAAAGGGGCTTTGGCTAGGGCGAATGACACCCGATTGTAGCATTTCGGATATGAGGTTGGTCATGATTTGTTTTTGGAAGTGTGGGTATCGGTAGGGACGAACATTAATGGGTTTTGTTTCGTCAGTTAAGGGAATATGGTGATCTTGTGAGCCGTTTGGTGGAAGGGACTTGGGTTCATCAAAGATGGTGTGGAATTCGGTTAGTAATGTGGTAATATGTGGGTCAAAATGGGTACTTATGGATGGTGGGGAAAGTCGTGGTGGTTGATGGTTAATGGTATGAAAGGAGGCTACTGACCCATTTTTGATAAGTGATTGCAAGGAGCTAGAAGATACTTGGTGAGTCAATGGTTCTCCTTTAAGGGTATAGGTTTTACCTTCCTTGACAAATGAGATTTCGGGTATCAAAAAGTCAGCTGATAATCGACCCAGCATGCCCAGCCAACCAATACCCAAAATGACATCGGCTCCCTCTACTGGTAGGATGAAAAACGGAACTTGAAACGGTGCTTTTTGGACCTGAATGTGAACCTCTGGACAGTACCCCTTGCAGGTGATATGCTCACCATTTCCGACCATAACATCGAAGGGTGGTATGGGTTGGGTGTCTAAGCGACACATAAGGGCGACGCGTGGCTGGATTATATTGTGGGTGCTGCCATAATCAACCAAAATTATTACTCGTTTACCCATAATATGGCCGGTAACTCGCAGGGTTTGGGGAGAGGCGATACCGAAGTATGCTGCATCGGACAAACAAAGAAGGGTTGGTTTGGGTGGATCTGGTTTGTTGGCTTCCGGTGGTGGTTCGTTGGTGTCCTCTTGATCCTCATTATCTACAATAAAAAAGAATTGTGGTGGCGAGCATTTGTGACCCGGAAAGTATTTTTCCGGACACTTGAAACACAAGCCGTCTTTACGACGTTGCATGAGGGCCTCCGGGGACAGTTTTGTGAATGGAAGTGATGGTGGTTTGGAGGGTGTTGGTAGCAGCGGAGGATTAGGGTTACTGGAAGGTGGTGCCATCATTGAAGTATTGGAGGAAGGGAACGTGGTATTAGTCGTTGGTTTATTGAAAAAAGTGGATCAGGGCTTGAAAGCATGGGCCAGTTTATCTTCAATCAAATGGGCTAAGCCATAAGCATTGTGTAGTGTAGTGGGATTATGAATAGCCAATTCGTTCTGAATATCCAAACGAAGACCAGAAATAAAACAATTTTTGAGGGCCTGTTGGGAGAGACCTACCATACGGTTGCTTATCTTCTCAAACTCGGTTTGATATGCCGCAACTGTGGAGGATTGTTTGAGTTTAAAGAGTGTAGCTTCATGATTCTCATACGATGATGGGCCAAATCGGATTTCTATCTCTCTCTTGAATTCGTTCCAGGTACCCAAAAGTTCATTGTCGGCTTGGTGCTTGTACCATGAGAGAGCGTCTCCCACAAAGTGAAAGACGGCGAGTTCGACTCGTTCCTCGTCTGGGGTTTGATAGTAGGAGAAGAAATTTTCCGCTTGAAAGATCCATGCGAGGGAATTTGATCCATCGAATAGGGGTAAGGTGATTTTTGGTTGACGGGGATATCGACGATTCTAGTTATTTGGGTGGCGGCGGTTAGGGGAGCGGTGTCGGGGTGGGGATTCGTCACCAGCAGTTATGTGGTCCGTGAGTTGATCGATTTTTAAGGTGAGGGTTTGGGTAACTCGGACGAGATCAGCTAAGTTATTAGCCGTTTCGGTGGAATTGGTTGATGTGGCGGTGGTGGCATCAATCAGAAGGGTTAATTGTTCTGCGACTGTGTGTGAAGTTTCCTCTGAAGAGACATCTTTTCGTGGTGGCATGGTGAAGGCTTGAGACGAGAATGAAAGCACCAAACTGGTACACCCTTAGAGCGGGTTAGACACCAAAGAATTTAGAGAAGGGAAAAAGATAACTTTTGGGGCAATTTTCTGATATTCCATTAATGAAAAACAAAACAACTATTTAAGGATGCAACCTATCTCTACATGCACTTTATTCAGTTACAAGAAATAAGGGAAACGTGCTTCTACCACTACTCTACCCATGATGCATGCATGCAAATAAAAAGGAAAGCCACGACTAAATCCACTAAACACGTTGCTGCAGAAGTTGGTCCTCTCTCCAAATACTTAGCCGGCATTTTGACAGTCCTCTTGAGCCTGTTTGTGGTTGGGCCGGTATCATCAGATGGGCTTGTCATGTGGGTCGTATCAATCTTTATAAGCGTCTTGACCATGTACTTGCCATCATCTCGAGCATTCCAATTCCAAACATCCCTACGATCAATAGAAATTGAAACATTTTGCAAAATGCTAAATAGCTCCTTGATATCCCTACAAACCCTTCCTCTTGGCTCCCTAACCCAATCCCATTCCCATACCCACCCATTGTCTATATATATATATATATATATATATATATATATATATATATATATATATATATATATATATATATATATATATATATATATATATATATATATATAGTGTAGCGTTCAATGCAGAACCACTTTTTTGTATAGAACTTTACAGAACCATTAAAATGAATATGAGCCATTAGATGAGTTTGATCAAAGGTTAAGATTAAAAGTGCCAAAATTGCAATTAAGCAAAAGATGAAGGATTTATTTTCAGTTAAACAAAATACCAAAAGGGTATTTTAGGTACTACACTTTAATAATTATATTCAAAAACCGTCCCACAATATTAGCCGTCATTCTTTTAATCTGATAGTCTCCCCTTCTCTCTCTCAAACCCTAAAATAACCTTTCTCAGCCACCACCAAATCTCAACAAAAAAAATAAGAATTTTCTTTTCCATTTTTAAGCGATTCAACCTTATTTTGAATCGGCGGTTAGGGTGGGTTTTTACCCGGTCCATGGCAAGTGTCATCACAATCGAAAATCCCAAAGAAGTCTATGGCTATGGCGGGTTCCACGTTTACGGTAACAGTTTGTACCGGAGGTTAGGGTTCTAACGTATGTGAGGGTGGCTTGGTTGTTTGATGTGTTAATGCAATTTTCCATAAAAAAAATAACAGGTTCGAACTTTTGTGTTAAATATTATGTTTCAGAATTTTTGGTGTTAAATTTTAGAGTGATTTTGATTCATGGATGATTTTGGGTTTAGATTAAAGTGACTTTGATTCATGATTATGAACATACGGAGTATATGTTTATGGTTGTGAACATATATGTTTGATAGAAAAATGGTTTAGAACATATATGTTTATGGTTGTGAACATATATGTTTGATAGGAAAATCGTTTAGAACATATATGTTTATGGTTTGCAACATAGAGGTCAAGAAGGTGTTGGAATTGTGACTGCTACACCTGATGGGATATTGAAATCTGTTACTGGTGTTAGGCTTATTTATGAGGTTTTTAAAACTTGATCAGTGCACTAGAACGAGGATATACTTCCTGGTTGACACATTCAAATCTTGCCATGAGCCATCTTGCTACTTGATGGATGTGAAAGTCCTTTTAATTATTCTTTTATGTCTTTCTTAAAAAAACTGAACATATATGCTATGTACAATTGTACATGTTAAATATATAGTATCATTAAATGCTTATACCCACACATAATATAGAGAATGCATCAAATGATTATTACTCCTATTTTCTGTTTCGAAGAAAAAATGAGGGTTTTGGGTTACCAGGTGATAATGCTATAGGTTTGGTATAGTTGGTGTAGCACGTAATGGTAACTTAGTTAATTATTAGACTTTAATAAAGAATTAATATAATTGTTTGTAATTTCAGGTATTGAAAAGAGACAAAGTGTATAATGAGATACGGAAGAGTGCACACATGTTTTAGAATGACGTCCACATCTATATTAACCATGTGTCAAGACACAAGTATTGATCATGATAAAGATGTCAAGACACAAGTGTATAACGAGATATGAAAGAGTGCACACATATTTTTTGAAGAGTGCACATATGTTTTTGAATGACGCCCGCATCTATATTTACAAAAATACATTTGTATTTGAATTGTGCTCCATTTGATATCAAATTTTGTGTATACTATTTATCTTTTTGGTTGGTTATAAATTTAGAGATTACATGTATAGTTTTATGTTTTTGGTTATAAATTTAGAAAATTTAAGAATATACACTAGAAACATATGTGCAATTATCATTTGAAGCAAAACAAGTTTGATATTTAAACAATTATACTTAAAAAAAACATATGTAAAATTACAATATTAAAAAAAAAACATACATGCACTTTAAATTTTCAAAAAAACACGTATACTAAAAAATACATAAAATTTTTAAAAAAAAATCTGAAAATCAAGGGTCTTAAGAAACGTTTTTTATTTAAAAAAATCAAAAAGAAAAAAATGAAAATTGTGTTTTACTATTATGCCCTTTGAATTAAATAAAATGATTTAAAAATACTAAATTCTCATTGGTCCAAAGTGGTTCTGTAAAGTTCTGTACAAAATAATGGTTCTGCATTGAACATGACCCATATATATATATATATATATATATATATATATATATATATATATATATATATATATATATATATATATATATATATATATATATATATATATACATATGTATATATATATATATATACATATGTATATATATATACATATGTATATATATATATATATGTATATATATATGTATATATATATATATGTATATATATATGTATATATATATATGTATATGTATATATGTATATATATATATATATATATATATATATATATATATATATATATATATATATATATATATATATATATATATATATATATATATATATATATATATATATATATATATATATATGTATATGTATATATATATATATGTATATGTATATATATATTAAATGAAGTTATTTTCAAAATGCACCTTTAACCTATCAAATACCTTTAAAATTTAGTCTAAATTTTGTTTAAACTATAAGGTCTAAAATAGTACATTTCTATTAAAGTTTAAATTATATATAAATAATTTTCTTATATAACAAACTTATTTACCAAATATTTGACAAATACCTAGCAATTTCGTAAAAAAAATAGTCCCACAGCAACGCGCGTATATATATATATATATATATATATATATATATATATATATATATATATATATATATATATATATATATATACTCACTAAAGATTCCGTTAATAAAATATCAAAGTTTTGTTGGCCCAAATTTTGAGCCCATTAACGATTTTAAATCTGCCCAACAAAGACTTCAGCCCAGACAAGGCACTGATATGGAATGAAAGTTTATAAGCCAAATAAAGAGGCAGACGTGTCTCATGAATAAACAGTGCACCACACTGGCATGATGTTTTCATCTTCTTCCATGTGTATCTGCATAACACACACACAAATAACAATCTGTCTATATCTCTCCTAAACACACACAAATAACAATTGAAAGACACACGAGTTAGTTTTGTTGTTGTAGTTAATCTTCAACTCCAGGTTTTGCTAAAACTTAGGTTACTTTTACAGTAAGATTACTTTTAAATTTTAAGTTTAGTTGAGCAACTTGTAGGTCGTCACTTACTTAAATAGCATGTATTCTGCCATTCCTGCAGACTATGTTATTGGTCTTTGGTGAACGGTTATGCATGTAACATTTGTTCTTGGGTGTTGATTTCGTATGTTATTAGTCTTTGTTTTTCTCTATTTACAATTATATTCTTTGCATTTACATGATTCTCCAACCAGATCTTTTAAAGATGCTATCACGTCTTTAAGGGTTGGTAGGTCGATATGGGATCTAGCTGAGAGAGTCGAATGACAGTTAAAAGTTATATTAAGAATCGACTTACACGCACTAAAACTTGGGTTGGTTTGTGATTATCGATATTGTTAGCTCTGATACTAACAAGAGAGCCGGACACAGGCACGTTTAATTAAGTTGCTTTCCACTTTTAAAGTTCTCTTAATACTTTTGTCCAATTATTTTTGCAGAAAATGAAGGGGATTTGAATTCGTTGACTGTGTTCTATGTATAACCTGCTGATGCTCCAAGACATCGTCGTTTCATTTCCTCCTTCAAAATAAGTGTTAACGTTATGTAAACCAACATCTTAGTGAAAGTAATACAAACAGAAAAACTCATAATAAAATAGTTTGTTATCTTTGATTATGACATAAATACTTCACCACGATTAGATAATTGGGCTATGCCATATAAACTAAAATATTGTTGAAATCTGATCTAAAAAGCCAACGTATGGGAGTAATAGCTTATTGTGTCTTCACTTCCTTCGAGTGTGTTGTATTATCTATCTTACCTTCTTAGTGTTCTTTTACCATATTCTTTGTTGGGAACATGTTTAATTATTATGACAACCCGCTATTTTTCAAGTCAATACTGTAAGAAACTAGAAGGGGGGTTGAATAGTTTACCAACTTTTTCTCTAGTTTTAAAAGTTTACTTTGTTAAAAAACTTTGATTCGTATGTAGATGAAATCAACCAACATCAATATGAACACAACACTAAACTAATACAAACAAGCAATAGAAATAAATAAAAGGGATAGAAATAGAAAGATCAAACCGAGACAAGTGATTTATAGTGGTTCGGTCACGAAGCTCTTCTTCGCCCTACTCCACTCCCCGAGTACCCAACTCGAGAGTTATAAGAACTATGTCAACAACCTCCCTTCAGGCGGAGAAAATAGTACAGCGTCGCTTACGTTATTTTTCGACACTAAGCTAGATTTCGAGTACTAATCTTAGCTAGTACCATTCTACCATAATCCACACGATCCTAACTTCTCACACGATGCACACGATCCTTACACAATCTACACAATCAACACAATCTACCATTGATCCACTTGATCAATACACTAACACACTAGCTACAAGAGATCCCCAAGATCTCAACAAGATCACAATGATCCACACAAGATAGCTTAGACAAAATTACAACACTTGATGTATACGAATATACAATCAAGCAAACAATAAGTAATGCAAGTGCACTACACAAAGACTCTTAACATTTTGTGTCTTCTTGATACTATGTGTTCTTCTCTTGACTAATAGAGGAATGTAGGTGATCTTTGGTTGGATGAAAGAATCACTCTTTAAACAAAAGAAAACTAACTAATGATCTAAGAAGTGTAAGTAAGAAAGAATGATAGAATGCAGAAAGTTTTGTGTGAAAAAGGATAAGTAAAATCAGGGAAGTGAGGTGGTATTTATAGGAAATGAAAATCTGACCGTTATGGGTACACGGTATCACTAATTGTCACATGGTACCACTAGTGGTACTGTGCCAGACAAAAACGCTCATCTTTTTGTTTTTAGTGGTGAAGGTTTATGTGGGGAAGTTTGGAGCTAATTTGGGGAGTGGGGTGGGGGGGGGGGGGGGGTATAGCTGTTAAGCTTTTTAAATTTATTTTTCCAAATAGAACATTTCTTTAAAATTCAAAAATAATCTGTAAAATATATTTTTGAGAAGAATATTTTGTCACATTAAAAATGTGAAGTTTAAAACACAAAATCACTTTTTTGATCATTCGTCAAGTAGTCAATTTGTTTGTTCATAACTAGAATGATTTGCGTAGAAACTGAATATTTCGATTAAAAACTTGTTTACGTTAATTTTGACGTAAAATGTTTTCACATTTTGTTATCATCAAAATGTAGAGATGTCGAAAGATAGAAATAACGTTTTTAGACATTATTTGCATCAACAAATACTAATTATTAAACTAAAGCTATTTATTTTGAATTTTACCTTAGAACAATTTACGTATAACTTTTTAGTTAAATAAACGTAAAACAAGGAATAACTCTTTTGTGCACGATGACTCTAGACTAAATTTAGCCTACAACATTACAGTACATTGCCAGTACTCCAATTCATAATTTAATTGGTAGGGCATTTGCATTTTTATTTACTTGCAATTAATAACTTAATAAATGCTTTTCACAATTTGCATGGACACTCAATGTACCCAACACTCCCAACAATTATTTTTAATACATTTTGATTCGTTGTGTTTTGGTGTGTGCAAACAACAATTATCAAAATATCAACAAACGTTAGGTCTAAGTTATCGTGAGAAAACTAGACGTGAAGTAATACGAGTAAACCTTTTAGGAAAAAGATTACCTCGCAAAACTTGTGAAAGTGATATTTAAATTGTTAGACCGGGAAGTGATTTCCCGGGTCGTACCCCAACGAGGTGTGAATGGAAAGCTTCGAATGAGATTTGGATTAAACTCTTGTATGTTGGAAAGGTTATTTGGTTTTACGATACGTTAAATTAACGAAATTGGAAAATTAACAAACGTAAATGAAAATAAAGCAACCTAAGGGAAAAAAAAGCCAAACGAAAACTAGGGAAGTCTTGATCGACTTGGCTCACAGCATTATAGAAAGTGTCGAGTTGCATTAACTCGGAGAAACCGTGATGAGGACATTTACGAAGCATGTCCTTGTAACGATCCCATGCCTCACCGAATGATTCATCGAATTTCTGCGTGAATTTCATTATCTCATTCTTGAGGGCCGTGGTTTTAGAAGGAGGAAAGAATTCATTCACAAACTTCTTGACCAAATCTTCCCACGTTTCAATCGATCGAGGGGGTGGTTTGTCTAGCCAATTTTTGGCAGCCCCATCGAGGGAAAACGGGAAGAGAAGAAGTTTGATAGCTTCCTCAGGGACATTTTTGCATATGGTGGACGTGATTTTGTTAAACCATAGAATGTGATCTTGAGGATCGTCCCTCTCGAAACCATAGAATTGACGCGAGGTAACTAAGTTTATCAACCCCGTCTTAAGCTCAAAATTGTCAGCCACGATGGCTGGAATGATGATAGCATCTCCGTAACCCTCGATGGGTGCTTGGAGAAGCTCATTCATTGTGGGCTCAGCCGCCATGATGGGAATAGTACGAATCTCGGGTTTGACTATTCGATTGGTACGTCGTCTATTACGCCTTCTTCTTGGAATATTATTAAGCGATTGCAAAGGACTTGTTGACGTGGACGAATGCGTGCGCATGCACCACAAAAAATATCAATTAAAACAATACCACTTTAATGACAAGGGAACTTAAACCAATAATCAAGAACGCAAGGTCGACTTCTAAAGAAAAACGCACAAAGGAGCGGGAGAGAAGAATGGATCTCTCACTGGGCGAAGTTCGTTGGATCGCCACATACCGTTTCGACTCCTCTTAGAGTGTGTTTCTCGTTTAAAAGTTTTTTAAAACGCAAGTGATACAAAGGCAAGTTTTGATCTTTGGTTTCAGAACTTATTATGGTCACACCCCCAGTTGGTAGGAGTTCTGTATTGGTTTGCGGTGGTAAGATTTTAATGTTGTTATTATTAAACAAAGAAACGGGAAAATCTTTTTGTGTTTTTCTTAACTTTTATAGATATAATACATATATAGAAACAAAAGAAAAATATTTTTGGTTTTTTATAAGTTTTACGAAAACGTAACTTCTTGCGAAGGTTCTACAAGACTAATCGTCTAAACCTTATCGAGACTTTCGACGCACAGCCTCCCCGGCAGCGGCGCCATTTGATTCGTTGTGTTTTGGTGTGTGCAAACAACAATTATCAAAATATCAACAAACGTGAGGTCTAAGTTATCGTGAGAAAACTAGACGTGAAGTAATACGAGTAAACCTTTTAGGAAAAAGATTACCTCGCAAAACTTGTGAAAGTGATATTTGAATTGTGAGACCGGGAAGTGATTTCCCGGGTCGTACCCCAACGAGGTGTGAATGGAAAGCTTCGAATGAGATTTGGATTAAACTCTTGTATGTTGGAAAGGTTATTTGGTTTTACGATACGTTAAATTAACGAAATTGGAAAATTAACAAACGTAAATGAAAATAAAGCAACCAAAGGGAACAAAAGGCAAATGAAAACTAGGGAAGTCCTAAAATACTACGGGAAACAAATTTAGGTATCGGGAATCCTAAAACACAATTAAACAAAGAAACTTGACGTTTATTCTAAATAAACGTCAACGCGCACATAAAAACGTAAAGTTTGAGCTACAAAAGTCCTACGGGTTTCCAACTAATTTTCTAGCGTACTAAAAGACAAAAGAAAATTTTAGAAAAAAGAAAATTAATTTTTCAATAAAAATTCTATTTATTACGAATTAAATATTAATTAATACTAATTAAATTCTAATAAATAAATGACAAAGTCTTAAAATCTGAAACTTTTAAGAAAAATACTACAAGTTAATATCAAACCAAGAAAATTATAAAAAGCTAAAGCACAGTGTCGAAATAAGCAGAAAATAAGCATGTAAAAACTGATAAGCTAAATTAAGCCAAACTCAAAATCCATATTAAATATTTTAGGTTGCAAGTAATGACTAAAAAAGACCCAAGGGCGCAGTGGTGTGTGACGTTGTGTTGTGTGTCTGTGTGAGCTTAAGGTCCAGGGTTCGAACCTTAATTTTTGCAAAAAACTTTTTTTTTCTTTGAGTTTTTCTTCTGATATCTGTTTCCTTTCAACACAACCACAAGCACACACTCAGTTCTTCTTTTGAAAATCAAATTATAACAACAAATTTTTCAACAACTTCGATTCAGTTTTCAAAGATCAAATGAATTAAAGATTTGAAGTATTTTTGGTTCAAACAAAGTTTTGTTGTTCAATTTTCTATGTGACTACTAAACCAAATAAGCTTTAACAAGCTTATTGCTTGTATATTCAACAACAGCAAGTAACAATAACAATAATGATAACAACAAACAGATTCATCAAGCAGACACACCAAATCCAATCAACAAGGACAACAAGAACACTAGCAGTAACAGGTTCAAAAGGGGCAAAAAGATGGCTTAATATTAAGCACTGAATAAGCAAGTTGGTCTAAACTAAAAGCAAACCTATAAACTACACCTAGGGGGCTATCTAAATCTGCAAAGACCTAACCCTAACACTGACTAATGCACAATCTACAGGCAAATGAAAAGTGGGCAGCTGAGGGTGCAGGGCATGCTTGTGTCAGATGAGCATTTTCAAGATCAAGATTGAGTGACCAAATGTGTTCCAAATAGCAAAATTCTTTTTTATATATGTCAACAAGCCAGCAAACTTCTCAAAAAACCAAAATTCTTGTATTTTTACCCAGAAATGAACTTGATGCAACCATTTGAAGTTTGTCCCGTTTTCACAAAATTCAAATTTTGACTTTTGAATATTTTTAACCAAGTTGACTTATGTGGATTTGTACTGATCCTAGATGATTGCTTAGTATTTATGACCCCTAAATTAACCTAAATCAAGCAAGCTACACTATTCCTAATCTCAGTTTCAAGATTTGGAGTACAAATTCCTTAACAGTCAACTGCCAATGAAATTTAGAGGAGAAATTGACTTTTCTCAAATGAGTGACCAATTAATTGGTCTATTAGGACTAAAAGCAACTTAAGAAAAATGAACTACCACCCCTTGACCACTAATACCAACAAGAGCATAATACAAAAGCCTATTCCAAACACCCTTATATCTAATTGTTTTCAAAGATTTCAAAAGGAACTACACAAATTACAACACAAACTCAGTTACTGAGGTTACACTAAGCTAAGATTGATGTAAATAAACAAAATTCAAGAGCAATAAGCACCAATGATCAAACAACAAATATTTCAACAAAATTAAAAGGTAAAGAGTTACATGACATCCAAGCTAGAAAGGAACTAGAAAACAGCAATCAAACCATACCCTAATATCCCCCATGGGACTCTAGACCACAGTCACCATTCATCTCTTCTACTGCTCTTTCTTCTTCTTCAATCTCCAATTTTTTTTATCTTTTTGAGTTTTCTTGTGTATTTCTCTTTTTCTTTTCTTTTCTGAGTTCTTTTGCTTTTCTTTGATTTCAATTGACTTAGAAAATTCTTAAACAAGTTTTTTGAGACAAATGAAGAAGTATTTAAGCTAAATAACAAGAATACTAGAATTTAAATGAAACACGAATTTGAAATTACTCAAAGCAAAACTTAATTAAACTTGAATTCTGAAACTACAATTGTGAATTAAACTTAAAAACAGAGAGATACAAGAAAAATATGGGATGCCTTATGATGGCTTACAATGATCCTATTTATACTGAGAATGTGGTAGGTACACATTTTGCCTTCTTGTCTTCATATTCTGGAATTAGGGCATCCAAAACACTTCCTAGGACCTTGTGATCAAATCCCAGCCTTCCAATTGTCTTCAACTTAATCCTAGCCTTTGAACTTAGTCTTGGTGCCAAAACAGTTGTGGATTGCCAACGTGGCCTGGTGGTAGGTACAGGATTGTGAGTAATTTATGAAGATAGTGGGATTGGGGAATGGAGGGGAGGACAAGGTATGATAGTGAAGGGAGGATGGTGATGGTTGTGTTTGGAGGGATGCAGGTCACGGGGGGAAGGGGATGAAAGGGATGGTGTTGGTTTGACCTGGTCAATTACACGTTTATATTATTAAACGTATAAAAGTGTTGGGTTAGCTATGGTATACTTGGGCCATATGGTGAGTTTGGTGTTGTAACTGGGCCAGGGATTAGGATAGGGTGGATTTGTATCAAAAGGTCTGTTTGGTAGAAAATTGACACAAGGACCATACATGTAATTCACTGAAAGTTGAAGGGTATTTCTTGCCAATCTTCAAAACTTTCATCAAGGACCCAATTTTTCTTATCTGAATTCCCAAGGGACCTTTGTTGGAGTTTTCTTCAAATTATAATTCCGGGGGGCTATTTTTGACAATTCTGCAAACACGAGGACCAAATTTGCCATTTGTGAAATTTCGAAGGTTTAACTTGTAATCTTTTGAAAACATTTTACCCAAAGATCATTTGCGATTCATTTTGACTTTTAAAGAGAAAGAGTTGACTTTTCTTTGAAATAAATTCTTAGGGACTAGTTTTGTCAAATTTTGAAAGTTGGGGGACTAAAACTGCCAATTATGCAAATTTTGTTCGTTTTTCGTTTGTTTTCACTCGTTTTGCATCAGAAACATATAAAACACGATCTTTAGGATTTTCTTCGTATTTTGGTGCGTTTTTGAGTGTTTCTAATCGTTTTGCAGTTCAGATTTGACTAAAAATGATGAGTATTTACACACTCATCAATCCCCCACACTAAACTATTGCTAGTCCCTAGCAATCTTTTCGAGAAAAATTAATGGATTTGAAGTCTCTTTACCAAAAGCCATCACTTCTGGAGTAGCCGAATGTTTTGATTCAAGTAAGAACTATGGTCCATCCGATAACCATATGATTTTAGCAAACCACCAGCTTTCAACGGTTTTGATTTGTCTTTACCAGGAGCCATTTGCTTCTGGACTAGCCAACTCTTGATGGAACAGTCAACATCTTGGTGATTTGATTACCAATTATGGTTTTTCCACTGCCTTTACCACAAGCCATAATCTTGCGGGCTAGCCAACTCATTTACTATTGAGGATATGGCGAGTTGAGGTACCATACAATTTTGGGCAAATTGCAAGCCGTCAACGAATTTGAGTTATCTTTACCAAGAGCTGTTTGCTCCTGGATTAGCCAATCCTTTTGTCGTTTAGACACGGCGGATTGATAACCACAAAAAATATTTGAAATAAAGTGAAAAAAAATTTTAAAATTTTGGCCAAAAACGGGGGTACTAGACGGTATAATTTGATAAAATTCGCTAGAATTTTCCCTTCCCCCACACTTAAAATTGAATATTGTCCTCAATATTCAAAGTCCCGGCTATTATGCCGAATCCTTGAACGAAAGAAGATAATATTAGAAGCTAACTGTGGGAACGTCATTTTGCATTTTTCACTTTATTTGTACAAACACACATTTTTTTTTTATTATTATTTTTTTAAAGATATATACATTGCAAATAGCTGCAGGGGGTGGCCACTCCCCCACACTAGGGTGTTAGAAAGTAGAAAGAAATCAGAGACAGGGTGAAAACCCATGTTGTTGCTACTGTTTTTGTTTACCGAGTCGCTAGCTTGACTCGACCCCGAATTCATTGGTCCATGGGGAAAGTTTGGAGTTCCGGGACAATGGGTGGTATTTCTCCTCCAAAATAATGTTTCAACCGATGCCCATTTACTTTAAAATTTGGACCGTCGTTTTGAGATAACTCGACGGTACTATAAGGAAAAACTTTGGCAACGGTGAAAGGTCCAGTCCAGCGGGTTTTAAGCTTACCCGAAAATATCTTTAATCGAGAGTTAAAAAGAAGGACTCGGTCACCAACGTTGAAAACGCGGTTCTTGATTTTGGAGTTGTGTATCTTCTTTGTTTTCTCTTTATAGATTAAAGAGTTTTCGTAAGCTTGATCACGAAGTTCATTAAGTTCATTGAGTTGAACTTTCCTATGATCACCCGCAGACTTGAGATCGAAATTGGCATTCTTCAAAGCCCAATAAGCCTTGTGCTCGAGCTCAATCGGTAGATGACAAGCTTTTCCATACACGAGCTTATACGGAGTACACCCGATGGGTGTTTTATAAGCCGTGCGAAAAGCCCATAGAGCGTCATCTAACTTGTCCGACCAAGAGGCACGGTTCTCGCCTACGGTCCTTTCAAGAATTCTTTTTAACCCACGGTTTGAAACCTCCACTTGCCCACTTGTTTGTGGGTGATAAGCGGTAGCAAGTCGGTGAGTGACACCATACTTGAGCATGACTTTTGCAAATTGCTTGTTGCAAAAGTGAGTACCGCGATCACTAATGATAGCGCGGGGAGTTCCAAACCTAGAGAAGAGAGATTTCAAAAACTTTACAACTACTCGGGCATCGTTGGTGGGGAGAGCTTTTGCTTCGACCCATTTTGACAAGTAGTCAACGGCCACAAGTATGTACTTATTCCCTCGTGAAGACGGGAACGGCCCCATAAAGTCTATGCCCCAAACATCAAAGATCTCACAAACTTGGATGACATTTTGTGGAATTTCATCCCATTGTGTTATCTTTCCTTGACGTACACGAGTCACAAAATTTGACTAGGTCATGGGCGTCTTTATAAATGGTGGGCCAATAAAAACCAGATTCAAAAACTTTTCGAGCGGTGTAGTTCGGGCCTTGATGTCCCCCGGTGGGTCCATTATGACAAGCCTTAAGGATTTCCACGGCTTCTTGGCCATGAACACACCTTCGAATAACCTAATCCGCACAGATCTTAAACAGATAGGGGTCGTCCCAAAAGTAATGATTCACATCTTTGAAAAACTTGCTCTTTTGGTGGGATGACATCCCTTTAACAACGAAATTCCCCGCATGGTAGTTTGCAAAGTCGGAAAACCATGGGGTACTAGAATCACCACAAGAGGAAATCACATTAAGTGTCTCGAGAGGAAATGTTTCATTTATTTCCTTTTTCTCAAGAACACCTTGATGAGGATTTTCCAATCGGGAAAGATGGTCAGCAGCGAGGTTCTCGGCTCATTTTTTATCACGAATAATGATATCAAATTCTTGTAGGAGGAGAACCCAACGGAGCAATCTCGGCTTAGCGTCTTGCATGGCAAAGAGATATTTGAGAGCCGAGTGATCCGTGTACACTATGCATTTAGTCAAGATCAAGTATGGCCGAAACTTTTCAAACGTATACACCACGGCTAGTAATTCTTTTTCTGTTGTGGTGTAGTGAGCTTGAGCTTCGGTCAAGGTTTTGCTTGCATAATGAATCGGCTGAAAGTGCTTGGTTTTTCATTGCCCCAAGACCGCACCTATGGCAAAGTCACTTGCATCACACATAAGTTCGAAAGGCAGGTCCCAATCGGGGGCAACTAGAATTGGTGCTTCGGTAAGCTTTTCCTTGAGAGTTTGAAAATCTTCGATGCACTCATCGGAAAAGATAAACGGAGTCTCTTTTTCAAGAAGTCGGGTCATAGGCCTAGCTATCTTCGAGAAATCTTGAATGAATTTACAATAGAAGCCGACATGACCCAGAAAACTAAGAACACCTTTAACAATAGTGGGAGGAGGAAGCTTAGCAATGACATCGATTTTAGCTTTATCAACCTCAATCCCACTCTTGGAAATCTTATGGCCAAGGACAATTCCTTCCTTGACCATGAAATGACTTTTCTCCCAATTTAGACTAAGATTGGTGTCTTCACACCTTTGAAGCATTTTGTCTAAATTAGCGAGACATGATTCGAATGAATTCCCAACGACCGAAAAATCATCCATGAAGACCTCCATTGTTTTCTCGATCATGTCATGAAAAATGGCCATCATGCATCTTTGAAACGTGCCAGGAGCATTGCACAAGCCAAAAGGCATGCGTCGATAAGAAAATGTTCCATATGGACACGTGAAAGTCGTTTTTTCTTGATCTTGAGGATCGATGGGAATTTGAAAATAACCCAAAAAACCGTCAAGGAAACAATAGTATTCGTTCCCCACCAATCTTTCGAGCATTTGATCCATGAAAGGTAGAGGGAAATGGTCTTTACGGGTGGCGTCGTTCAATTTTCGATAATCAATGCAAACGCGCCAACCTGTTACCAATCGAGTAGGAATTAACTCATTATCATCATTTTTTACAACCGTTATGCCACCCTTCTTGGCACACAATGAACGGGACTCACCCAAGGACTATCCGAAATAGGGTAAATCAAACCGGCATTAAGAAGTTTTATGACCTCTTGCTTGATAACCTCATGAATTTTAGGATTTACCCTTCTTTGTTGTTGAACCGCCGGTTTAAAGTCATCCTCCATCAAAATCTTGTGCATACAAAATTCCGGGTTGATACCCTTGATGTCGAAAAGTCTCCAAGCAATGGCTCGCTTGTGTGACTTTAAAACCTTGAGAAGAGCGGTTTTGTTTTCCTCATTCAAGTCTTTAGAAATTATGACGGGAAACTTATCGTCACCCTCCAAAAATGCGTACTCGAGATGAGGCGGAAGTTCCTTGAGTTCGACCTCAGGAAAGTCATCAGTTTTTTCAACATCTTTGACTTCCAAGTTATGAAGTTCTTTTGGAGGAAGAGATGATGGGTCATCATTAAGTAACTTCTCAAGTAGAAGTAAGTCTTCCTCTGGATTGATAGAATCATGATCAACATGAGAATCACATGACAAACAAGCTTCAATTTCTTTCAAAATGAAGTCACCTCCCAGAAATGGAGTAAGAGAGGGGGGGGGGGGGAGAGACATCAATGGTAGAATTGATTGATCCTTGCACATTTAACACTTCTTCAAAATGGTCATCACATGCAAAATCGATGACATCAAGTCGGTTAATTTCTTCTCGTTCAAGTTTGTGAAGATCTTTTGAAGTGTTTTCAATGTTAATGACCAACTTTTCATCGCCAACTCTTAGAGTCATTTCTCCTTCGAAGACGTCGATTAATGCACGAGCCGTTTTCAAGAATGGTCTTCCCAAAATAAGGGGGACACGAGGATCGGCATTAAAATCAATGACTAAGAAGTCGGCAATACCCTTTGGAACCGTAACCGTTCGGGTTGCTAATTCTAGAGTCATTCATGTTGGTGTAAGCTCGGGAAGTGAAAGTTTTTGCCAAATAGAGAAAGGCATGAGATTTATGCTAGCGCCAAGATCGGCCAAGGCGAAGCACTCTTCTAGCTTTTGGAAATCACATGGAATGAGAAATTTCCCGGGGTCTCCTAATTTTTCGGGATGTTTCTTTAGAAGCACCGCCGAACAATTTTCATTCAAACGAGTTTTAGTGAGTTCAAACAATTTCTCTTTGTTACTTAGAAGACTCTTGAAAGTGGAAGCAAACTTGGGCATATAGAGAAGAGCATCCGCGAAACTAATGTCGAAGTGTAATTTTTGAAATATTTCAATAAACTTCTTCATTTAATCATTAGTTTGCTCACGGAGTCTTTGATCATTTAAACGCGAAGGATAAGGTATTGAAGCTTTTGGTTGAACGGGATTTTCCGGAGGTTCAAAAACAATTCCCGGTTTGGATTTGGTTTTTGGGACAACATGAGGTTGGACGTGTGCGGTACTTCGTAGGCTAGTAATTTGCACTTTATCCTTTGTAGCCTCATGTTCACGTTCCACTACCTCAGGAGGAGAAGAAGATGAGGTAGTAGGAATCGCGGGTCCATCATAAGAAACACCACTACGGGTTGTGATCGCCTTTTCATCGCCCTTCGGGTTGGCAATCGTGTTGCTTGGTTTCTATTCAAGTTTCCTTCATTTTGAGAACCTTGATTGTAATTTCCCCCTTGATTTTGAAATTGATTCATAGGGCTTGAAATTGGTTTTGAACATTCGGATTTCTTTGTTGTTGATTTTGATTGAATCGATTTGGATTATTGGGTTGAGAAAAACCGGGTGGGCCTCTTTGATTGTTAGCACGGTAATTTGGTTCCATTTGAGGACGGTATTGGTTACCCCCTTGATTAGAACTACCGGCTATCGCATTAACTTCAAAAGGATTGCCATCGGTGGCAGTACAATTGTAGTATGCGTGTGGACCACTACAAGTAACACAAACATCAACCTTTTTTACTTCAGCAGGTTGAGAGGAAATTTTCTTAGTTTTGGTGAGAACAAAAGCATGAATAGCTTCCGTGAGCCTGTCAAGTCTATCATCGGTGCTAGATTGAGCCACGGGTGATGAGGTAGAAGGACCAACATTCACTTGGGAAACGACCGATTTGCTTCGTGGAATGCGGACTTTAGACTTATTTTCAATGATCATCAAAGCATCTTTGGTGGTTCGATTCAAGAAGTTGCCTCCCGCAGAGGCATTGACAGAGTCTTGATCGACTTGGCTCACAGCATTATAGAAAGTGTCGAGTTGCATTAACTCGGAGAAACCGTGATGAGGACATTTACAAAGCATGTCCTTGTAACGATCCCATGCCTCACCGAATGATTCATCGAATTTCTGCGTGAATTTCATTATCTCATTCTTGAGGGCCGTGGTTTTAGAAGGAGGAAATAATTCATTCACAAACTTCTTGACCAAATCTTCCCACGTTTCAATCGATCGAGGGGGTTGTTTGTCTAGCCAATTTTTGGCAGCCCCATCGAGGGAAAACGGGAAGAGAAGAAGTTTGATAGCTTCCTCAGGGACATTTTTGCATTTGATGGTGGACGTGATTTTGTTAAACCATCGAATGTGATCTTGAGGATCGTCCCTCTCGAAACCATAGAATTGACGCGAGGTGACTAAGTTTATCAACCCCGTCTTAAGCTCGAAATTGTCAGCCACGATGGCTGGAATGATGATAGCATCTCCGTAACCCTCGATGGGTGCTTGGAGAAGCTCATTCATAGTGGGCTCAGCCGCCATGATAGGAATAGTACGAATCTCGGGTTCGACTATTCGATTGGTACGTCGTCTATTATGCCTTCTTCTTGGAATATTATTAAGCGATTGCAAAGGACTTGTTGACGTGGACGAACGCGTGCGCATGCACCACAAAAAATATCAATTAAAACAATACCACTTTAACGACAAGAGAACTTAAACCAATAATCAAGAACGCAAGGTCGACTTCTAAAGAAAAACGCACAAAGGAGCGGGAGAGAAGAATGGATCTCTCACTGGGCGAAGTTCGTTGGATCGTCACATACCGTTTCGACTCCTCTTAGAGTGTGTTTCTCGTTTAAAAGTTTTCCAAAACGCAAGTGATACAAAGGCAAGTTTTGATCTTTGGTTTGGGAACTTATTATGGTCACACCCCCAGTTGGTAGGTGTTCTGCCTTGGTTTGCGGTGGTAAGATTTTAATGTTGTTATTATTAAACAAAGAAACGGGAAAATCTTTTTGTGTTTTTCTTAACTTTTATAGATATAATACATATATAGAAACAAAAGAAAAATATTTTTGCTTTTTTATAAGTTTTATGAAAACGTAACTTCTTGCGAAGGTTCGACAAGACTAATCGTTTAAACCTTATTGAGACTTTCGACACACAGCCTCCCCGGCAGCGGCGCCATTTGATACGTTGTGTTTTGGTGTATGCAAACAAAAATTATCAAAATATCAACAAACGTGAGGTCTAAGTTATCGTGAGAAAACTAGACGTGAAGTAATATGAGTAAACCTTTTAGGAAAAAGATTACCTCGCAAAACTTGTGAAAGTGATATTTAAATTGTGAGACCGGGAAGTGATTTCCCGGGTCGTACCCCAACGAGGTGTGAATGGAAAGCTTCGAATGAGATTTGGATTAAACTCTTGTATGTTGGAAAGGTTATTTGGTTTTACGATACATTAAATTAACGAAATTGGAAAGGTTATTTGGTTTTACGTACTAAAAGACAAAAGAAAATTTTAGAAAAAAGAAAATTATTTTTTCAATAAAAATTCTATTTATTACGAATTAAATATTAATTAATACTAATTAAATTCTAATAAATAAATGACAAAGTCTTAAAATCTAAAACTTTTAAGAAAAATACTACAAGTTAATATCAAACCAAGAAAATTATAAAAAGCTAAAGCACAGTGTCGAAATAAGCAGAAAATAAGCATGTAAAAACTGATAAGCTAAATTAAGCCAAACTCAAAACCCATATTAAATATTTTATGTTGCAAGTAATGACTGAAAAAGACCCAAGGGCGCAGTGGTGTGTGATGTTGTGTTGTGTGTCTGTGTGAGCTTAAGGTCCAGGGTTGGAACCTTAATTTTTGCAAAAAAACTTTTTTTTTTCTTTGAGTTTTTTTTCTGATATCTGTTTCCTTTCAACATAACCACAAGCACGCACTCAGTTCTTCTTTTGAAAATCAAATTATAACAACAAATTTTTCAACAACTTCGATTCAGTTTTCAAAGATCAAATGAATTAAAGATTTGAAGTATTTTTGGTTCAAACAAAGTTTTGTTGTTCAATTTTCTATGTGACTACTAAACCAAATAAGCTTTAACTAGCTTATTGCTTGTATATACAACAAAAACAAGCAACAATAACAATAATGATAACAACAAACAGATTCATCAAGCAGACACACCAAATCCAATCAACAAGGACAACAAGAACACTAGCAGTAACAGGTTCAAAAGGGGCAAAAGGCTTAATATTAAGCACTGAATAAGCAAGTTGATCAAAACTAAAAGCAAACCTATAAACTACACCTAGGGGGCTATCTAAATCTGCAAAGACCTAACCCTAACACTGACTAATGCACAATCTACAGGCAAATGAAAAGTAGGCAGCTGAGGGTGCAGGGCATGCTTGTGTCAGATGAGCAGTTTCAAGATCAAGATTGAGTGACCAAATGTGTTCCAAATAGCAAAATTCTTTTTGATATATGTCAACAAGCCAGCAAACTTCTCAAAAAACCAAAATTCTTGTATTTTTACCCAGAAATGAACTTGATGCAACCATTTGAAGTTTGTCCCATTTTCACAAAATTCAAATTTGGACTTTTGAATATTTTTAACCAAGTTGACTTATGTGGAGTTATACTGATCCTAGATGATTGCTTAGTATTTATGACCCCTAAATTAACCTAAATCAAGTAAGCCACACTATTCCTAAGCTCAATTTCAAGATTTGGAGTACAAATTCCTTAACAGTCAACTGCCAATGAAATTTAGAGGAGAAATTGACTTTTCTCAAATGAGTGACCAATTAATTGGTCAATTAGAACTAAAAGCAACTTAAGAAAAATGAACTCCCACCCCTTGACCACTAATACCAACAAGAGCATAATACAAAAGCCTATTCCAAACACCCCTATATCTAATTGTTTTCAAAGATTTCAAAAGGAACTACACATATTACAACACAAACTCAGTTACTGAGGTTACACTAAGCTAAGATTGATGTAAATAAACAAAATTCAAGAGCAATAAGCACCAATGATCAAACAACAAATATTTCAACAAAATTAAAGGGTAAAGAGTTACTTGACATCCAAGCTAGAAAGGAACTAGGAAACAGCAATCAAACCATACCCTAATATCCCCCATGGGACTCTAGACCACAGTCACCATTCATCTCATCTACTGCTCTTTCTTCTTCTTCAATCTCCAATTTTTTTTATCTTTTTTAGTTTTCTTGTGTATTTCTCTTTTTTTTCTTTTATGAGTTCTTTTGCTTTTCTTTGATTTCAATTGACTTAGAAAATTATTAAACGAGTTTTTTGAGACAAATGAAGAAGTATTTAAGCTAAATAACAAGAATACTAGAATTTAAATGAAACACAAATTTGAAATTACTCAAAGCAAAATTTAATTAAACTTGAATTCTGAAACTACAATTGTGAATTAAACTGAAAAACAGAGAGATACAAGAAAAATATGGGATGCCTTATGATGGCTTACAATGATCCTATTTGTACTGAGAATGTGGTAGGTACACATTTTGCCTTCTTGTCTTCATATTCTGGAATTAGGGCATCCACAACACTTCCTGGGACCTTGTGATCAAATCCCAGCCTTCCAATTGTCTTCAACTTAATCCTAGCCTTTGAACTCAGTCTTGGCGCCAAAACAGTTGTGGATTGCCAACGTGGCCTCGTGGTAGGTACAGGATTGTGAGTAATTTATGAAGATAGTGGGATTGGGGAATGGAGGGGAGGACAAGGTATGATAGTGAAGGGAGGATGGTGATGGTTGTGTTTGGAGGGATGCAGGTCACGGGGGGAAGGGGATGAAAGGGATGGTGTTGGTTTGACCTGGTCAATTACACGTTTATATTATTAAACGTATAAAAGTGTTGGGTGGGCTATGGTATACTTGGGCCATATGGTAAGTTTGGTGTTGTAACTGGGCCAGGGATTAGGATAGGGTTGATTTGTATCAAAAGATCCGTTTGGTAGAAAATTGACACAAGGACCATACATGTAATTCACTGAAAGTTGAAGGGTATTTCCTGCCAATCTTCAAAACTTTCATCAAGGACCCAATTTGTTTTATCTGAATTCCCAAGGGACCTTTGTTGGAGTTTTCTTCAAATTATAATTCCCAGGGGGCTATTTTTGACAATTCTGCAAACACGGGGACCAAATTTGCCATTTGTGAAATTTCAAAGGTTTAACATGTAATCTTTTGAAAACATTTTACCCAAAGATCATTTGTGATTCATTTTGACTTTTAAAGAGCAAGAGTTGACTTTTCTTTGAAATAAATGCTTAGGGACTAGTTTTGTCAAATTTTGAAAGTTGGGGGACTGAAACTGCCAATTATGCAAATTTTGTTCGTTTTTCGTTTGTTTTCACTCATTTTGCATCAGAAACATATAAAACACAATCTTTGGGATTTTCTTCGTAATTTGGTGCGTTTTTGAGTGTTTTTAATCGTTTTACAGTTCAGATTTGACTAAAAATGATGAGTATTTACACACTCATCACATTCCCTAAATTACTACAAAAGTACAAAAATTATTTTCTTACACCTTTATAATTCTTTTACTAAGACTACTTGATTATATTTACTTAACGTTAATTACAAAACTATTACCCAATAACTATTTTTAATACCCAATACACTCACAAAATACATTTTACATAAAATAACACATAGTTTTCTTTTCTATTTTCTACTATTAGCCACCCCTCCTACATCGATAGTAAGCTAAAATTTATTTTTTGACCATGACTTTGGGACAATGGTCAAAATGTTTAGACCAAAATTGTGGCTTGACCAAAATTTGTGTCCCCTTGATTTTGGCTGACAAAAAAAGCCCAACGCCCCTCCCTAGAACCACAAGTCCACTCCTACTTTCCCTTTTTTTATCTTTGCACAACCATGTTCGAGGAGCCAGGACACTTTAACTCGTAAATCCACAACTCGTCTCGACGGCTTACTCAATGAACTCCTCACATGAGGCTCCCTACTATTGTAGTATTTGATAACACGTATATATATATAAGCTTTGATCTTTAAAAGTTATATGGTCTTTAGCCGTGGCTTTGCCGTGACCTTGGTCATTGTTACCATGGTCTTGAGACTCAACCTTGGCTTTAGCCATGGTTGTGGTCTTGGCTTTAGGTCATTAGACCTCTTGGTCTCATCTAATTATAATGATTATATAGTAACTTTGGTCTAAAAATGGGTTATTAAGAATTTGAAGAAAATTATCACTCAGAAAGCATTTTCAGGGCTCGAGCTTCTTTCTACCTGAACGAAAACGGCGTTCCGGACAACTTTCGTGTTTTAACTTTTTGATGAATCGGACCATAAGTGGGACTTTCAAAATCAAAATTTGATCAGAATGCTATTTAGGCAGTTTTGCCGTTTTGGTTTCGCTAACTTCAAATGGTCATAACTTTTGACTCGTGTACTCGTTTTGGGTGATTCAAATTGCTATGTTTTCCTTGTTAAGTCCTCTTTAACAGTAAGTAAGTGTCAAATATCAAAGTTATACTATTGTGGTCGTGGTTTTTCATAAAAATCACTAGTTTGCTTGTTTGCTTGTCATAAGTTAACATATGTATACCAATACTCGTTTTATCCATTTTTAAACATCATGAACACAATAACAAGAACATATATAGCATGAAAGAACCATAATAAGCATGAAAATGATATTGAGCAAGAAAGTGTATAAGGGTTTGCTTACAACTTTTGGCTTTCACTTAAGAAAGGAAGTCAAGTATAGAACTAGGACACTAAACCTAATCTTGTAAACCCTTCACCATAACTCTTGTAACCCTTGCTAGCCTTGATCTAACCCTTGTGAAAACCATTTAACTTCAGCCCTAGTAACCTTGTGTAGCTCCTAATTCAACCATGGAATCACCAAACAAACTTAAGAACTAGGTAGAGAATACTAAGGCCTTGAACTTTGTAGTGTAACTTGTATATTGAAGATCAAAGGATCATGGTGTTATGATAAAAGGTTGTGGCGTTCTTATGGTGAAGAAAGAAAGACATAAGCATGCTTTTATACTAAAAATGAGGAGGTTAGGAAGGTGACTAGGAAAGTGCTAAAACTTGGAGACAAAGTTGTAAATAAATATTGATCTAATGGCTAAAGTCATGAGATCATGCCACAAGTGTGAATGCCCCCCCCCCCCCTAGTGGTGGTTCAAGAACTTGGAGAACAAGGTGTGGACTTTTGATGGTATTATCCTAAGTATGTAGCTAGTTTTGACTCCGTAAGTTGCTAACCGTAAGTTGTTAAGTCATGAAACGTAAAACCGGGTATCCTAAAAATATGAAACTTATAAATATGGTAGAACTTATCAATATACTCCATAATAAAATATAAAATGAGTGGTAGGTTCTATCGGGTGCTAAAACCCTGCTAAAAACTGGAAACACGGGTCTAAAACGCGCAATTCGCGTAAAACGCTGAACTGGAAAACGTAAAATTCCAAAACTTTTGGAATTGTCATAAAATGATAGAAAATCATATTTCTATTGTTTATAATGTTTTATGGATATATCGGGATGCTGGAAGGACGTTTAAACCTAAAAGTAAATCTCGGACACGGCTTTGTGATTTTTGCAGAAATGATCCGACGAGCGTCAAACTCTCGGATTATCGTTAAAATAGTTCAACTTACGAGAATATGAAATAAAAATTTCTGAGATGAATAGTGAAAAATGAATAGTAAAAAGTGAATAGTGAAATTTTCCGGGAATAAAAGTTAACCTGAAATTGCGAATTGTTACAGGCCTAGCGTCCATTAGGTTTAGTGTTATGTTAGCTTATTCTCTAAGTCATGTTTTATTATAAATAGACATGAAATCTCATAATGTAATCATACAAAACATAATCTATAATATCTCTATTTGCTATCTTACATGGTATCCGAGCTTTAAGTAAGATCCACCTACAAAATTTGATATCCTCCGATCATTATCTACTCGCCGATGCTCCGGAGGGATCCAGATATTTTTGCTTTATTTTTTTATTTAGGATTTTGTTTTTCGTATTCAATGCATAAACCCTAAACCCTAGCTGTTAAAACACACAAAATATGTTGAGTTGTCTTCAATCAACCACATTTTTTTCATTTTCATCAAATTGTTTTTGTTGTTGAAGATCATTGTCCTTGACAACAAAAAGTTTACCTCCAAATTGTCACTCCTTCCTAAAGGCAAAGAAATTCATGACATTAAAAAAAAAAAAAAAAACGCGAAGCATTATGCAATTATATCGCCAAATACAAGTCCATCTCCATGCAAACGAACAACAAAGAAAAGAAGAAGATGTCAATTTCAACATCCTATCCAGTTTGTATGTCCGGAAATCTCTCATTTAAACTATGCAAGAGTATAAGATGATAGGTTAAGGCTCAAGCCTAAATACTTAGGGTCCATTAAGGTTAGTGTTATGTTAACTTATTCTCTAAGTCGTGTTTTATTATAAATAGAAATGAAATTTCATTATCTAATCACACAAAACCACAATCAATAATATCTCTATCTTACAACTAAGACACTAAACGACTATAAATGAACGAGTAAATGAATGTCAAAAAATAAACATAAGATTTTCAAATATATACATATTTATTACTCCCTCCGTCCAATAATTATTTTTCACTATTGAATTTTGAAGTCTTTATTTTTCAACTTTAACTTTAAATAATTTTATTTGTGTTTTATAATACTTGGTGAAATTATGTCAATAAAAATACATTTAATACCTATCATATATTTTGCATCAAATATTATATAACATATATAAAATTATTTAAGATCAAAGCTAAAAGATAAAGACTTCAAAAGTTAACAGTGGACAATAATTATAAGACGGATGCAATATAACTTTATAAGTGTTGTTTTGTCTAAGTAAACCAATTTTAAATATATGTAATTGAGGTGAGATCTATGCAAAACAAGTATCACCTAAAAAACAAATAAAACAATCCCAACCATCCATTCACCTTTCATCTAATGGCTAAGATTAAATCAAAAAAATAACAAAGGGAGGGCAAAATTGGCATTTTAACTCATTTAATATACAAACCCACTTTTCACCTTTTTTTAAAAAACAACATATCTTGCAAACGATAAATCTTCAAGCTACGAAAAACACACCATCGCGACGAGAAAAAAATTATCTTTCTATAGATATGCATTGTTATAGACTTTCGACGATTTTTTTTTTTTCAAAATTACGTCCAGAAAAATCCCACATGA
Source organism: Artemisia argyi (assembly GCA_030686995.1). Lineage (NCBI taxonomy): Eukaryota > Viridiplantae > Streptophyta > Magnoliopsida > Asterales > Asteraceae > Artemisia > Artemisia argyi. The sequence continues at coordinate 64,708,648 of CM060689.1, forward strand.
TTCGTAAAAATCCCATGGGATTCGTAAAAAGACGAAATTTTTTTTAAAATTTCCGTCCAGAAAAATCCCACGGGATTCGTAAAAATCCCATGGGATTCGTAAAAAGACGAAATTTTTTTTCAAAATTTTCGTCCAGAAAAATCCCACGGGATTCGTAAAAATCCCATGCGATTCATAAAAATCCTATGGGATTCGTAAAAAGATGAATTTTTTTTTCAAAATTTCCGTCCAGAAAAATCCCACGGGATTCGTAAAAATCCCACGGGATTCGTAAAAATCCCATGGGATTTGTAAAAAGACGAAACTTTTTTTTCAAAATTTTTGTCCAAAAAAATCTCACGGGATTCATAAAAATCCATGAGATCCGTAAAAATCATATGAGATTCGTAAAAATCTCATGAGTTTCGTTAAAATCCCATGAGAAATCACCTTTTATTTTACAAAATACAACAAAATCAAAACACAGTACCAAACAAAAACAAAAGAAAAACTCTAGAACCAATCCCATCAAAACATATGATGACCCACAGCAAATATAATCTTCCATGTAGCCACAAGCACTAAATAAACACTATCTGATAAGGCACAAACCCATTTCTTTGACTATTATTAATTTGCCACTTGCATTTCTTTTCCTTTTTTTTACCCATCAGTTGTCATTTGCAGACTAAACTCACGAATAACAATTTCTTTTTTTAAAATATCATCATCATCTAGATCCTTCTTTAGGTAATACCACAATAATCTAATTAAAATAAACAATTCATAACTAAATTGAATTGAACGATTAGGAGGCAAAATCAAGCTTTCAAGCGGATCTAAACTTCCAGCCGACGGAGGCGAATCGGTGACCGGCGCCGGAGAAGATTCGGTAGTTTGTGGTGGTGACGATTTCACGGTGGTTACAGTTACGGTTTGGGGATATGAGTTTAATATAGGTTGTTAATTGTTTTATCACTGGAAAAGGACGTTGTGGTGGCAGCATGGTGAGATCGTTATAAAACATGATGTTGTGGTTGGAAAGTAGCCAGAAAACATGACGTGGTTGGAAAGTGGTGGTCAGAAGTTACTTGTTAGACCAAGATATGTATTGAAAAATGAATTCATACTGAAGACAGAGTATACATTTATGTGGGTAGGTAGAAAGTATGGAATGACTAAAATGACCCTCAGTGTATTTGTTTATTTTAATCTAAATCATTGGATGAAAAAATAATGGATTGTTGAGATCTTATTATTTGTATTTTAGATAAATGTTGTTTCGTATTGAACTTTTCTCATATGTAATTAATAGGCATGCATGATAATTATAGGAACATAAGTGAGTTAACACGAGTTTTGCTCATATTTATTTATTTAACTAAAATAAACGTAAAATATTGTTATGTATATTTATTTAAAATATATATATATATATATATATATATATATATATATATATATATATATATATATATATATATAAACGAATTTTCAATCAATTGTTTCATGGAATATACTGAGTGAAGAGTTTTGAGTTTCAGTCACATGTTTACGTGCAGCTTTATGTATGAATAATCCTCTAGTTTTGAGTGTCAAGTTAAAAGAAAACAATCACTGTGATTATTCATCTTAACGGTCGGATCCTTATTATACAACTTGATTTATATAAAGACAAAATATAATAATTGTTAAAGTAAATAATGACCGGAGAGAGAAGCAATAATGTGATCTAAGGGTGAGCAAACGGACCGGATGGACTGGACCGACCGACAAAACTGACCGGATCGGACCGGACCGGACCGAACCGACCACATTCGGTCCGGTCCGCGGTCTAGGCTTTTCTGCTAATTCGGTCCTCGGTCTGGTCGGTCCGGTCCGGTCCGGACCGACCAAAAAACCGAAAAAACGTGCCAAAATATGCCTAATTGGACCGAACCGACCGAAGACCGGACCGGACCGAACCGGACCGAGACCGGACCGACCACATTCGGTCCGGTCTCGGTCCATGGTTTTTCCGGTTCTCGGTCTTCGGTCCGGTCCGGTCCGGTTTTTGGACCATGCTCACCCTTAATGTGATCACTAGCTTTAAGAGAACTAGGTGCAACAACCATCTAAACTTCGTCATTTGGGACTTATGGTTGCCATATCACCCTAACACCTCTTTACAACTAACCTCATCCTCACTAACAACTAACCTCAACTTACTCATTTGGGGCGCATTACTTACAACTTTATTTTTTTTGTTCATTTTATTTTTCAAACAAATTAAATTTATTTCATTCAAAAAAATAACTAAACAAAAAAAATGTTATTTACTTAAAAACTAAAAAACATAAAAACAACAAACTGTTAAAAAAAAAAGACCGAAGGACCAAAACTGTAACAGTGGTCATCTTCTTCCTCTGCTAACTTTGTTCCTCCCAGCTCCCGTATATACCTACACACACACAAAAAAAAAAAAAAAAAAAAAAAAAAAAAAAAAGGCCACTGACAACAAGTGCAATTTACAACTTCGTTGTGCAGACAAGGAGGCAACCAACGGTGAGGCGTGAGTAGGGGGTGCCGGTGCAACGGCGAGCTCGGCGAGGTGCCAGCTAGGAATGAAGAGATCAAACGGCGAATTGTACCTTGTGCTCTAAGTGTTTAACTCTCTGACACGTTGTTGAAGAGGCATCTCTATCTACGTATCAATTTGAAATGCACATATAATAATTATTGTGAATGGATTGTAATGCCTTTTTTTTTATGTATATATATATATATATATATATATATATATATATATATATATATATATATATATATATATATATATATATATATAGTCCCAAAAATTACATAAGGGTATATTGGTACATTCACACCTATTTATATGTGTACACGTCAAATTGATATGTGTACATATCAATCCCCTATAATGATATACTCGTAAATGTTTTGTGTTGCTGAAGATAGGGGGTGAGCATCGGTAAAAACCCGACACAAACGAACCCGAACTGAAAATCGGTAGAAACCTAAACCGAGAACCGAATCGAAGTTACTTGGCTTGGTTCGGTTTCGGTCAATTCGGTCGGTTCGGGTCGGTTTTAGTCGGTTTTTGGCTCGAACCGGACAGAACCGACCCGAACTGAAACCGAAAATCGCTAAAAACCTAAACCGAAAACCTCCGATTCAGTTCGGTTTCAGTCAGTCTTGCCGGTTTAGTCGGGTCAGTTCGATTCTTGGTCGGTTTCGCTCATCCCTAGCTGAAGATGTATAAAATGTAACCTTTTTAATGGAATTCTCTAGCTAATAACTTTTTGTTAGTGCAAATATTACGATATTTAATATATACAGTCTCGTTTGTTTTTATTGATGACAAACCATATATAACTTGTAATACATAACGTAAAATGTACAAGTTACTCATAATCATATTTTGTCTCAACATACATTCAATATCCCTCAACGCTTCAAGTCCTTATATGCTAAAACACAGGTTCATACATGTTTGTTATGTTGCGTTATAATCGAACTCCTAATAAACCATTAAACACATCTTGTAAAATGGTTTACATAAAGCCAAAATCATTTTTATAAAACACTTATAACTTTTGTAAAAATACGTAGTTTAATAAAAACATATAAATGGCTTAGACTATCCATAACCCAAAACCCATGACCCATGTGCATAACATCACAATGGGTAAAACCCATAACCTATGACCCAAAGTCAATGACCCATGACCCAAAGTCCATAACCCATAACCCAAGATGTCTTTGACATCATGCATGACATCATGTTGGGTACCCATGACCCAAAGTCCATGACCCATAACCCAAATAATGAGGAGCGTCGCCGGATCCTTCGCGTATCCCTTGGTTTACAAGGGCCAAATCCCTTTCAAAGAGATCCGGGTGAATAGCAAACAACTTTGCTATTTTTGCCTATAAATAGCAAACCATTTCTCACCAACACTTTCACACATTTTTTCTCCACCATTTTTAACACATTTAGATAAGTAGGAAAACATGTAAAACACCTTATATCTCATATGATCATAATGCTTCTAAATTTCATTTTGTTGTAAGCATACTCCCGAAGTGATCCTCCAAATCAAGCCTAGAGATCTTGCATCCTTACCTAGTGAAGTGATCCACCAAAGCAAGTTTAGAGATCTTGCATCCTCTTCCACCACAACCATACATACATGAAGATCTATCACACCAAGCTTATAGAACTTGTGATCTTCATTGAAGGCTTTCTATTAAAGGAAGTTCATTTAAAATATATGATTTTTCAAAGATAGCCAAAATCTAGAGTGAAGTAGCTACGCCGTAGTTGACTAAAGAGCTACGCCGTAGCTACGACACCGAGACTAATTAAGTCCTAGAACAAGGCTACGATGTAGCTTACAATACAGCTACGCCGTAGCTAACATCAAGGACTAAATCTTGCATATTTTGACCATAAAACACCCAAATCATTCGACACCATTACAACACTATAACCATTACTGTTAGGTCACGATTTTGATAACATAATCACTAATAGATCTAGAGAGAGAAAGAAGGTAGAGAGAGAGAGTGGAAGGAACTCTAAAGAATGGAATGAAAGAAAATGAAATTACCAAGAGAACCAACCCCTCTCAAAGGAGAGGTTACATAGTATTTATAGGTGAGGACTAGGGCAACACTCCCTTCCTCCCTATCTTGAAAATGAAATGGGCTTAAGGCCCATGGGCTTGCTACATAAGCCTTAAGATATAATAAACATACAAGCCTTAGCAACCTATTACAAGTAAATGACCGAGACTTGATAAATAGTAAAACTACGTTCCCAACAATCTCCCCCTAAGGGTCGGTCATCAAGGTTGCTTGACGTCTTCGTCTTAATCTTTGACTTTCAATGCTTTAGACGTCTTCTAAATCATTCATCGTTCTTTGTTCTTAGTTGATGTAGTTGTGATCACCTTATTACTAAATGTAATGACCGAGACTTGAATAAATATAAAAATACGTTCCCAACAATCTCCCCCTAAGGGTCGGTCATCACGGTTGCTTGACGTATTCTTCTTTGTCTTTGACTTTTGACTCGTATAACTTAAGACGTCTTCAAAAGAGAGTGGGTGTTCTTTTGCTTCATTGTTCATTGTTCGTAATAGATGTGGTAGTGATCATCTTATGAAGTTATCCGCCATGCGTCACTTCTGCATCTGTGGTGGTCGTCGTCCATTCCAACATGCTCATACACCTTTGAACTTAGACATTCACATGCACGTAGTTCCCTTTCATTCACATAGATCTTTAGTCCTTAAACTTTGTAGATTCTTCCTTTTGGCGTAGAATCTCATTTTGAACATTGTGTTGCTTAGATCTTTGAGGGAGCTTTTGTTGACTTCAAGATGTATGTATGAGCATGCGGAATCAGTCTCCATGGAGATGATATGTCCCTGAAAGTAAACAGTTAGCAATAAACAACCGGTACTTACAGATAAGAAATTAGAGATCGTCAACAGCATAGTGTGAAGACTTCTTCTAACCCTTATCAAGGCCGTTCCCATATCAGATACTCCCGAAGGAGCTTACGAGACCTACTAAGTAGCTCAATGACTGGGTGAGTCGCTGGGGATCACTCCACGACTGTAGACCGTTAGAAACCACCGCAAACACTAAGCGTAACTCACGAGGAGTTACCGAAGTGACCTGTCAAGGCTATTAGATGATAACCCTGACAGGAGTTTCCGTTCAATCATAGAGAAATACTTATGCAATTCTCTCATAAACGTTCTAGGCAGATTGCTAAGATCTGCGAAGGACTCGATAATTTACAGCTGGTGCCCATTGATGTAGAACACCAGTTGTAGAAATACTAAGTGTTCCTAAGAGATCTTTGATGTATCTCATGGCTCTAGACTCGATAAGTGCTCACTTAGGTTTCCTATACGGAGACTAGGGAGGGGTCTCCTGCTTCAATATCAACTATCTCTAAGAGATAAGTCGATAGATTACACTGGTTCCCTGTGAGAATGAAACAAGCTCTTTTAAGAGAACATGAGTGGTTAAGAAGGTTTAGTGCATTGCGTCACTGGGTCCATGACGACTTAATCTTCAATACCGGTGTTGTCTTTGCAACAACCAGTAGCATATGAATTGAACCCGGTGTCTGCCCTAAGGTTGAACATATGGAGGGCTATTTCTTTTCACCCTTTTCTTTACTTTTCTTTTTAATTCTTCAACCCTTTCTTTCTCCTTTCATTCTTTACTCCTTTTTTTTCGTATCATACCTAAGGACTTCTAGTTCTAACTATTGGTGATGTCCTTGGGTAGATCCCTCCGGCTTAGGCGGATCATAGGACGGTTATTTCCTAACCTTAGTCACCTTATAACTCCATGACTATCCTATAATTGCCATTGAAACCTTTGAAAATCTCTCAAAGTGTTTGTGTTTGTCAAACATTTTGTTTAACACTTTGAGAGTTTTATGTTTTACTTATGAAGGGCTCCCCCTTCACATGTGCTCATATGTATTTAATAAATTTGCACATGCGGGAGGAGCGAGCACTTTTGAATTGATCCACTTTCGGTGAACAAGACCGATTCGAGACACGCTTACATCACTAGTTAGACTAGCTTGAAGTTATTACCCGGCCTGGTCAAGTCCACAGAAAGTTTCTCAAAACGGTACATTTCTACTAAGACTAATCCTTTTCGAGACACGCTTACGTGGCTAGTTAAAGAGTTCCATTGTCAGCTTTTAGGTGACAACTAGCTCTAGTAACTAACTTGATGTTATTACCCTTCGAGGAAAAGTCTTTTAGAATTTACTAACTTTTATGTTTCGTCAATTCCTGGGTGAATCTGAGTCTAGCTCGCATGAGATTTGACTTTTCAGCAACTTTTAACTTTCATATTTTAATCACTTTCTTTTCTCCCCCTCAAAAATAGCATATAAGATGTTGTTTTTGAGAAACATTTGATTAAAATATGCTTTTTGAGTCTTATGGGGAGATATCAACAAGAACTTTTGTTTTCCAAAACGATGAGTTTGCAAGTGCTCCTCCTCAACAAGTGAATACTCATTGAGGTGAAATACTTGCCTTTTGAGCAGAATTTTGAAAAATCAGAAACTGTTTGATTAATTCTGCTCAAAAGTAAGAAGCCTTCGCTCCTTATATAAGGATTGAGGCACTGAAGCGTACCTCAGGGTCCTTTAATTACAAGCACGGGTTGTACACTGTTATGTGTGTACAAGCCATCAAAACATGATTTTGACAAAGCATTTTGATTATGAATACTCCCCTTCAAACCGAGCATGTGTTTTGACATTTTTAAACTTTGGAGCGAATTGGGGAGTAAAGGTTTGAAAAATCTTGAGCAAAATTTTGAAAAGTTTTGAAAAAAAGCTTTTGAAAAATTTTGAATAAATTTTGCTCAAGATTAAGAAGTTTTAGATAAGCTTCGCATGAAAAACTTCTTCTTGTTTTTAAGGATAAGTGCGCGTTTGGTTTTAAAGAACAGTTTAGCAAGGCACTTTCCTTTCTTTGAAACTCGAGTTGTGCACTAAATGTGTGCTCAAGTCGTTGTTTTAATACAAAATTAGTTTTCTTTAAACAAAATACTCCCCCTCAAATAATGAATGTTATTCGAGAGAAAGTCTTCTTGAGCAGAATTTTGAATCGTATTATAAAATACTTTTTGAAAATTCGTGAGACGACTCTGCTCAAGGTTTTAGAAAACACAATCAAGTATTATACAACAAAGAATGCTTGAAATTCAAAACTCTTTTATTGTTGAAAAGTTGTTTGAGACCCGGAGTCTCTCTTTTGAGTTTTAAAATCTGAAAAAAGATTTCCATCTAAGTGATGCGTGGGAATCGCACCTTGCTTTACCTCTCGAGGGATCTCGAGAAGCTTACAACCCCCACCAGGCAGTGTACCTGATCGTTGTAGTATAGTATAGTGACAAGTACCGGGGGATTGATCGTTCAGCTTAGGAATAGTGTCGCTAGGATTAGAAAACCTAATTAATAGTTCTAGAGGTGAGAGATGATTATTTTTGTATTTTTATATTTTTATGAAAGCAATTAAAATCTCGGGTTTTGAAGGAGTGGGCGGAATTAGTTGCTATTCAACTAACCCAAAGTTATTTAAAATAATGAAAATAAAATTAAACTAATTAAACTAAGGTTGTGAGCAGTAATTGGAGAAATTGTGTTTACTTAGACTTCACTACTCCTTAGATATCTTTTAAATGTTAATTACTTGTTACACTTGTATGAATGAGGGATTGTATTCCTTAATACCATTCGTGGGGTGGCATACATAACTCCCCAACTCTATGAGCTCTTATCTCCTCCTACACCATGACCCAGCACAACTATAGGGATTGTAAACAGTGGCTCATGCATTAAATACAACCAATAAAGACCTAGTACGCCTCGGTTCATGTTTCTTAAGACGTTCAAGCATGTTACCATTTGGAGATCTGCCAGTTTTCTTAAGCCTAACATATAAATCATTCATTCAAAACAAGAATAGACAAGTAATCAACACATAATCAACATCTAGGTTTCATTAGATCTAAGCAAACACAAGAGAGATCTAGCCTAGCATAATGGAATTGAGACAAGAACAAGAGATAAACAACCAACACATAGACATATTGATTGAATTGAAAGTACACTTATCTCAATTACAATGCAAGGTCTCAAGGGTTTGGAACCCTTGAAAAACTTGTAAAAGAGGCACCAAAATCGTCTTTAGGGTTTCACCAAAACTTCTCCTTCTTTTAATGAAAAAACTAGAAAACTATATATAGGAAAAACAGTCTGACGGCGTCAAGAGTAACTTCTGACGCCGTCACCTCGCCGCCATAAACTTCCTCGGACGGCCTTGATCCACTTATGACGGCCTATGTGACGCCGTCACCACCCACGGTATATTATTTTAGCCACTTTGACGCCGTCACGAGTCCGTCTGACACCGTCACCACCTTCGATATTTAATTCTTCATGTCTGACGCCGTCAAGCTGATGGTCTTGACTCCGTCACCTTGTATTTTCAGCATGCAAATTAGGTACTTAGCCGTTTTCTTCACTTTTATGCTCCAAAAACGTCCAAAATAGCTTCTTTTCCAGAATTCACTCTCCAAACACCTAAAATCACAAAAGGAACGATTTAGGGAAATATTTGATCAAATAAAGTCGGATTCGGGCTTAAATGACCCCCTAAAAACGGATCATTTTTCGCCTCATCATATACCCTTACACTTGAGATTTGCTTGTCCTCAAGCAAATGAGCTTTTATTCTACTCAAAAGACAAGTTAGGGGTCATTTAACACTAATATAAAAGTAATTACAACAAATAATCGTTCCACTAAAGACCAATAGACAAGCACGGAGGTCATACACAAGCACCTCACAAATAGTGTTTAGATACTCACATCTCTCGGGTGTAATAAAGTAATATAACATTATGGAAATGGAAGATATCTCTCACTACCTGTCATAGCAAAATAGATTACCATAGGCTTGGGAAAGGATCAAACCTCCACCACATGGCGTAAGCACCTAGGATAAACTATCAAAGAGGTCTTTTTAAAGGGTTATAACGTTAGGTGTAGGGATATGAATTACACGGTTTTGTTGGATAAAGGAAGTTTTACTTGTGGCGAGTTAACAATCTTAGTTAATTACATGTACAAGATGGCGTTGCTAAGCCAAGACTAGACTCGACTTAAGCTAATAAATGAAAAATAACAAAAATATAAAATAAACATAGAATGAAAACGGGATGGTAGTACGTATGTTTTTTTTTTTCTCTCTTTTTTTTTCTATTTTTTTTTTCTTTTTCTTGTTTTTTTTCGATTTTTTTTTTTTTTTTTTTTTTTTTTTTTTTTTTTGCATACACTCTTACCCTACCATCCAAAATAATACATCATAGGGGATGAGAATTCCCCTTACACTTGAATCTTTACATACTTTACATTTAACTAATCTAATGACTCGAATTAAGAAAATCAAAACACTTGGAGCACTTTTAAGATTAACGTACATATGGGGGTAATAAGTGATGTTCTTCCCCATTACTCCATAAAATAAGTACTTACCCATGAGTCCCAATCGTCCCAAAACAATATGTACAAGGATATGACTCGACTTAGCAACCATGTAATCAGTTAGAAAGTTAACTTAGGGTTTAACAAGTAACAATAATGCACTAAAAATGAGCGCATACACGGAAGGCTAAGGTGATTTGGGTGTACATTTAAGTGGGGTGTAACAAATTCTTCCTTTAAGTAAAATGCTTAAAGTTAGAAACGAAAAGATAGGCTCGGAGGGGTGTACTAGGGGTATCGTGTACTAAAAATAAGTACAATGCTAAGGGTGTGGGAAAAATTAGTTGACTTAACTAGCCAAGTAATATGACTTAAATGGTCAAGTAATTGTAATACGGGTTTAACACAAGGGTGATCCTAATGCCTCTTATCATGTAGTAAATCCTACCACACGAATGTAGTCTCACTAGCGGTCTCGGGATGCATCACTAACGCAAGTTTTAGAATCTAAATGCTACCGGTACACTCATAAGCACCAATAATAAATGCTTTTCCTATCAAAACTAAAGGCGAACCTCACATTTTTGGGTGGAAAATTTTTCTGAATATACGGTTATGTGCTAGTCATACAATCTCCTATCCATGAGACGCTTGCTATGGCTAAAGTTTCACTCCTAAATGTTGTAAAAAAATTTAAATTTGGCGCTAAAATTACACTAACAAGTATTTCTCATAGTTTTATTACTCATCTACTATCAAACAAAACAAACTCAAGCGAAAGTGCATATGTAAGGTATCATCTTTTTACCCTCCCCTTACACTTAAGATGAACATTGTCCCCAATGTTCAAGTAAAGAATGTAAAAGTTAAAAAGTAAAGAGAATGAAATCAAATACTCCCCTGATTCGCTCGGTATGGATTTTAGGTTGGCCAGGTTAAATCTTCTTCCAAGAAAATGAACAATCAAAGCTTCCCTTCCAGAATATAAATCATCTTCTTGTCACAAATAACCTGTAAATCCTGACAAAAGTAGACAAGGCAACCTCGCGTAAAATCGGCGGCATCCTATATAAGTTACTAAATCCTAGAAAACAAAGTAAGATATAATGCTTGTGGAATGAAGTTTGCAGATTTCCTGGAGATTATAAAACTTAATAATTCACAAAAACCATAAGACTCCGTTAGAAAAACAAAACCGGTAAAATTTCCAGATTTTAACTCCTGACGCCGTCAAGAGCAGTACCCTGACGCCGTCAGAATGGACCTGCAGAAATTCTTATGTTAAGTTTCCGGAAAATTTCTGGAAAAACTTTGTCCTACTTCCTGGAAAATCCTGCAAAACTTCATTATGACTCAATACAAGCATTTGACTCTAACAAATACGAATATACATGTTCATTAAATATTGTGGAGAATCATGATCGGTTTGTTTCTTAAAAACATATTTGGGGTTTCCCCTTACACTTATCTTTTGCAAAAATACCTTTAGGTTGAAGTTAAGACTAGGCTAAACAACATAATAAAGTATTTCCACATTTTAGTAGAGAAACATGATCAACCAACAATAAAAACAAAGCATGCATACGGAAGCAAATAACAATCAAACAAATAAAATCACACAAAACATGTGTTGCAAAGATAAATCATCAATAAAAATTAAAAGCTAATCGTGCATAATACTAGTTAAAAGAACAGAAATGAAAATTGTTCAAAGCCAACAAAGGCCGAATCCTAAACTATTACAAACCAAATGTTTCAAATCGTACAACCATAAATAAATTGTTCAAGAATCACGGATATCAAGATGGATCACTGAGGGGGAGGACCGAAACGATAATCATAGCCTGGTGGGAGGTGTCCAGTGTACCCATAGGGAGGGTAGTCAGTCTCTCGGCCTGGGAAGGGGTCAATCTGCAGGTGAGGCTCAAGCTGATCTCGGGTGGAGAGGTGCTGCATCTGGCGGACGGTATGATCATACATCCAGTCAAAGCGCTGGTCAGTAGCAGCTCGCCACGTGTCCATCTGACCCATCCAGGCACCCTGGTGTGCCTGCCAGTCTCCCCGACTCATGTGTCGATAGTAATCAGCCGTCCCCTCCTCATACCCGGCAAACTGATGCTGCTGGGGCACTTCCTCATCATCACCGTCATCATCCTCATTATCAGCCCCAACGTACCATATGTAGGTACCATCTCCCATCTGCATCACAATGCTCATCTGCCTAAGGGATTTCGCCCTCACTACCCTGCAGTTCCCACACTCGCTCAAGTACCCTATGATCTGAGGAGTAAGAAGACCATAGGAACGAGCCAACCGTGTGACGAACATCCCCCCATAAACCTTGTCGATATCCCTCTCACCCACACTGGTCCTCAAGTAACTGGCCACCCAAAACGGGATGTTGCAGTAGACATCCTCAGAAAAGATGGTGTACAAGTAGAATAAGTCCGAAGCAGTGATACGGTGAGTGGTGCCATGACGTGCAGACAAGCTGTATGTGATGCACCTGTGAACTAGCCTAACAATGGGGTCCCTGATCGATGCAGCCCCAGTAGTCGAGGTATAAGCCCCATTCCCTATGTTTGGCCAAAAGGTAACACACCTCATCTCATTCCGCTGAGTCTCTCCATGTAGCAAATTCAGCAGGAAAGCCCCATCAACCTCCTCACTAGTATATAGCCCAAGCCTCCAACCAAACTCAGCCACAGAACAAGACCTCAACTCTCCCCCTAGCCTAAAATATATCGTGGTGCCCCCCATATCTCCCCTAGCCTCAGCTTGATCAAAACGGAAGGTTGCAAAGAACTCCCGTACTAACTCACTATATACCGTCTCTCTCATCCTAAACAATCTCTCCCACTGCGGTCCCGCAAACCCATCTGTGCGGAACCTCCCTACAAATGCAGCCTCCAACCCATAGGCTCTCAGAAAATCCCAGTCAACCACCGCCCCAGTATCAATATGGTGGTTGCACAACTCCTCATACTTGGTACTAGTATCCACATCATTGAATTCCCCCCAACTGTGCACTAATTCCCCATAGTTGACCCCTTGAAATCTAGAAGAACTACCTTTTTGTTGGCGAGACCTTTTGCTCATTTTCCTGGAAAAAAGGTGGAGTGAATGGAAACGATTAGAACGCGAAATTTATACGAACTTTATGCAGTCAGACACATCTGACGCCGTCAAGAGTAATTTTTGACGCCGTCAGATGGATCAGAATTATAGCCATGCAAATGCGAGGGAAAAATCAATTTTTAAACTCTTAACCCATTACCCAAACGCTCCTTAATTCAGGAAACAGGGGTGGGGGGTCGAAGAATCCGAGGCATGAAGGGTTTTCCCTATTTTAATGCATGATTTGGATGAGACAACACCATCAAATGGTAGCCCCACGATTACAAATCACCAATTGGATGGCATTACGATTTGCTAATGGTGGGTCAAGAATGGGGTTTCGGGCGAAAGGGGTTTTTCAAATTGACGGGTCCTAAGGATAATTAACCGAGAAAAGATGAAGAAAACTTACTTACAAAGTAGAGATCGGAGGCGGAAGATGTCGAATTGGGGGTTTGAGAGTCGGAGTAGCAGCAACACTTGGGTGAGATTTGTGGGGTATGGTTTGAAAGTGATTGGTTTTGGGCTAATATTGCTGATCCGTCGAGCTGACGGCGTCAAGGGTTAAATCTGACGCCGTCAGATGCCCGTGTGGAGTGAGGTTTGGAGTAGTTTCAAGTTTAGTCCCTGCTCTTTGTGTGAATAACTAAACACAAGTAAAACCCATGAGTAGCTATTTTGTTAACGAGGTCCACCAGGGTCGAATGTCTTGTTACTGTCGCGGAAAGAAGTGAGGTAGCATCGGGGGTCGGGTAATGTTTTGGCCAAGTTGATCCTTATGCACGGGTCATTGGCGTGAGAAGAAAGATGTTGTTCACTAGGAGGTTTCAAATCAATGGTATTTATGAGGTGTGAACTCTTTACACCGGGTTTAAAACCAAAGGAACGTTTTTCGGATGAGATCGGGAATGTAGTTCGCAAGCATCCAACGAAAATGCTATTTATTTGCGAGCTTTTCTCCGTATGGGGGTGTTTATGAGAATGGGGGGTAGTTAATGGAAAAGCTTTTGAGGAGAATCTCCCGCTGTCCTCTTGGTCAAATACCAAAGAGGTTGACACCTCGAAGACTTTCTCAATTCTTTTAGGTATAGAATTTTCTTTGATCTTTTCTTTGACCCTTGATATGAATTGGTCTGCGAAATTCATAAAGGCATTATGAGTGCTTTCCATGCGTGCCTCAAGGTGCTGGATTTGCTTTTCCTGATTATCCATGAAAGTTACCATTATTCCTTCGAATTCCTCTTGCCGTGAGCGTTCAGGAAAATTTTGGCTGATAACCGTATTCCTATGTGGATCAGGGTTCCACACGGGTTCAGCGGCCAGTTTCTCAATACTCATCAGTTCTTTTACCTGTTTCTCGATGCTTCCCAACAATTGTTCTTGTGTGGCACGTGCGTAATCAAGCTTTGCTTTGCTTGGGAGCATCGGGTCCTCCCATCCTTCCTCTTCGTATTGTGCCAACTCCTCAAGAACTTTCCAGCATTCGTCAATGCTAAGTCTATCTAGCCTACCCTTGGCTGCGTAATCAATGGCTTTCCTTGTTCGATAGTCAACCTTACCATAAAAGATTTGGATCTGTAGCCATGGTTCGATCCCATGATGAGGAACTTTTCGGAGTAGGTCTTTATATCGGCTCCATGCTTCATAAAAGGTTTCATTTTGACGTTGTTGAAACATCAAGATGTCATTCCTAAGTTTAGTAGTTCTCCCCGGTGGAAAAAATTGAGCAAGGAAACGAGTGGTGAGATCATCCCATGTGGTGATGGATCCCGCGGGTAAACGCTCAAGCCATTGACTAGCTTGATCCCGTAGAGAGAAGTGGAATAGGTGTAAATGGGTTGTCTCTCTAGTTTCAACACCTAGGTCTATGGAATCTACGATTTTGAGGAAGTCCTTAAGGTGTTGGTTTGGATCTTCGGAACGAAGTCCATGGAATGCACATCCGCTTTGCACCAACCGGATGGTGTCGGATCGCAAGGGGGTCACATTGGCTCCGGTGAGCTCAATGGTATTTCGGTAGCCTTGATGGCTGGGTCGGGAATACTCTCCTAAGGTTCGGGGCCTAAGGGGTTCTAGTGGTGGGTTTTGTTGTGGTGGGATGATGGGTTCAAAGATGTTACCACCTTCCATGATGTTGGATGGTAAAGAGTTACGAACAAAGGCACGAAGAAATAAGATAGACTAAAGAAGACCTAAAAATAAAAATAAAAATCTTACTAGAAAGGAATCTAGCAAGTAGACCTAATAAAAAGAAATCCTAACCTAGACAATAACTATTCCCCGGGCTGCGGCGCCAAAAACTTGATGCGTGGGAATCGCACCTTGCTTTACCTCTCGAGGGATCTCGAGAAGCTTACAACCCCCACCAGGCAGTGTACCTGATCGTTGTAGTATAGTATAGTGACAAGTACCGGGGGATTGATCGTTCAGCTTAGGAATAGTGTCGCTAGGATTAGAAAACCTAATTAATAGTTCTAGAGGTGAGAGATGATTATTTTTGTATTTTTATATTTTTATGAAAGCAATTAAAATCTCGGGTTTTGAAGGAGTGGGCGGAATTAGTTGCTATTCAACTAACCCAAAGCTATTTAAAATAATGAAAATAAAATTAAACTAATTAAACTAAGGTTGTGAGCAGTAATTGGAGAAATTGTATTTACTTAGACTTCACTACTCCCTAGATATCTTTTAAATGTTAATTACTTGTTACACTTGTATGAATGACGGATTGTATTCCTTAATACCATTCGTGGGGTGGCATACATAACTCCCCAACTCTATGAGCTCTTATCTCCTCCTACACCATGACCCAGCACAACTATAGGGATTGTAAACAGTGGCTCATGCATTAAATACAACCAATAAAGACCTAGTACGCCTCGGTTCATGTTTCTTAAGACGTTCAAGCATGTTACCATTTGGAGATCTGCCAGTTTTCTTAAGCCTAACATATAAATCATTCATTCAAAACAAGAATAGACAAGTAATCAACACATAATCAACATCTAGGTTTCATTAGATCTAAGCAAACACAAGAGAGATCTAGCCTAGCATAATGGAATTGAGACAAGAACAAGAGATAAACAACCAACACATAGACATATTGATTGAATTGAAAGTACACTTATCTCAATTACAATGCAAGGTCTCAAGGGTTTGGAACCCTTGAAAAACCTGTAAAAGAGGCACCAAAATCGTCTTTAGGGTTTCACCAAAACTTCTCCTTCTTTTAATGAAAAAACTAGAAAACTATATATAGGAAAAACAGTCTGACGGCGTCAAGAGTAACTTCTGACGCCGTCACCTCGCCGCCATAAACTTCCTCGGACGGCCTTGATCCACTTATGACGGCCTATGTGACGCTGTCACCACCCACGGTATATTATTTTAGCCACTTTGATGCCGTCACGAGTCCGTCTGACACCGTCACCACCTTTGATATTTAATTCTTCATGTCTGACGCCGTCAAGCTGATGGTCTTGACGCCGTCACCTTGTATTTTCAGCATGCAAATTAGGTACTTAGCCGTTTTCTTCACTTTTATGCTCCAAAAACGTCCAAAATAGCTTCTTTTCCAGAATTCACTCTCCAAACACCTAAAATCACAAAAGGAACGATTTAGGGCAATATTTGATCAAATAAAGTCGGATTCGGGCTTAAATGACCCCCTAAAAACGGATCATTTTTCGCCTCATCACTAAGGTTGAACCTCATGGGTTCTTTTTGAAGATTCGTTTTTTTTTTTTGTGATGCATGGAAAACATCCGGTATTTGGGATGTTCAGATCAAAGACATTCTTTTATTGAAGCCAAAGCATTCCAGATTTTGAAAATATGAATGGTTTTGAATGACTTTGCTTTGGTCTCCACACTTGCTTTACCGGTGTAAAACAAGAGTGTAGAGTTTGGAAAAATTTATTTCTCACCATCCATTTACCAATTTAGCCTTGAAACACATTTTGTCCTTTGACCTCAAAATATGTTTCATAAGAAACATTTTGTCGAATGTTGAAATTTTGACTTTCAATGGGATGACATGTACTTGCACACAGAGAAAATGCATCAGGCACAAACAAGTATAAGATGAATCAAAAATCTCATTCTAAATCAACCTAAGTGCTCAGAATTCTCAAATTAACACACACAATCACAGATTAATTCATTCTTTCACTCGTGATTTACCAATTATTGTCATGGTTTGGGGTTATGATTTGAGTCTAAGCACACTTGTTAGCATCATAATGCCTGAATATTCAACAAAAAAACGTCCTAGTAATAGCAGCAAAGACATCGACATCTTAAACCCTAAATCACATGATTCTAATCCTATGTTGTTCCTAATCGAGCAAGTACACCAATCGAGCATTCTTTAGTGTTCTCTAAAGCTATATAAACTAGTAAATTAGACTAAACACATAAAAAAAAGTGAAAGCCCTGATTGATAACCCTAGTTTTTGATTATGCCTTTTTGACCGCTGAAAACACTTGAAACATTTAGGGAACGATTAGACAACAACCATGAAGAAATTAGAAACTCACAATCGGGGACATTCAAGGATAAAAAATCGTTAGTCTGAATCGTGAGGTTTATTGATTATGTGTGATACTTTTGAGAATATTTAAAGAAACATTTATTAGAGCCCGTTTTATTTTCCATGCAAGATCCTTTTTTTTTTGTGAATCTTTACTCATTAAAGGTTAATTACTTTTCCAATTGAAGTCCAAACAAGGTTAACTTGGAATCATTGCAGAAATAATTTCCTTTCTCCCTCTCGAATTAGCATATATTTTGTGAAATCTTTTTGTACATTTTAATTCGAGGGATCATAGAAGTTTTTGAAAATGAGATTTTAATACGAATGATGAAGAAACATTTTATCCTTGAAGAATTATGATGAGGTGTGCAAACTTCATGATAATGTGAAAAGTTTTCTCCCCCTCAAAACATGTTCCATTTTGACAGAGTAAAGCAAAATTTGTTTTAATGAAGGAACATAGTTTTGAAGTTACGAAGTTTGTACATAGAGAAAGAAGATTTTTATTTTATTTTTATTTTTTTTAATATTTAAAGAAAAAAGTTAGATGTTTGACTCACTTAGTTTTAAAGAAAATTTTGCAAATCATCTGGAGTCAAACACCGCATACCAATATGGTGAACTAAATCAACAAACCTTGATGGAGGTAATTATCTCGCATGTGAGCAGGATCCAAATTGCGTGTAGACGACTCAGTAATGTCAGGAATGAGTTGAGCCGGTGCAAACGGATTAAAGAACGCCTCTGGGTCATGCTTTGCGGTTTGTGGAACTGATTTAGGTATGGAGTCTTCAGCTGATTGTCGTGAGTTGGACACGGTTTGTTATGCTGTTGTTGGAGATGCAATTTGAGGACCGTCTCTCCCAACAGTTGATGTTGTTGTTTGTTGAGGTGAATCAGGTACTTGATGGCGATCAAGATGTGCAGCGGAAATTGGTGAGACCTCAGAAAGACGGTTTTCAATCGTATCCTCAAACAATAGAGCAAGAAAGGTTTCCACTTCTTTACAGGAGAGAGACAAAGGTTCAGCCGAAGATTCTGGAAAGTTTAGACGGTTGAATGCGGGTCCTAAGCTGTTGTGCTCAGAAGCCATAACATTAAGCTCGGGTCTGAAACTGATTTGTTCCGAAGCCATTCCTGTTATATCTGCAAAGAAAGAAAGAAGAGACAAGAAAAACAGAGAACACGGATCCCCAAGAGAAACTGGGTTCCAGATGTTAGAAGCATAAAGATGTAGTGTCAATTATCTTCTTGACACTCGAACACACAATTCCGACGGTTTTTCTTCTTGTCTCAGGGGTAGAAATAGTGGAGTTCACATTAGTTTTGGTGCAAATATCTAAAATCTTTCCTGTAGGAATCCACCTAAGACCAATTGATTTGAAAATTCTACCCGTGGGTACCCACCTAGTGTTAGATCTAGGAGAAGTTTTCCTTTTAGATGCAGTTGAATGAATTGTGGAAGCATCACTTCTTTGAGAAAAACTACGTCCTATGTTGATCCACTTCTTAGGTTTCTGACTTATGACTTTTGGTTCAACGGGTTTGTTTGTCTTAGTCGATTGAGCCTTTTCAAGTGAATTTCCCTTTTGAAGATATTTTAAAGCACAAACAACATGATTATTTACGCAACTACTCTTAGAAGCTATCCAATTCCTATTAGTTTGTTGATTACTCTTAGGTTTTGGTGTGCTACTACAAGCAGTGTTCTGTACTACAGTGGAAGGCATCACATGAGGTTTTGAACCTAGAATTCCATCCTTTTGAAGTAGTGCCTTTTTTCTAGCCTTTTCTAGATCATAGTTCTTGTACATGTCATATTTGCCATAAAACTCTTTACTTTTGATGCTCGTTTTAGACACTGTTTTTGAACTGATCCTAGATGAGCCAGGTATAATCACGTGTTGAGATTTAGCAGACACATATGCATTTTCCTTAGGCCAAGAATGTGGAGTGACTGGTTTTGTCAAATTGTTATTCTCAACAACTTGGGAGTCAAACCGAGGTTTTGAAAATTTAGGTCGTTCAGATTTAAATGCAGTTGGTTGTCGAACCACTGACTGTTTTCTGTTTGTTTGAGAAGGTTGTTTCCCCAAGATTGATGGTTTTGCAAACTTAGTATCCACACTCTGGCCAGTCAGTCTTCTTAATTTGTTTTGTAATGCAGCATGTGCAAACACCTTTTCTTGAATTTGACCTTTTAAAAGCTCATTTTCTTTAACTAATGTATCCACACGTTTTCTTTGTTCATTCAAAAGTTGACCATTTTTGCCCGAATTTGGAGATTCGTTTTGCAATTTAAGTTCAAGCGAGATGCAATGTGCCTCAAGTTTTGAAAAATCTTTCTGAAACTGGGCAATGGTCTTTTTGAGAAGATTGTTTTCAGACTCAAGAGTTTGTTTTGATGTTTCAGTCATTTGATTATCAGGTAAGGACTCAGACTCAAAACGTTTGTCTAGACATTGGACAACATTCTGGTCAACCTCTCCTTCATTTCTGAATTCAGGTTGCTCAGATTGTTGTTTCTCATTAGCAGGCATAATGTGATCAACAGTAGATTGTACCTCGTCCATGTGCTCTTTGTCAAAGTTGGGTTCTGTGTCATAGATGGGTATGACATCTTCCTCATCCATCTGTTCTTTGTCAAAGTTGGGCTCTGTGTCATAGAAGGGTATGATCTCTGCACAGTCTGCATCTGTATCATTCCCCAATCTGCTGTTGTCATCCTGCACTTCTGATTCTGTCCCATTGTTATCCATGAAAACCAAATTAGCTTCCAACACATCAACTTTATGAGATTGCTCTTCTTGAATCTGCAACTTCTGTTCATTCATTCTTTGGACATAATTTCTTCTGTGAAGAATAGCCTTCTCAATCGAATCCAAATCTCGTATCAATATGTCTTTGAAAGTTTCATCCTTGATTCGGGATTTGATGAACTGCTGAAACTGTTCCTTGATCACTCTGAAGGTGGCGTTGGATTCATTCTCGTGAACTTCTTCTGATGTAAGCTGCTTTTCAAGTTGATTCACGTTTTCGAACATCATATTCGTGAAAATGTCAAAGTCTTCTCCAAGGAGTGATGGAAATGCCCGTTTGAATCCATACTCGGAACGAGTTCCTGCTAAGTCTTTGTTTGAGAGGACCTTAAGGTGTGACTTAAGTGATCTACACTGTTCCATGCATCTCTTCACTAAATATGTCTCTAACTCATGCATCAGCGACCTTGATTGATACATTTTCTCTCCGTTTAATCTCACATTTGGATCTTCAGAATCATCAGAATCATGCTCTGGGCATGTATTATTCATGTGAGATTCCTGCATGTTTGCCATTAACATCACATCTGCTGTATCGGTTTCCAAATCTGCTGTATTGGATTCGAAATCTGCATATTCATTATCAGATGGAATATCTCCCATGACACTTTGCAAAACAGCATTGAGATTACCCCCTTCAACTTCCATTTGACTAAGTGTGGCATTGTATTCAACATTATCGTCAAAGACTGGAGTTGAATCATAATCCTGAGCTTCCTCATCTGCAATATTTTCTGTATATGCCAAGAATGCCATGCTTGGTTCGATAAGATCTTCTTCATCATCAGTATCTTTCATTGTGTTTAAGCATTCAGAAGTTGAAGTTATAGCGCCATTGCCTTTCTTAGAAGATACTTGACTCAGCTTCACAAGATTTTGCAGAAGAGATTGCACATTATTATGTAGTGTAGCAGGATGATACTGAGGAATGAAGAAAGGCTCAGGTGCATTCGGAGGATTATAGAAGAGACCATTTGGAGTGTAAATTAAGGATCCATGGTCAACAGCTGGAGTTGGTGGAGCAGGGAGAATGGTCTTCAGTGGATTCATGCTTAAGCAAGATTCAAGAATTTGCTTCATTCTGAGGTGATGAAGTTCTTCAGTACGATGCATAGCTTCAAGATATTTCCACATTTCATAGGCGCCGGCTTGAAAGTCCATATTCATGTAAATTGAATTGGGAAGGGCTAATGTCATGAACCATACAGCCTGTTGGTCAGCATCATACTGAGCAAGTTCTGAATCATTCAAATCTGCAGTAGTTTGTAACCTCATAATCCCTGTTGAGTCAGCAAGAAATATCATTTTGTATGGACCATCTTGAATGGATTTAAGCTTGAGATCTGCAGCAGGACGATCTGTGAGCCATTGTAGAAATCTCCATTTCCAAACAGTATACGTTCCTAGTAGCAACATTGGAGGCTTTGATTCATTGCCAAAGAGCAGAACATGATCAATGAGGGAGCTGTGACTTTGTTGTTGATGATACTGTTGCTGATGAGAAGGAAGGTAGTTGGAAGAAGGTACTGTTGCTGATGACTGCTGCTGATGAGAATATTCATGAGGAAGATAGTTGGAAGAAGGTACTGTTGCTGATGACTGTTGCTGGTGAGAATATTCATGAGGAAGATAGTTGGAAGAAGGTGATTGAGACATTGTAAATGACATTTCTCTCCCCCTTGATTGTTGCGACGAAATCGAAATAATCAAACCAAAATGTCACACGCAAGGTCGAAATAGTGAAATCAGATTTTCCCTCCAAAATTAATTTGAAAAATTTTCTGTTCCAAAAGTTTGAAAATCACTATAAAATGCCATTCTAATGTCACAGGAAAAATTTGAGTTTAAAAAATTTTGCCGCCAAATTTCACCGAAAAAATTTGAATTATGGCCGAAAAATTTGAATTTTGGGTCAAAATTTTCAACGTTATTCCAAAATTTAAATTTCGCGTAAAAATTGAACGTTTAGTCTCTGGTAAAAAATAAATTTTACTCAAAATTTCCCGCCAAAAAACTTTTTTTTTTTTTTTTTTTTTTTTTTTTTTTTTGAAATCAAGAAGAGAAAGATAAGATGGTAAAAACTTTGATTAGATTAGAAGATGTGATTATGTTAAAATGGATCGTAAAGATAAATAAAGGTTGTGATTAGATTTGAGAAACTTGATATCAAACTCGGTATGTCAATTTGTCTTCAAACTCGATAAGTGCACTTAGGGTTTCTAACTTGATAAGTTAGGTAGGGTTCCTAACTCGATAGGTTCTGCGGGTTTCTAACTTGATAAGTTTGGTAGGGTTCCTAACTCGATAGGTTCTGTGGGTTTCTAACTCGATATGTTGTTTGGGTTTCTAACTCGATAAGTTGGGATGGTGCTAACTCGATAAGTCCAGATTATGTTCCAAACTCGATAAGTGAATGAAGTTTGGGCAGAGTCTCCCCTTAGAAGTTGCCACACTGATCCTAACTCGATAGACGATTAGGTAAACAAGGCTAACTCGCCAAAATCCAAACTCCAAACTCGATAACAAACACGTAACTCGATAGGTCTTATAGCACCTAACTCGATAGAACATAAAATAACCCCTAACTCGATAGAAAATTGACACCTAACTCGATATAACTTAAAATATGTAACACCCCCTAATTTGAAATGCGGCAGCGGAATATAAATTAGGGTGTTACGGTGAGGATCGAAGTCATAATGATAGAAACGACTCGAAGAGACGTTTTAAAAACATTATTTCATTTATAAATATTTGAAATACAATAGGTCCTTATCAGAGTATTATAAAAACTTGATGTTTTGAACTAAATCAAACATCATTTATTTTACATCATATTTGATAATAATTAAACATAATTTGAAGATTTTTGCCGCCCGTTCCATGCTTGCTTCCCCTGTCAAATACCTGAGATACATGCTTAAAAGTCAACAAAATTGTTGAGTGAAATCATAGAGTTTGAATTTAATAATCATTTTGATACACAAGCAAGATTGTATTGAAAAATACAATCAGTTTGAAAACATTGATATTGCAGTTCATATATTGCACTAAGTCTCATGACACGCAAACGTTAACAAATACCTTAACGGCGGGTGTATATCAAATCAATGATACATTTTTGCCCTCGTGTAATAGGTGATTTGCCAGTTCCTATTTTTACTCAAATATAATTATCACGACTAATGCGGCTAACCACATGCATATGACATTCCGTCAAGCATTAGTGGGACAGGCTGTCAAACCTTAAATAGATCTATTCATTATATTCGCGTTCACCGCAGTGATTAATGGTTCATGAATAAGGGTCTTTTGGCAATAGATAACTTAGGCATATATCAGTCAGGAAAGCATACAGAAAATACTTGTGAATCTATTTATAGCATGTATCCCCCTCACGGAGTTTTGAAAATAATTAAATGTGAGGCTATGACTCACCTTGATTGATACTGAAAATGAAGAAAATAAAGTCGGATGAATTTTATGAAAACGGCTTCGAAACACAACCTGATAAATAAATTTATCTAAGAAATCGACCAAAAACTATTCGGTAACTTTAAAGAAAATAACGAATATTAGATATTCGTTATGACGATTAAGTGATGTGTAGTGAAAATATTGTGATATGCATGATATGACAAAATATGATTTTTAAAATTATCCATCGAAGTTTTTAATCATAACTAAAATCTTAATCTTTTTAAAATATCGTTATATATTATTAACGTTAAGTTAATAATATATATATATATATATATATATATATATATATATATATATATATATAAATATAAATATAAATAACATTTAAACATAATATGAAAAAATATAAAATAGATAAGAATGATAAATAAATTTAGTCTTTGTCTCCTTTTCCAAATTTTACCATTTTTACACTAACAATACTTGCGTTACACCGTTAGTCCTTTTTATATATTTTTCAACTATAGTCCTCTACTTTGTCCAAAAGTCAATACAAACCTTCTAATATTAATTTTTATCACATTTTAACCTTAGATTTCTGTATTTACAGGTTTAGTCCTTGATTTTCAATATTTACACATTTAGTCCTTTTAGGTGTCGTGGCGTTACATTTTTAGTCCAATTTTACAAAAATGATTATGGAACTTTTCTAAAATTTTCCGTAGCTTATTTATTAAGTATAAAGCTTATTTTAACTGCTTATTTATTTAAAAGCTTATTTTTATAGCTTATGGGCCTGGATCGAGTAAACTTAAGGCCCGTTAAGATTTTTGGAAGCGAGGGCATGGAAAAAGTTTTGGGCTTGGCTTTGGACCATTTTTATGATTCTAAAAACATATCTTATAGGCCCAGTGGGCTTACGGATTTCAAAAGCTTAGTGGGCTTTAGTTAAGCCCACTCGACAATAAATAAGTTTTTATAACAAATTTTAGTTTTGATATTCGGTTTATGTACATTCAAAATGGGTCGTTTAAGATGTCAAAACGTGATTATTTTTACATGTTGTCTACATGAAAACTTTAGTTTGCTAGGTGGTCTATGACGTCGTGAAAAGAGATGGTACCATTGTTAAACTAGTTTTTAAGTTATACGTTATTTTAGTGGCATGGTTAAGTCGATGTGTAAACTTTAAACTTATCAAAATATTACTAAGTGTTATTCAATTGTTATATCGATGGATGTAGATTTAAAATGAATGCATGACATGATTAATACGTTACAACTAATGTGAATGGTGTGTGCTTCGTGATTCCTAAGCCATCCAAGATAAAGGCAAATCACGTTTCGTGTACTACTAATAATTATATACATGAATCAAGTGTGCAAAGTGTAGTCGTACGAAACAAAGTATACAAAGTGCATGACAATATGATATCGTATGAAATGGATTTAGAGCTAGTGCAAGAGACTTACAAACACTTTTAAAGTGATATTGAGTCGAGCTAGTTAGAAGAGGAACACAAGAATTCACGTCCAAGCTATATAACCCAAACGTTATATAATAATTTGAACCCGATTTCCTTTCTTTGCTCCCAATAATATACCAACGACTACTAAGTCTTTTGAAAACAGTTTGAAGGATGAATTTACTAAGTGAAAGAGTGTGTGAATGAATATGAGCTAATGCATGCATGTAGTTATATATTACTTGAATATATAACATGTAAGTGAGTAAATTTCAATGTGAACTTCACACTCACTATTCCATGTCAGTGAACATAGCTCTTAGGTGTTTATTATATTGATTTTGAAAGAGTTGTGAGAGCATAAAATGAGGAGATTTGTTGGGTGATTCATGCCTATGTCGACCAAAGCATTTTCTCCATATACGATTCATTAAATCGTATACTACTTGAGTATACTTGATCATCCATAACATTTGAGCATGAAATTATCCTAGAAATAATATTAGGAACATTTAGAAACAAACTAGATTCAAAACGGTTAAGTTTTGAATATAGTGTAATTCGATTTGGGTTTATTACGGTCGACTACTTTACCTCTTAAAAGCATATCAAAACTTAACGTAGAAACATGAAAATCGACACACTAATAGTTGGCTAGTAGGTTAATGAGATGAGAAAATAAAATACGTACGTCGTGTGTAAGAATTAGAAATAAACGAGACGTTTTGGGGGATGCTTGAACTAGTCGATCGGATGAAATTTAGTTAAATTAGATTTTGGGCTTAGGTTTAGTGGGCTTAGGAATAGTAAAGGGTAGAGTGTGGGCCGAAGGTAATTAAGGGTCCGGTTGGCTAATTAGGTAATTAGTGAAATTTTTAATTATATTTAATAAATATAATTAGTATTAGGATTTAGGTTTAGGATTAAATAATAAGTTTAAGTTTCGTGTAACGTGTCGAGGATTAATTCCGTCATTTCGTGAATTATATTATTTTGTGAAAATCGCCAAAATAATATAATAAGAAAAATTTCAAATTTTTCCGAGAAAATGGGAATTAGAAACGATAACGAAAGATTGTATATTTATTAACGATTTAATTACAAGAAATTTTTACAGGGTTCTACAGTACCCACTTTTCATTCTGAATTTCGTCCCGAAATTCGATTTTAAGAAATCTAACAAGTGTGTTCTATGAAAATAAGTGCGGATATTTCTCACGGAATCTATCTTCTCTTTCCCATGTATAAGTTGGTCCTCGCTTAGAGTCCCATCTTACTTTTACAATGGGGATACGATTCTGTTTGAGTTGTTTAACTTCTCTATCCATTATTTTCACAGGCTCTTCTGTGAACACTAGTTTGTCGTCCAATCTAATCTCTTTTAGTGGAATGACGAGAGTTTTGTCTGACAAACATTTCTTGAGTTGGGACACGTGAAACGTAGGGTGTACCCTACTAAGTTCATCCGGCAATTCTAACTTATAAGCAACTGAACCAATTCTCTCCAGAGTTTTGAAAGGTCCAATATACCTCGGATTTAATTTTCCACGTTTTCCAAAACGAATCATTCCTTTCCATGGCGAAACCTTCAACATGACTTTGTCTCCTACTTGAAATTCCATAGGCTTTCTCCTGACATCAGCATAACTTTTCTGTCTGTCACGAGCAGCTTGCAAGCGTTGCTTGATTTGGAATATCTTCTCAGTAGTATCATGTATTAGCTCTGGTCCGGTAAGTTGCATATCACCAACTTCTGTCCAACAGATTGGTGATCTGCACTTTCTTCCGTACAGTGCCTCAAAAGGTGCAGCCTTTATGCTGGCATGGTAGCTATTATTGTATGAAAATTCAACTAATGGCAAGTGTCTATCCCAACCTTTTCCGAAATAAATCACACATGCTCAGAGCATGTCTTCCAAGGTTTGGATTGTTCTCTCACTTTGTCCATCAGTTTGCGGATGATAAGCGGTGCTCATATCTAACCTAGTACCAAGAGATTTCTGTAGTGATTCCCAAAATCTTGATGTGAATCGGCTATCTCTATCAGAAATAATAGATATTGGTACCCCATGTCTAATCACAATTTCCTTAAAATACAACTGAGCGAGTGTTTCCATCTCGTCAGTTTCCTTGATTGGTAGGAAATGTGCAGACTTGGTTAATCGATCGATGATAACCCAGATTGTGTCTAATCCAGTCGAAGTCCTTGGTAATTTGGTAATAAAATCCATTGTGATTCGTTCCCATTTCTAGACTGGAATTTCTGGTTGCACGAGTAATCCTGATGGTTTCTGAGTCTCTGCTTTTACTCTAGAGCAGGTCAGACATTTACCAACATACTCGGCGATATCAGCTTTCATATTTGGCCACCAATAATTCTTCTTAATATCTTGGTACACTTTATTGGAACCGGGATGAATAGAATATTTGGATTTATGAGATTCATGCATGATAAGGTCTCGAATACCTCCAAATAGAGGAATCCAATATCTTTCCTTAAAACATAACATTCCATCATTTCTTCTCACAAATTCTCTTTCATTATTTGGCATTCTGTCAACCTGATCTTCCAGGTTTGACCTCCTGTCAATTCTCTCATATTGCCGGTTTTCTTCTTGTAGAGCTTCCATTTGAGCTTTGATGATTTGAGCAGGAAGTGGTGAATGAATTGTCATTCCTACAGATCGAACTCTAAGAGGTTTAATTCTATCTTTTCTACTCAACGCATCGGCTACTACATTCGCTTTACCAGGATGGTAACGAATTTCACAGTCGTAGTCATTGAGTAATTTTAACCATCTTCTTTGCCTCATGTTTAGCTCCTTCTGATCTAAGATATGCTGTAGACTCTTGTGATCGGTGAAAACCGTAAACTTTGTACCATATAGGTAATGTCTCCATATCTTAAGAGCAAAAACTACTGCTCCTAATTCTAGATCATGAGTGGTGTAGTTTTCTTCATTCTTCTTCAGCTGTCGTGAAGCATAGGCAATAACTTTGTCTCTTTGCATTAGTACCGCACCCAAACCATGATGAGATGCGTCACAATACACTACAAAGTCCTCATTGCCTTCTGGTAATGCCAATATTGGTGCTTCACAAAGCTTTTGTTTCAGCAGTTGAAATGCTGACTCCTGCTTCTCTTCCCAGTTATACTTCTTGTTCTTCTGGGTAAGTTCCGTCAATGGTTTTGCAATCTTTGAAAAACCTTCTATAAATCTCCGGTAATAACCAGCGAGACCTAAGAATTGACGAATCTCGGTTGGGGAGGTAGGTGACGTCCAACCTTTAACTGCTTCTATCTTCGCGGGATCTACGTGGATACCTTTGCTGTTGATGATATGGCCTAAAAATTGAACGGTAGTAATCCAAAAATCACATTTGGAAAACTTGGCGTACAACTTTTCCTTCCTAAGTAACTCCAAAACAGTCCTTAAGTGTTCGGCATGCTCCTCTTCATTGCGCGAATAGATTAAAATATCATCAATGAACACAATAATGAATTTATCCAGGTATGGTTTGCATACCCGGTTCATTAAATCCATGAATACAGCTGGTGCATTGGTAAGACCAAATGACATCACCTGAAATTCATAATGTCCGTATCGTGTTCGAAAAGCTGTCTTGGGAATGTCCTCTTCCCTAACTCGTAATTGATGATATCCTGATCTAAGATCGATTTTTGAGTACACACTTGATCCTTGTAATTGGTCAAATAGATCGTCGATCCTTGGTAATGGATATCGATTCTTCACCGTGAGTTTGTTCAACACCCTGTAATCGATACACATTCGGAACGTTCCATCTTTCTTTTTGACAAATAGGATTGGTGCTCCCCAAGGGGATGAACTCGGTTGAATGAAACCTTTATCTGATAGTTCTTTTAACTGTTCAGATAATTCTTTCATTTCGGAGGGGGCTAATCGATATGGTGCTTTTGCAACGGGTGCTGCTCCAGGCACTAAATCGATTCGAAATTCTACTTGACGAGTTGGTGGGATTCCAGGTAAGTCTTCGGGAAATACATCAGAAAATTCTCTTACAACTGGCACTTCATCAAGTTGTTTCTTCTTTTCTTTTGTTTCTCCTCCCGTTACTTGGATTTGAAATACATGGCATCCTTTGCTTATGTATTTCATCGTCTTGGCGTATGAAATGAAATTGAAAGAAGTTTTAGGTTTATCACCTTGGATGATTAAGGTTTCACCGCCAAATGGAATCTGGATGATTTTCTCATCACAAATTATTCTGGCACGGTGATTAGATAACCAATCCATACCAATGATGACATCAAAACTTCCTAATTGAATGGGCATAAGATTGATAGGGAAAGATTTATTTAGAAGGGTTAAGGTGCAGTTTTCGATTAGGGTATTGGTACTTAAAATATTTCCATCTGCTAATTCTATTTCATAGATAGTATCTAATTCTACAGGAGTAATATTTAGATTTGCGGCAAACGAAGTAGACACAAAACTTTTATCCGCTCCTGAATCAAATAATATCTTAGCATCTTGTTGATTTAATAGGAACGTACCAGTAACAACATCTGAATTCTGCGTTGTGTTCCCATCACCAAGTACATAAGCTCTTCCTCTGGCAACATTATTGGTAAATTTCGGACATTGAGGTCTGTAGTGTCCAACTTCTCCACAACCATGGCACTTTACTGCTATCGGTTGAGTATTGACCCCAGTCGCTCGACAGTCCCTTGTCATATGACCAATTCTTTTACAGTTGCCGCAAACAGCTCTACATGCTCCAAAATGATGCATGTTGCACTTGTTACATGGGGGTAGCGTTCCAGAATAACCTTTACTTTCTGCAGGCACTGCTGCGTAAGCTCGGGTAGCTTCTTGTCGACGATTTTGTTGTTGATGATGATTACTACGATTCTGCTGCTGATCTCTGTTGTGATTCCTGCCTTGATTGTTGTTGTTGCTGTAGCTACGGTTACCACTGTAACTGTTGTTATAGCTGCGGTTGTTGCTATTGTTACCCCCTCGGTTGTCAGCACTTCTCTTATGCTCATTAATCACAGAGGTAGAACCTCTTTTGATTACCCGGGTTAACAATCTCTGAGCAAGCTCCATAGCTTCTTCTACTGACTTTGGATTCGATGAGGTAACATCTCCTTCAATGGATGGTGGCAGTCCCTCTACGTATTTCTCCAATGCTTGTTCAACATCGGGTACTATAGTTGGACACAACACTGACAACTCCAGAAACTTTCTGTCGTATGTCTTCAAGTCATTGTACCTTACAACTAGCTGATGAAATTCATCTTCTAGTTTTCGAATCTCTGTTCTTGGACAATACTTCTTCAACATTTTATTTTTCAGCTCATTCCACGAAAGTCTGAAAGCTTCATCTGGACCCATAGCATTCGCAGTAGTGTTCCACCACGATAATGCCTCTCCTTGAAGAGTTCCTGTAGCAAAGGTAACTTTGCTATTCTCAGGACAACCACTCCTCTTGAAGACTGTCTCAGTATGCTCAAACCAATGTGCCATTTCAGTCACTCCTTCAATTCCTTTGAAGTTTGTTGGCTTGCAAGTCATGAAATCCTTATAAGTACAATTACGTGGAGTAATTGTTATAGTTTCATGATTTGCACCATTGGTATTATTCAAACGATCCACTTCACGAGCTGCGGATATTCCCTCAGCAATCATTCTTTGAACCTCAGTGGGGGTCAAGATTACTTCTGGGTTAGAGTTTTCGCTACTTGCATGCTCCATTTTTCTATTAATAATACAAAAATATAGCATTTAGAATTTTAAACAACCCTTGTTTTAAAGATTCTTGTGAAGTAGGGAAAAATAAATTTTGAGTCTTAATAATAATTGGACATCATATGTAGTTTTTATTTTGATACAACAATCATAATCATTCCGATATGTTAGATGCAATTTATAATACACATGAACAACCATAAGCATAAGTTAACATTTGTAGATAGTAATATCAAAACCAACAGCATAACATTAATAACTTTAAATCAGTTGAGTTGTTATAACAAAACGATACAAGCTTATTAATGCCATACGCGGCAGGCTTGAATGCCTTATTACTAGTACAAATACCAACTGTCTCTAATGATTAGGTATGTTCACATGTTCTCCCATCTCAAAGATCTGAAATCGGAGCTCTTGCATCTCGGTATGATGTTGCATCTTCATATCCCCTACAATGTTTTCCAATGTATCTGCTCTTCGGCGTGCAAGCTGGGCTTCCCAAGTACGGTCCTGTCCCTCTCTCCGCAATGATATCGCGAAAGAACGTGTCTCCGAGATATCCGAACGTATCTGAGCTAACCCTTGCTGCAACTCTATCCTATCGGCTATAAGGTTATGTAAGGTGTTGTGGGTAGTATCTGAATGATCGAAAGATGAATAATCAATCATTTGGAGAAGTGAGTCTATCTGATCTTCGTGATGCTCTAATCGCGTCACTACTACAGAAGGTGTAAAGGTAGAAGGAATTTCCATCCTAGCACTCTCGCCAGTTTCATTGATATGAACTGGGGGAGTAAAACCAGGCGGATAGGGTAATGATGGTGAAAGTGGAGAAATAGGATCAGAAATACGAAGGCGGCTGGAGGTATGTATATCTACTTCGGGGATAGGTTCTCTTTGGTGAAAATTATACGGATAAGTTTAGCTGAAAAGGTTGAGTAGGTGATCGGGTGCATATGAATTATGACGTGGTAATGGTGTCGATAAAACAAAAGTATTGGGATTCTCAGGCGTTGTAGCAATTTCGTCTTGCTCGTAGGGTTCTGTTTCTTGAGAAACAGCGTCAGGTACAGCAGTAGAACGATAAACAGGCGAAGTAACGGACGCGACGGAAATATCAGAGTCGGATTCGAACATACTCATATTGACACAATACTGTAACAATTCATAAATAGCGCAGAATAAGAATTTATTATCATAAAATTTTAACATATCGCAATTAAAATATCATAGCTTAATGATTAACTTACGGAGTGCTGTAGCAAGCAGGTTCTGTGGGTTTCTAACTCGATATGTTGTTTGGGTTTCTAACTCGATAAGTTGGGATGGTGCTAACTCGATAAGTCCAGATTATGTTCCAAACTCGATAAGTGAATGAAGTTTGGGCAGAGTCTCCCCTTAGAAGTTGCCACACTGATCCTAACTCGATAGACGATTAGGTAAACAAGGCTAACTCGCCAAAATCCAAACTCCAAACTCGATAACAAACACGTAACTCGATAGGTCTTATAGCACCTAACTCGATAGAACATAAAATAACCCCTAACTCGATAGAAAATTGACACCTAACTCGATATAACTTAAAATATGTAACACCCCCTAATTTGAAATGCGGCAACGGAATAGAAATTAGGGTGTTACGGTGAGGATCGAAGTCATAATGATAGAAACGACTCGAAGAGACGTTTTAAAAACATTATTTCATTTATAAATATTTGAAATACAATAGGTCCTTATCAGAGTATTATAAAAACTTGATGTTTTGAACTAAATCAAACATCATTTATTTTACATCATATTTGATAATAATTAAACATAATTTGAAGATTTTTGCCGCCCGTTCCATGCTTGCTTCCCCTGTCAAATACCTGAGATACATGCTTAAAAGTCAACAAAATTGTTGAGTGAAATCATAGAGTTTGAATTTAATAATCATTTTGATACACAAGCAAGATTGTATTGAAAAATACAATCAGTTTGAAAACATTGATATTGCAGTTCATATATTGCACTAAGTCTCATGACACGCAAACGTTAACAAATACCTTAACGGCGGGTGTATATCAAATCAATGATACATTTTTGCCCTCGTGTAATAGGTGATTTGCCAGTTCCTATTTTTACTCAAATATAATTATCACGACTAATGCGGCTAACCACATGCATATGACATTCCGTCAAGCATTAGTGGGACAGGCTGTCAAACCTTAAATAGATCTATTCATTATATTCGCGTTCACCGCAGTGATTAATAGTTCATGAATAAGGGTCTTTTGGCAATAGATAACTTAGGCATATATCAGTCAGGAAAGCATACAGAAAATACTTGTGAATCTATTTATAGCATGTATCCCCCTCACGGAGTTTTGAAAATAATTAAATGTGAGGCTATGACTCACCTTGATTGATACTGAAAATGAAGAAAATAAAGTCGGATGAATTTTATGAAAACGGCTTCGAAACACAACCTGATAAATAAATTTATCTAAGAAATCGACCAAAAACTATTCGGTAACTTTAAAGAAAATAACGAATATTAGATATTCGTTATGACGATTAAGTGATGTGTAGTGAAAATATTGTGATATGCATGATATGACAAAATATGATTTTTAAAATTATCCATCGAAGTTTTTAATCATAACTAAAATCTTAATCTTTTTAAAATATCGTTATATATTATTAACGTTAAGTTAATAATATATATACATATATATATATATATATATATATATATATATATATATATATATATATATATATATATATATATATATATATATATATATATAAATATAAATAACATTTAAACATAATATGAAAAAATATAAAATAGATAAGAATGATAAATAAATTTAGTCTTTGTCTCCTTTTCCAAATTTTACCATTTTTACACTAACAATACTTGCGTTACACCGTTAGTCCTTTTTATATATTTTTCAACTATAGTCCTCTACTTTGTCCAAAAGTCAATACAAACCTTCTAATATTAATTTTTATCACATTTTAACCTTAGATTTCTGTATTTACAGGTTTAGTCCTTGATTTTCAATATTTACATATTTAGTCCTTCTAGGTGTCGTCGCGTTACATTTTTAGTCCAATTTTACAAAAATGATTATGGAACTTTTCTAAAATTTTCCGTAGCTTATTTATTAAGTATAAAGCTTATTTTAACTGCTTATTCATTTAAAAGCTTATTTTTATAGCTTATGGGCCTGGATCGAATAAACTTAAGGCCCGTTAAGATTTTTGGAGGCGAGGGCATGGAAAAAGTTTTGGGCTTGGCTTTGGACCATTTTTATGATTCTAAAAACATATCTTATAGGCCCAGTGGGCTTACGGATTTCAAAAGCTTAGTGGGCTTTAGTTAAGCCCACTCGACAATAAATAAGTTTTTATAACAAATTTTAGTTTTGATATTCGGTTTATGTACATTCAAAATGGGTCGTTTAAGATGTCAAAACGTGATTATTTTTATATGTTGTCTACATGAAAACTTTAGTTTGCTAGGTGGTCTATGACGTCGTGAAAAGAGATGGTACCATTGTTAAACTAGTTTTTAAGTTATACGTTGTTTTAGTGGCATGGTTAAGTCGATGTGTAAACTTGAAACTTATCAAAATATTACTAAGTGTTATTCAATTGTTATATCGATGGATGTAGATTTAAAATGAATGCATGACATGATTAATACGTTACAACTAATGTGAATGGTGTGTGCTTCGTGATTCCTAAGCCATCCAAGATAGAGGCAAATCACGTTTCGTGTACTACTAACAATTATATACGTGAATCAAGTGTGCAAAGTGTAGTCGTACGAAACAAAGTATACAAAGTGCATTACAATATGATATCGTATGAAATGGATTTAGAGTTAGTGCAAGAGACTTACAAACACTTTTAAAGTGATATTGAGTCGAGCTAGTTAGAAGAGGAACACAAGAATTCACGTCCAAGCTATATAACCCAAACGTTATATAATAATTTGAACCCGATTTCCTTTCTTTGCTCCCAATAATATACCAACGACTACTAAGTCTTTTGAAAACAGTTTGAAGGACGAATTTACTAAGTGAAAGAGTGTGTGAATGAATATGAGCTAATGCATGCATGTAGTTATATATTACTTGAATATATAACACGTAAGTGAGTAAATTTCAATGTGAACTTAACACTCACTATTCCATGTCAGTGAACATAGCTCTTAGGTGTTTATTATATTGATTTTGAAAGAGTTGTGAGAGCATAAAATGAGGAGATTTGTTGGGTGATTCATGCCTATGTCGACCAAAGCATTTTCTCCATATACGATTCATTAAATCGTATACTACTTGAGTATACTTGATCATCCGTAACATTTGAGCATGAAATTATCCTAGAAATAATATTAGGAACATTTAGAAACAAACTAGATTCAAAACGGTTAAGTTTTGAATATAGTGTAATTCGATTTGGGTTTATTACGGTCGACTACTTTACCTCTTAAAAGCATATCAAAACTTAACGTAGAAACGTGAAAATCGACACACTAATAGTTGGCTAGTAGGTTAATGAGATGAGAAAATAAAATACGTACGTCGTGTGTAAGAATTAGAAATAAACGAGGCGTTTTGGGGGATGCTTGAACTAGTCGATCGGATGAAATTTAGTTAAATTAGATTTTGGGCTTAGGTTTAGTGGGCTTAGGAATAGTAAAGGGTAGAGTGTGGGCCGAAGGTAATTAAGGGTCCGGTTGGCTAATTAGGTAATTAGTGAAATTTTTAATTATATTTAATAAATATAATTAGTATTAGGATTTAGGTTTAGGATTAAATAATAAGTTTAAGTTTCGTGTAACGTGTCGAGGATTAATTCCGTCATTTCGTGAATTATATTATTTTGTGAAAATCGCCAAAATAATATAATAAGAAAAATTTCAAATTTTTCCGAGAAAATGGGAATTAGAAACGATAACGAAAGATTATATATTTATTAACGATTTAATTACAAGAAATTTTTACAGGGTTCTACAAAATAAACCCCTAACTCGATAGAATATTACACCTAACTCGATAGAACTTAAGCACCTAACTCGATAGAACCAAAATGAACCCCTAACTCGATAGAAAATTCGATGAACAGTACCACGCTTTTTAAGAAAATCACTTTAAAAAACCAAGTTTTTCTACCAAATCAAACCTAAATCAACCTATATTATCCCTTGGCGAATGATACCACTTGTTAGGTCACGATTTTGATAACATAATCACTAATAGATCTAGAGAGAGAAAGAAGGTAGAGAGAGAGTGGAAGGAACTCTAAATAATGGAATGAAAGAAAATGAAATTACCAAGAGAACTAACCCCTCCCAAAGGAGAGGTTACATAGTATTTATAGGTGAGGACTAGGGCAACACTCCCTTCCTCCCTATCTTGAAAATGAAATGGGCTTAAGGCCCATGGGCTTGCTACATAAGCCTTAAGATATAATAAACATACAAGCCTTAGCAACCTATTACAAGTAAATGACCGAGACTTGATAAATAGTAAAACTACGTTCCCAACAATCTCCCCCTAAGGGTCGGTCATCAAGGTTGCTTGACGTCTTCGTCTTAATCTTTGACTTTCAATGCTTTAGACGTCTTCTAAATCATTCATCGTTCTTTGTTCTTAGTTGATGTAGTTGTGATCACCTTATTACTAAATGTAATGACCGAGACTTGAATAAATATAAAAATACGTTCCCAACAATTACCAACATCATTCAATTTTCATACATATAACAAACATACTAAACGTATTTCAAAACAACTTGACCCGCTTCCAACCCATAATGGGTTAAAACACACTTATGCCAAACACTACCTTAACATTTACTAATAACCTCTAAAACGTACTTTAACATAACGGCTGCCAACCAAAACGTTTCAACCTTGACATACATTTTAGTACTTGTTCACACTTAAAAAACCAATCCCTTCTAGCCTTCCATATAGTCAAACCTTACTCCTCATTACAAGCCATCCATAATCACTAGAACCTACAAAAAGTTAAACAATTAAACAATAAGCTTTCGCTAAGTAAGTAACTAGATTCACATATGAGCAATACGTTAATCCACATATATGCAAATATAAATACTTCCACCACCAAACACATATGGTCATCGTCACATCAACACATAACATTACAACATACCTTAGCCATTTCATACTCATAATCTATCACTTGAGTTGGCTAACTAGGCAAACCACCTAACAAGACCACACTCACTAATTTCAGGCTATAAATCAAAACATCCATACTCATAATCACATAATATGCAAATAACCATATTAAACACATATAAATCAAGTTACTTACCTTGATCATCCAAGCTAAGCTACAATTCAATAACACCATCATCATCAATATATCATCATCATCATCCTTCATCATAACATCCTAAATCATAACATCATACATAAACTCTTAATACATATAACATCATAATTATAACAATGGTTTACACAACCATTAGCTTTCTTCTAATCACATCTAATCATCATATAATCATACCTTTATTATATGATGATCAACCCCATAGATCATCAACCATAAACCCATTAAACATATCTCATAGCTATCTTGATCACTTTAATTATCTTAAAACACATCTTTACCCAATATTCCCAAATTAGGGTTCATAACCTTAACCTTCCAAACATCAATTTAAACACAAACTAGGGATTACTTATTTGCAATGATCATTGCTAAGCACCTTACTCTTGGATTGGGACATATAAGCATCATCTCACCCTTCTCTTCATCAAGCTTCCATTTTCCCTCTTTTTCTCTCTCTAAATCCGGCACCAACAAGCACCCTCTAGAATAAGATGGAAACTTATAGAACTAGCTATTTATCTTGCCCAACTTTGGCTAATTGACACAATTGGTCCCTTAAGTCTCTATTCTTATATTTTGGCCACACCATAAATAATAACACTTTAATACCTGACAACATTAGTCCCCTAAGTTATGCATCATAACTTCCAAAACTATAATACACATTCGCCGACTGTCAAGTTGACCATCGGGTTGACTAACCAATCACGTAAGGCCCTTAGTCCATTTCATCTAGGGTAGGGTCCAACTACCCAGGAAACGGGTCTAACAATTCTACCCCCTTATTTAGATTTTGTCCCCGAAATCTCTCGTCTATTACTAACCAACACTTAATCTCATAACTCACCTCGTTCTTAACACTTTGAATCCTTAATCATCTCATTGCAACGATCTAACTGATCTTGCATTCTAAGCTTCTACAACATAATCATTATTCATAATTCACCTTAAACAACACTTCTCATCACAAACTTATCTAAAATTTCCAACAATGACGACTTGTCATTCGGAGGAAATTACTACTTGACTTTATATAAGTCAAACTTCAACACATCATCACTTTATTCACAAAAGCATTAACATGACCTTAAGTCATAGACCAGTCGATATTACATTCTACTTAACACACAACTCATATCTACTTCAAAATCGATAACTTGTTTCAAATTTTATATGAAGCGCCCTATAAACGGCACCTTCAAAATCTTTCTCATGCACCACTTAAGCAACCTTTCTTATTAAATCTTGGGAATGCTTACCCATTATATTCTCAACTTAATTTACAAACTCATTTTAGGCGTCTATCTTAAGGTTCACACATAACCTTAATGTCGCTATATGTTTTATTTATATCTAATCTCTTTTCTTATGAAGTCTTAAGTTTTTGACTTTCTTATTTCTCTACCCGTACTCATGCCATATCGGCTACACATAAGCCAACTCATTTATAATTCTTTATTTACATAAGAAGGTGTCCCAATCTATGTAAGTAAGAAATTACAAACTTATGGTTCGGCGATTTACAATTTCTTTATTTAAATGAAGAGGCGTCTCAATCCATTTAAATGAGGAGATTATAAATCATCCTACTCACGTACTTCCGACACAACAATCATACTTACCTTACTTTCCATCTTTTCTAGCCTTTGATCCACCTTATTCAATATGTTCAACCCTCGCGGTTGAACCTTATCCAATATGCTCAACCCTTGCTGTTAAACCTTATCCAACATGCTCAACCCTTGCGGTTGAACCTTATCCAATAGTTAGCCCTCGCGACTAACTAAATTACACTTAGAAGTGGATCCAAGCTATGTTTACTTTATCATTTGTACTCATTTTATCTTTCATGTACTTTTATCATAAAGTACACGTTATCATTTCCTCAATTTTCATTGCCTTAAGCAATTCCAACCTTCGCTATCATATTTACTTTCTTATAGACAAGTTTCTATATACCACTTGCCGATTTTTATATTTGCATTTCCACAATGCAATCTTATCATTAATCTGTCAACCCCAAGTTGACTTACACATTCATTATATGCCATCATATTACTTTGGCCTATTCAACTCTTTCGTGCGCATAATCGCACATCTTATCATCATACATATTTTAAATATATTAGCATGATTCGGTTCATGTTTCGAAATTCTTTCTAGCGCAACCTATATCTCATTCATCACTTCTACTCATCACGCTTTAACATATATTACTAACGCATTATACTTAACATGTTCTATATGAGACAAGATCTCATTACATCTTAACCATACACTTTAACTTTCTCATTTTGCTAAGCATGAAAAATCATACTTCACTAATCATTTCTTACTTTATCTGAAGCTTTCAAAGAATCTATGTTTTATTAACAATTAACATACGTATTAACTTATTTCACATGTTAATGTATTCTTTCAACTTTCTTCCATCACTAGGTCATCACATATATTGTGACAATTATACATTACATTGGACTTTATATGTGCTTTCTAAGCAACCTCTATTATCAGCCATACAATAAAAATTATTTGCACATATCAATCAAGTCTCACAAAATATAGATTCCAACGCATCTATCTCAACTCACACACTTCTATGCATCATGCTCTCAAGTACACCACATAAACATAGACATATAATAAACTACTACCATAGACTTAACGTCACATAGACAATAACACTTAACACTTATCCAACAAGTGTTAAAACATTTATAATCATAATCAAATCATATAGTCTATGGATCATACATCACATTGCACCATCAATCTATGTCTAAGCATCAACATTCTAGTTAGCCGCAAGCACTAGTCCACCTTACAACTAAAGCATCATAAAACTTTAATTCACTTATAGCCCATCTCTAATACCACTTAGCATTCCTACTCGCATACCATTACCATAACTCTATTATACATTCACTTAATTGCAATACAATCGCTGGCACCAAGCGAGGTGCATGGCTAATTAATCATTTAAACACTTCAAGTCCTCCGTGGACTTACATCTCATACTCTTCAATACATTCATCACTAAGCTCCTCTAACATAGGGCATAATCCATCTCGTACTTCAC
The DNA here is from genome assembly GCA_030686995.1 of Artemisia argyi. Classification (NCBI taxonomy): domain Eukaryota; kingdom Viridiplantae; phylum Streptophyta; class Magnoliopsida; order Asterales; family Asteraceae; genus Artemisia; species Artemisia argyi. The sequence continues at coordinate 64,749,210 of CM060689.1, forward strand.
GGTTACTTTCAGCATTACTAACACTTACATTCAACGTTTCTACGAGTGGTTTAAGACTAGGAAACCTATAGTGGAAACCTAATTAACTTAAACCGAAGCTCTGATACCAATTTGTAACACCCGTGCCCGCTTTGACCAAAACTTTAACTTTTTTGCGCAAAAAGCGTGAAAACTAACCTTATGTTACTCTTTTGCCCATTTACAAAAATCTATAAACTTTCAGACCATGAGACTAATTTTAAATGAAACTAGACTCAATTACCTTCGAAACGCCGGGTGGGACGACCCGTGACAACTTACACTTTAAAAGATATGATTTTTAAAAAATGGCCAAAATCTGGACTAAAGTAGCTACGCCGTAGTTGACCAAAGAGCTACGCCGTAGATACGACAACGAGACTAATTAAGTCCTAGAAAAAGGCTACGCCGTAGCTTACAGTACAACTACGCCGTAGCTAACATCTGGGAGTAAATCCTGCATATTTTGACCTTAAAACACCCAAATCATTTGACACCATTACCACACTATAACCATTACCAACATCATTCAAGTTTCATACATATAACAAACATACTAAACGCATTTCAAAACAACTTGACCCTCTTCCAACCCAAAATGGGTTAAAAAAACACTTATGCCAAATACTACCTTAACATTTACCAATAACCTCTAAAACATACTTTAACATAACGGTTGCCAACCAAAAAGTTAGAACAACATTGACATACATTTTAGTACTTGTTTACACTTACAAAACCAATAAAAGACCAACGGGGGTACAAGCATAATACTTGAGCTCGGTATTTGGTGCGTAGGAATTGCATCAGGCTTTACCTCTCGAGGGATCTCGAGAAGCTTACAACTCCCACCAGGCAGTGTACCTGATCGTTGTAGTATAGTATAGTGACAAGTACCGGGGGATTGATCGTTCAACTCAGGAATAGTGTCGCTAGGATTAGAAAACCTAAGAACTAGGTCTAGAGGTGAGGGATGATTCTTTTTGTATTTTTATGTTTTTATAAAAACAAATAAAAATCCCGGGTATTGGAAGAGTGGGCAGAATTAGTTGCTAGTCAACTAACCCAATAACTACAGATGAAATCAAAATAAAATAACAAAAATGAAAATAAACTAAATTAAGATAGTGGTGTGAACAATATATGGGAGAATTGTGTTTACTTAGACTTCACTACTCCCTAGATATCTTTTACAGGTTAATTACTTGTTACAGTTGCGTGGATGACGGATTGTATTCCTTAATACCATTCATGGGGTGGCGTACTTACTTCCCCAATCCTATAAGCTCCTACTTCACTCCTATGTCGAGCCGGCTAAGAAGCTCCTAACATGGGATCATTAGAATTCGCTCATGCATTAAATACAATCATAAAAACCTAGTACACATCGGTTCATGTTTCTTAAGACGTTCAAGCAAGTTACACAATAGAGATCTGCCAGTTTTCTTAAGCCTAACATTGAAATCATTCATCCTTTACAACTATAAACAAGCAATTAACCTATAATCAACATCTAGGTTTCATTACATCTAAGCAAACACATGAAAGATCTAGCCTAGCATGTTAAAATCAAAACAAGCATAAGATATATTCAAACAAGACATAGACATATTGAATGAATTGAAAGAAGACTTATCTTAATTGAACATGAAAGGTTTCAAGGGGTGAAAACCCTTGAAAATACTGTTACAAACGACCTAGGGTTTATTAGGTTCGGCCCTAGTATTCTCTACACAAGTTCCTCTCTAATGAATGAAAAATAGAAAAGTATATATAGATTTTGTGAGGTGACGGCGTCAAGAGTAAATTTCTGACACCGTCATCTCGCCGCCAACAAAGTTCTCGGACTGCCTAGATCTGGGTCTGACGCCGTCATGTGTAATCCTGCTCCAGGCCGTAACCAAAATAGCTCTTGACGCCCTACTTCTGACACCGTCACGTTTTCTCTGGGTCGTCGTGCATTTTGCTCTTGACGCCGTCAGGTACTGTTCCCAGCATGGAAAATTAAGTCTTTGCCGTTTTCTTCACTTTTATGCTCCAAAAACGTCCAAAATGCTTCCTTTTCCAGAATTCACTCCCAAAGTACCTAAAATCACAAAAGGAACGATTTAGGGCAATATTTGATCAAATAAATTCAATTCTGGGCTTAAATGACCCCCTAAAAATGGTTCATTTTTCGCCTCATCAGTATTCTACCTAAGCTCCTAAACACAAGCTACCTTCTAGTCTTCCATATAGTCAAACCTTACTCCTCATTACAAGCCATCCAAAATCACAAGAACCTAAAAAAAGTTAAACAACTAAACAATAATTTTTCGCTTAGTAAGTAACTAGATCAACATATGAGCAATACGTTAATACACATATATGCAAATACAAATATTTCCACCATCAAAAACATGTGGTTATTGTCACATCAACACATAATATCACAACATACCTTAGCCATTCCATACTCACAATCTATCACTTGAGTTGGCTAACTAGGCAAACCACCTAACAAGACCACATTCACTAATTTCAAGCTATCAATCAAAACATCTATACTCATAATCACATAATATTCAAATAACCATATTAAACAGATATAAATCAAGTAACTTACCTTGATCATCCAAGCTAAGCTACAATTCTATAATACCATCATCATCAACATATCATCATCATCATCATCCTTCATCATAACATCCTAAATCATAACATCATACATAAACTCTTAATATATATAACGTCATAATTATAACAATGGTTTACATAACCATTAGCTTACTTCTAATCACCTTTAATCATCATATAATCATATCTTGATTATATGATGATCAACCCCATAGATCATCAACCATAAAACCGTTAAATATATCTCATAGCTATCTTGATCACTTTAATTATCTTAAAACACATCTTTACCCAATATCCCCAAATTAGGGTTCATAACCTTAACCTTCTAATCATCAATTTAAACACTAATTAGGGATTACTTACTTGCAAGGATCATTGCAAAGCACCTTACTCTTGGATTGGGACATATAAGTGTTATCTCACCCTTCTCTTCATCAAGCTTCAATTTTCCCTCTCTTTTTCTCTCTAAATCCGGCACCCACAAGCACCCTCTCGAATAAGGATGGAAACTTATGTAACAAGCTATTTATCTTGCTTAACTTTGGCCAATTGACACAATTGATCCCTTAATTCTCTATCCTTATATTTTGGCCACACCACAAATAATAACACTTTAATACATGACAACATTAGTCCCTTAAGTTATGCATCATAACTTCCAAAACTATATTACACATTCGCCGACTATCAAGTTGACCACCGTGTTGACTAACCAATCACGTAAGGCCCTTAGTCCATTTCATCTAGGGTGGGGTCCAAGTACCCGGGAAATGGGTCTTACACTGGTGTTGTTTGTAGCTCATTATACTTTACTCACTGATAGTGTATCAGCTTAAAGAGTGAGTCTTCATATGGTCTTCGTATTCCTTGAAGCTTATCTATTAATTGAGCTTTATACAAGTCGCGTTGACTTCTTTTGTCAGTGAGTTACACCCTTTTATAACCATCGGGGAGTAACACCTTCTGATAACCACCAAGGAGTAACACCCTCTAATTTCCATCAGGAAGTGACTTACTCTATGATTAATAATCATCGAGGGCATTAGTCTCTGATCCTTATCATAGATTGATGAATAAATTAGGCTATTTTATATTTAAACACTTGTAAAAGATAATTGGGTCAAAATCTGACCCAACAGTCTCCCATATTTGAATATACAAATAAGCTAATCTTAATCAGTTGTAAGTGAGCATAACGACTTTTTCTTACATACTGAATTACAACAAGGAATAAAGTAATAGAAAGATGCATTTTGATTCCTTATTGTTACTAAAAAAGAAATAGACTCAGATCTTGAACTATCAGTGTTAGAGGTTCAGCATCACTATAGGTTCAACGTCTTTAGTATTGTAACATGCTATCCTAAATACTAGTTAAAGACTGTTGGGTCAATTATTCTACCCCACAGTCTCCCCCTGTTTAAATACAGAGATAGCCTAAATTAAATCAATTATATGTGAGCATAAAGGCTTCTTCTTACAAACTGATGTACAACAAAGAATTAAAGTAAAAAATCAATGAAGATTGATCCTTTGTTGGTGATGTCTTCAATGAGGTTTCTTGAGGATTAAGGACTATTCTGTTCACCGAACACTCCTCGATGCTCCATTTGAGAATGAACTGAATACTATCCTTCCCCTGATGCTCCCCCCATTAACAGCCTCTAATGCCCCATCATTTAACATCCTTTGATGCTCCTTTCTCCTAATTTTGATTGCTACTAAGAGCTACCAATTTTCATACCTATCATAATCACTCTTCATTGCTTGTGAGAATTTATACCCACACTTTCATAAGACCCTCTGAAACAGAAATTTTAGAATGAAAACATTTACTCAGGACATGCTTTCCTTGTGAATTTATTCTTGAACGAATGGACTTTCAAGAAAGTAGTACTAAGAAGAGTGTGGTTAAAAGAGCTAGAGTGGAGGCAGATTGAGCTTCTTTCTGCACAAGATCTTTGAGCTGGAGTGTGGTTAAATGATTGTTGGGGAGGGTATGTTTTGGTGGTGTTTGAATAGGATGGTTCTAGTTTTGTGTTATTAGCCGTCATTCAAGAATGGCTATGGATTATTACAATTCATTCAAGAACGAATATAGATTAAGAGAAACCGACCCACTCTGATACCACTTGTTGGTCCATGAAGTTTGAGCAAATGATGATACCTGATTCGTGAGAATCAAATTATATAATATAGTATAAGTATTACTCAAGAGATCTGCAAAGAAATACGAATAACCCGAGGTCGTAGTCCGTGTGAAGGATGAATGGAATTTTGAATTCCCGATTCGTGAAACGTGTCGTGAAAGTGGTAAAAAGTGATTTTGATGAGATTATACTAATGAAATAGTAAATGAAGCACAAATAATCAACTAAACACGTAATTCAAGTAAGGCAACTAGTAACGTAACGTAGAATCGAAAACGTAAGCTAAAACGGAAAATAAACGTCAACGTACGAAATAAAACGCGACTTTTAAGCTACGCTACTCCTACGGACTTGGAAATAATTTTCAAAAGTTAAAAATGATAAAAGAAAATTTTGAGAAAAAGAAAAATATTTTTTGATTTTTGTTTACTTTTTATGAATTAAAAACTAATTTAACTAATTAAAAATTAAAAGAAAATGCAAATAAAGTGAGAAAAATGCAAAATAAATTTCTAAAATTCTAAAATAACTAAAAATAATTTTCTAAAATATTTTTTGATTTTTCTGGGGTTTTTCTGATTTTTTTTGGAATTTTTGGTAATTTAAAAGTATTTAAAATTGATTAAAAATGAAAATAAAATAAGAAAAATAGCAAATGAACTCAGAAAAATATGAAAATTTCAGGGAAAATCTAAAATAATATTTTGAAGCTAGGAAAAATATAAAAATTGCAAAATAAGTAGAGGAAGTGCTTAATGGCTTAAAACTGCTTATTAAGAAGTGCTTATTGTTAAGCAAACTTGACCAAAAGTGACCCAAACTTAGACTAACTGAATTTTGAACTCAAATATGCTTAATGGAATAGAACTCAGACCAAAAGTAACTCAGACACACAGATAAGCATGAAAATCAGTCCAATAAGCTCAATTGAAAAGCAATAAGCACAAGCAGAATAAGCTATAAGCAAAAACTCAATGCACACAGCAACTACAGGGGTAAATGAGCTGATAAGAACAGCTAATCTCAAAAATCAAGCACAAAATCTTACTAGCAGGCCAATTATATGAAAACAGAACTAGCTTGAATCACACACCTTAATAGGCCAAATTAGCAGTTGAAATAAGCTGTTGAGTGTGAGATTATGGGGCAAAATACTGACTGACCACCAGAGATCAAGAATGAACCAATAACTCTCAATTCCAAACTTATTTGGATACCTAATGAATGCTCACACTTAGCCTAAAAACTGATGGTGCAGGGGAGCTGATAAGCCAAACAGTCAACTTACAAGCTATTTCCAAAAAGCAAATGAAGTGCAAAACTAAAATTTCCTTTTGATTATTATCCCCTAACTGCCAAACTTTTAAAATCAACAAGCCAAAAGTATTTCTGATAAAGAATGAAGCCTACAGAAGCTCACAAAGAACTGTCCAAAAACTAAGTTCAGAATTTGAATTGACTTTTTAACCACAAAGGAACTTTGACTAAATTTGATTTTGATTACTAATATATGACTGAAAATGTAATTTAAACCTAATGTATGAGTGAATTAAGGTAACACTAATACTAATGCCACTACTTAATGAGATAATGCAACTAAAATTCCAACTGTGATGCAAATTAAAAGCTAAATTGACTTTTAAGATTATATCCTACTGTTTTAGGCTAGATGAAACAAAGTTATGCTCTAAGTAATGTGTCTAAACTGAATACAACCTCTGAGACATAACCTATACCAGCAAACTGCTTAAATTCAAACACTCCTATATCAACTGTCTTACCTAAAATTTCACCACAGATCCAATCTTATGTATTCCAAACCAATACTTATAACCTCAATATGATCCAACAATACCAAATGAGCTCAAAAAACAGATCTAGATGTAGAGTTACTCTGAAAACAAAAATCCACAGATGTATGAAGTTGAGACAGAATGAAACAGTGAAATTCAAACCACAACTATCAATATGACAAAGAAACAAGTATAAGCCAATAACAGACAATAATAATCTATAATAAGCAGTGCTCAAATCAATAAGAACAGATCTAATATTACTACTAAGCTATTAGATATGAAACAGTAAAATGGAACTTACAAGCTCAATTCCCCCTCAGCTCAAATAGAGGGGGTTCACTATGCTTGCCTGTCTTTTGACAGGCCAAATGGACACCTTATTGGCTGCCTTTCACTCCAAATAAGCACAGCTTATTAATAAGCTTAACAGTTGACTTGTTTGACTTTTTAATTTTTGAGAGAAACTTATGAAACAGTAATTGATTTAAGTTTGTACAATAGAAACAAGTTAATTGAAACTAAATTTAGATTTAAAAACTAAATTGAAATGTATTTTTTTATATAAGTAAAGCAGAAACTGAATTTAACTGTTTAAATAAGCTAAGTAAAACTAATTAAAGGCTAAAAAACAACAATAATAAGCAATAATAAGATTTAAAAGACAATAAGCTGGAATGAAATTGAAATTATATTTAAATTCAGAAATTCAGTACAAAGCTTTGAAAGGAAATACAATAAACTTAAAACAGAAAACTAAACAATATTTAAAAACCTACACACTCAATACATGAAGGAGGGGGTATTTATAGATGCTGAGGAGAGCTTGGGTGAAGGTTCTAGTATTCCACGTCAGTGATCCACACCACACTTGTGCTTCTTTGATGCAATATCGTCCCTTGATCTCTCCTTGGTCCCCAAGTTTTAATTTCCACCGAATGATTGATTGATGTGATGTGACCCATCCTCCGTGTGGCTCCTCATTAGACCACGTGTCCTTCAAACATTCCCTGACTCGTCAGTGCTTCTAGAACATTTAATTATTGGGTAATAATTACCCAATCAGGGTAATTTTGGGGGAGGTGATGTTAGGGTTCATGAAACAGTGAATATTTTCTGGGTTAAAAGGTTTTTGAGGGGCGGGTAAAATGGGATTTGGGGATTTTATTTATTGTGGTGTTGACCGGGTCTTTGAGGGTTGACCATGGGTAAGGGTGCAGGCCGGGTAATGGGCTTATGTATGTTTTGGGCTCTTGGAATTTAAGGTTTAATGGATTGGTTTTATTTAGTGGATCCGGTTATTTGTAACATAATTAATCAAGGACCATTCATGTAATTATGTATTCCATAGGGACCAAATCTGTAATTTGCTCAAAGTTTTTCTCAAGGGCCTTTCTTGTCATTTATGAATCATGGAGGACTTCTTTTGACTTTTTCTTCAAATATTTCTTTAGTGGACCTTTTTTGTCATTTTCTGAAAGTGCGGGGACTGAAGTTGCCAAATTCTCAAACTTTGACCAGGGACTAATTATGCAAATTTGTGAATCTCTGAGGACTTCCTTAGACTTCCTGAGCTTTTATTGATCATTAGACTTCCCCGGCTCCGGCTTTTGACCTTTTTCCATTCCCGTGCTCGTTTTGTTGGTTTTGGCTTCGTTTTTGTTCATTTTTCACATATCCGTACCTGCACATACACAAATACAAAAACACACATTCTCTTGGCATATTTGGTTAGTATTTGGTATTTTTGGTCTGAATTAAGGCCTAAAAAGGATGTGTGATTAATCACTCATCAAAATCCCCAGACTAAGGTATTGACGTGCCCTCACGCAATGTCATCACCTCACGCTTAAGAGATAAATAATTTCAAAACCTCTCTTTACTGACGTTGTAAAGTAGCAATGATGTTCAAAAGAGATAGTAAAATCATTTATTCTAAAAAATGCTCCGTTTTCCGATTTTCATGAATAACAACTACAACTACTATTTTTGTACTTTTTTATTTATATATAGGTGACGGTTTGCTTTGACTTTCATTATCAGTTCTTATCAGTTGATAATTTTCAGGGTCAACGAATAGAAACACTTCTCACAGAGAAGAGACCGTACGGATAAAAATCGTCATCCTTGATTTTTCACAAGCTCCCAAACTAAGCGTAAAATTGAGATCATTGTTTATCCACAAGTTAGATGCTAACACTACCCACAAAAGTTAATTGTGTATTACCTCTTGTTCCCAGGTCCTAAGTTTTGTATCTCAAGATTTTAATTTGTGAGAAATGAATTGCTTCATATTTTCTCGTTTCGATATTTGTTAGTCCGATAAGAGCACAAAATTTGAACGCTAAGTAGTTTCCAAACTTTCCCTCGAAAACCCCTGCATACAGAAATCGGGTCCACATAAAGGTCTCTGATTTAACACGATTTGTAGGGGCTCCCTTTTTATTTACGACCGAGACATACCATGTTTGATACCCGAAACGGAAGCTTTTTATTAGGGAAACCCCCGGAGTCGAAGCTTGGCATTTTTGCATAATCATAAGCACTTTAATAATACTTTGGTCATTAGTCCTTTATTTCTTTTACAATCAACAGTTTATGAGCCGCCAAGATGTAAGAGCTTTATTATGACTTTGGATTTCTATCCGCTGCTTTTTATAGCTTTGGATTCCTCTGCCTTTTTATTTGGCTTTGGACTATTATTATTGATATTCATAATCATATGCCAAACCCCAAGTCCTACGGCCTTTACTAAGATCACAACATCGGCTGCGAACCGGCAAGATGCAATAGTCTATTTCACCGTAACACTGGCAGTACCCCTATGTGTACCAAACTCCCATATGCAGAGATTTTGTTGGGAACGAGAAAAAACTAAGTATTGCCCAAACCGTATACCCTTAATTAAACCTAGAGATCTATTATTATTGGTGTGCAAGCTTGTGGGAACAAGGAGGCCACAAGTACCTCTCGTGGGCTTTTTAAATCCCAGTAATGAGATCCGTGTATAGCACGAAACTTCTAAATAAACTCTATCATTCCTCAATCTCCGCAAATTTAAAATCCCAAACAATGAGATCCGCGGATGCTTAGCCATAATCTTTTGATTATTTTGGTTAAGGGAGACGAGCTAGGGCTCAACACGCCCGGTCAAGTCGAAATATTTATTTGTACTCTCGCCGGTAGGAAAGTCAAAACAAGGTGTCAAATCTTATTATTCATATATATATATATATATATATATATATATATATATATATATATATATATATATTGAGATTATAAAGTTGTGACAAAAATTAAAATTTTTTGTGGAAAACGGAGTTGCGTAAGTTAACAGCTCAGACGAAAGTGTCAGGTCAAATTGAATCGAAGATTCACCCCCCAGACTAAAGTGAAACATTGTTCTCAATGTTTTAAGGGTACAGGTAGTCTACATAAAATCTAAGGCCGTTTATTAAGTATGCCAAGTGATAAACGTTAGTCAAAAAAAAATTTGGATATGGTGAATTTCCGAAAGAGCAGCGAAGGATGAGACTCGAGTGGAGAGAACGACAAACCACGAGCACGAGAGTCCTCAAACTTCGGGGAAATTCCTGAACATTCATAAACAAGCACCACGAAAACACGAGTTTGGAAAGGGTCGCCTCCCTCACGTCACGTTATTTAAGAAAATAGAAATAAAGAAAATGAAAATGGATAAGCATGGGGTGCCTCCCACGAAGCGCTTGTTTTTGTTCACCGAGTCACATGAGCTTGACTCGATCCTCGAATTTAATCGTCCTTGGGGAAAGTTTGGAGATCCGGAACAACCATGGGTGGTATGTCCCCTCCGAAATAATGTTTGATACGATGACCATTCACCTTAAAATTGGGACCATTAGGTTGAGCAAGCTCAACGGTACCATAAGGAAATACTTGGGTAATATTGAATGGTCCAGACCAACGGGTTTTTAACTTGCCCGAGAAAATATTCAATCGAGAATTGAAAAGAAGGACTCGATCACCAACATTGAAAACACGATCTGAAATTTTAGCATCATGAATCCTCTTTGTCTTTGTAGATCAAAGAATTCTCATAGGCTTGATCACGAAGCTCGACTAATTCATTCAATTGAACTTTACGGTGATCACCCGCGGTTTGAAGGTCAAAATTAGCATGTTTCAAGGCCTAGTAGGCCTTGTGCTCAAGTTCAAAGGGCAAATGGCAGGCCTTCCCGTAAACCAACTTGTATGGAGTGCACCCAATGGGTGTTTTGTAAGCTGTACGGAAGGCCCAAAGTGCATCATCTAACTTATCGGCCCATGAAGCACGATGTTCACCTACGGTCCTTTCTAAAATTCGTTTCAAGCCACGATTGGAGACCTCAACTTGACCACTAGTCTGTGGATGATATGCCGTAGAAAGACGATGTGTGACACCATATTTGAGCATAACTTTAGCGAATTGATCGTTACAGAAATGGGTCCCATGATCGCTTATAATAGCACGAGGTGCACCAAATCGGGCGAAGAGACTTTTGAGAAATTTTACTACAACTCGGGCGTCATTGGTGGGTAGCGCCTTCGCTTCGACCCATTTAGACAAGTAGTCGATGGCCACGAGTATATATTTGTTACCACTAGAAGACAGGAATGGACCCATGAAATCGATACCCTAGACGTCAAAAATTTCACAGACTTGGATGGCATTTTGAGGCATCTCGTCCTTCTGAGTAATTTTTCCTTGACGCTGGCAAGAATCACATGATTTAACCAACTCATGGGCATCCCGGTAAATCGTGGGCCAATAGAAGCCGGAATCAAAAACTTTCTTAGCGGTGAAGTTGGCACCATGATGTCTCCCCGTGGGTCCATTGTGGCATGCCATAAGAATTTCAGTGGCTTCTTTGCCATGAACGCACCACCGGATCACTTGATCCGCACAAATCTTAAACAAATAGGGGTCGTCCCAGAAATAATGCTTAACATCTTTGAAGAATTTTTTCTTCTGCTGGAACGACATCCCTTTCCGGATAAAATTCCCCGCATGGTAATTCGCAAAGTCGGCGAACCATGGGGTACTAGAATCACAATGTGATAAACTCCCCAGTGTCTCGAGAGGAAATGCTTCGTTAATCTCCTTTTTCTCGAAAACACTTTGGTGGGGATTCTCTAAACGTGATAGGTGATCAACAGCAAGGTTCTCAGCTCCCTTTTTATCTCGAATTTCAACTTTGAATTCTTGAAGGAGGAGAACCCACCGCATCAAGCGTGGCTTAGCGTCTTGCTTTGCCATAAGGTACTTAAGAGCCGAATGATCCGTATACACTAGGCATTTCTTCAAAAGCAAATAAGATCGAAACTTTTCAAAAGCGTAAATGACGGCTAACATTTCTTTCTCAGTAGTCGTATAATGGTATTGAGCATCGGTCATTGTTTTACTAGCATAGTGTATCGGCTGAAAATGTTTAGACTTGCGTTGCCCCAGGACTGCACCAATGGCATAATCGCTAGCATCGCACATTAGCTCAAAGGGCAAGTCCCAATCGGGGGCAATTAAGACGGGAGCCTCCGTTAACTTCTTTTTAAGAATATTAAATGCTTCGATGCATTCATTTGAGAAGATAAACGGAGCATCTTTTTCAAGCAAGTGGGTCAGGGGCCGGGCTATCTTAGAAAAGTCTTGAATGAAACGTCGGTAAAAGCCGGCATGACCGAGAAAACTTCTAATTCCTTTAACTGTGGTGGGATGAGGTAATTTTGCAATCACATCGACTTTAGCTCTATTGACCTCAATCCCGGATTTCGATATCTTATGGCCGAGGACAATGCCCTCTTTGACCATGAAATGGCACTTCTCCCAATTTAGAACCAAGTTGGTGTCTTCACACCGTTTCAACATACTCTCTAAATGGGAGAGGCACGAAGTGAAAGAATCTCCATAAACTGAGAAATCATCCATGAAAACTTCCATGGTTTTCTCGATCATGTCCGAGAATATAGACATCATACACCTTTGGAACGTGACTGGAGCATTGCATAAGCCAAAAGGCATACGACGATAGGCAAACGTTCCATAAGGGCAAGTAAAGGTAGTCTTTTCCTGGTTCAGAGGGTCAATAGGTATTTGAAAATAGCCGGAAAATCCATCAAGAAAACAATAGAACTCATTTCCTGCTAGGCGTTCTAGCATTTGATCCATAAATGGAAGTGGGAAATGGTCCTTACGAGTCGCATCATTCAATTTACGATAATCAATACAAACTCTCCATCCGGTAACAAGACGTGTCGGAATCAATTCATTATCTTCATTAGTCACGACGGTCATTCCACCTTTCTTCGGTACGCAGTGGACCGGGCTAACCCAGGAGCTATCCGAGATTGGATAAATCATTCCGGCATCGAGGAGTTTGATAACTTCCTTTTTGATAACCTCATGGATTTTCGGGTTAACCCGTCGTTGTTGCTGAACGGACGGTTTGAAATTATCTTCAAGTAAGATCTTATGCGTGCAAAAACGAGGGTCGATACCTTTAATATCAGAAATTTGCCAAGCGATGGCACTCTTATGCTTCTTGAGCACATCTAAGAGACGTTTCTTCTGTTCATCTTTAAGTTCTTTAAAAATTATGACGGGAAGTTTGTCGGTTCCTTCCAAAAATGCGTATTCGAGATGAAGAGGTAAATCCTTGAGCTCGGGCTCCGGAGGATTCTCAGTAGACGGCTTAACTTCTTTAACGTCGGTCATTTTAAGGTCCATCAGAGGGAGGGACGGGTTGGGATCTTCGTTTAGCATTGTCTCAATCAAAAGAACATCCCCCTCCGGGTCACAATCGGAATGATCAATTTCCGGTGAAATCGAATCATTAGCAAGAAAGGCCTCGATCTCTTCCAAAATAAAATCACTTCCCTCAAACGAAGTAAGGGAAGGGGAAGGATCGGAAATTATCGGTTTAGAAGAATGAGTGGGATTGCCACTCGAAGCATGTTCGGTAAAACCAAGTAACTCTTGAGCGTACTCCTCCGTAACTTCGTAGATAACGTCGACTCGGTTAACGGAAACATGATCATAATCGAAGGAGTATCTCGCGGTTTGATTAAGATTGAACGTAATTGCATCATTTCCAACACGTAAGGTAATCTCCTCGTCGTAAACATCAATTAAAGCATGGCCAGTCCGTAGGAATCCTCTTCCGAGAATGAGAGGAACCCGTGGATCGGCATCGAAATCAACAATGACAAAATCGGCAGGGAAATTAAATTTTCCTACATTGACGAAAACATCCTCGGGTATACCAATTGGTCGAGACGTAGATCGGTCAGCAAGCTCGAGGGTCATACAAGTCGGAGTCAAATTGGGTAAAGATAATTTCTTCCAAATGGATAACTGCATGAGGTTAATGCTAGCACCAAGATCGACCAAGGCGAAGCATTGAACCATCCCAGGAAAATTACACGGAATGAGAAATCGACCGGGGTCTTCAAGCTTTTCGGGAAGCTTTTTGAGGATAACCGCCGAGCAATTCTCATTCATCTGGGTTCGAGATTTTTCAAACAATTTTTCTTTGTTATTCAAAAGACCTTTTAGCGAAGCAAATTTAGGCATTAAAAGTATAGCATCCGCGAGAGTTAGGTCAAAATGTAATTCTTGAAAAACTTGGTAAAACTTTTCCATCTGAATTTTATCTTTCTCACGGTGCTTTTGTTCGTTTAAGCGTGACGGATAAGGCAAATTTGTTTTGACGGGATTTTCAGTTTCGTTAACAACTTTATCTTTTCCTTTGGACATCGGGACCACCGGAGGTTGGATGTTCTTGGCCCTTCCATTATTACTAGGAATTTTCGTATCTGTTGTCGCCTCGGTTTTACGGACGGCTACCTTGGGAGACGAAGAAGAAGAAGGGGTAGTCGGAGCCGTTGGTCCATCGATTACAACACCACTCCTAGTCGTAATTGCTTTTGCATCACCCCTCGGGTTAGCAATTGTGTTGCTCGAAAGAGAACCAAACGTCGATGCTTGATTCATTTGCATAAAACTGCTCATCATTTGCTTAAGCTCATTCGTTTGTCAAGTCATGGTTGTGTCGATCTCCTTCTTAAGTTCAACCCTCATGTTGTTGATTTGATTTTGCATTGCTCGAATGTTAACATCGTTCATTTTCATGTAAGTAGCAAGCTCAGGAGAAGGTTGCGGTGGTTGATAAACTTGTTGTGGTGGAGGGACTTGATAATTAGTTCCACGGTTCTGATTGTAACCTTGGTTTTGATAACCTTGGTTAGTCTGAGGATAACGGTTTTGATTAGTTTGCACGGGTGGAAACTTAGGTGGACTTGTTTGGTTAGTACGAAAACCTTGGTTTTGATTGTAGTTTACGGCTGCTATGTTAGCATTATAAACTTGGCCATCGGTGGCTTGACAATCATAATACGGATGCGGTTCACCACAAATCACACATTTTTCACTAACGGCTTTAACGGGCTCGGGTTTTTGGTTCTGCAACTCAAACTCTTTCATCATACAACGGATAGCGTCGGTAAGTTCGGCCAATTCCGATGATTGGACCGACGAAGGTGAAGGAGGAGTAAAAGAAGTCACTTTCGAAACATTCGGTTTGTTACGAGAATTCGGAACCTTAGATTTGTTCTCAATGATCGTTAAAATATCCCTAGGCGTACGATTCAAGATATTGCCACCGGCGGCTGCGTTTAAAGAATCTTGATCGTTTTGCGTCAAAGCGTTATAAACCTTGTCGATTTGGTGTGACTCGGAGAAACCGTGGTGATGACATTTACGAAGAAGATCCTTAAAGCATTCCCAAACCTCACCAAAGTTCTCATCAAAACGTTGTTGAAAATTAGTTATATCATTCTTAAGATTAGTCGTTTTAGACGGTGGAAAGAAATGATTAACAAATTTCGAGACGAGTTCTTCCCATGTGTGAATTGATCGGGAGGGTTCTTTTTCGACCCAAATCCGGGCTGAACCCTCGCGTGAAAATGGGAACAACATCAATTTGATAGCATCGTGAGGGACATCCTTAAATTTCAAAGTCGAAGTTAGCTTATTAAACCATCGGATGTGTGCGTGAGGATCGTCCCTCTCAAAACCGTGAAATTGTTTTGACGTAACAAGTTGAATCAATCCTGTTTTAAGTTCAAAATTATCGGAAAGGATTGGTGGTAAAACAATTGCATCCCCGTATCCCTCGGTGGGACACTGGAGCAATTCTTGCATAGTACGTTGATCGTAAACCGGTTGTGGTCCCATCGGCGGGATCACATTGTTTTGGATACCACCCATCGGCGGGGGTCCCAAGTGTTGTTCGTTCGGGTTCATTTCCTCCGTATTAGGAAATAGAACTCGGTGTGTGTGACGAAACAAACTTTCCAGATTTGAAAGTGGTGAAACAAGTCGTTTAGACGTAGAACGTGTGTTCATACACCACAAAAATCAATTTTTTGAAAAATAAAAGGAAAATCAAATTTGAAAAGGAAAATCTTTTTGTATTTTTGTTTTTATAAAGCAAAATTCAAAAACTTATACTTTTGTTTTTTTTCTTTTTCAAAATGTTACGTTAATCGTAAACCGTTTCCTTTAAACCTACTCGCGATGGAACGGGAGAGAAGAATGGATCTCTCTTTAGCTTGCAATTTAATGTCAAAGCTTCCATATTTTCCGCTTATTCGGTCGTAGAATCCAAAGTAATCCGATTAGCAACTAATTTCAAAGTAATCCGAGGCTGTAACTTTATTATTTTTTTGGTGTTTTTGAAAACATTTTAGGAAAAGTGTTTTTGATTTTTCAATTTTTATAGTTTTTATAGAAAATATATACAAGGAAGGTTTTCAAAACACAATTTCGAAAAATAAAAACGAAAAATTCACTTCAACCTTCCCCGGCAGCGGCGCCAAAATTGATTCGTGAGAATCAAATTATATAATATAGTATAAGTATTACTCAAGAGATCCGCAAAGAAATACGGATAACCCGAGGTCGTAGTCCGTGTGAAGGATGAATGGATTTTGAATTCCCAATTCGTGAAACGTGTCGTAAAAGTGATAAAAAGTGATTTTGATGAGATTATCCTAATGAAATAGTAAATGAAGCACAAATAATCAACTAAACACGTAATTCAAATAACGCAACTAGAAACGTAACGTAGAATCGAAAACGTAAGCTAAAACGAAAAATAAACTTTAACGTACAAAATAAAACGCGACTTTTAAGCTACGCTACTCCTACGGACTTGGAAATAATTTTCAAAAGTTAAAAATGATAAAAGAAAATTTTGAGAAAAAGAAAAATATTTTTTGACTTTTTGTTTATTTTTTATGAATTAAAAACTAATTTAACTAATTAAAAATTAAAAGAAAATGCAAATAAAGTGAGAAAAATGCAAAATAAATTTCTAAAATTCTAAAATAACTAAAAATAATTTTCTAAAATATTTTTGGATTTTTCTGGGGTTTTTCTGATTTTTTTGGAATTTTTGGTAATTTAAAAGTATTTAAAATTGATTAAAAATGAAAATAAAATAAGAAAAATAGCAAATGAACTCAGAAAAATATGAAAATTTCAGGGAAAATCTAAAATAATATTTTGAAGCTAGAAAAAAATATAAAAATTGCAAAATAAGCAGTGGAAGTGCTTAATGGCTTAAAACTGCTTATTAAGAAATGCTTATTATTAAGCAAACTTGACCAAAAGTGACCCAAACTTAGACTAACTGAATTTTGAACTCAAATATGCTTAATGGAACAGAACTCAGACCAAAAGTAACTCAGACACACAGATAAGCATCAAAATCAGTCCAATAAGCTCAATTGAAAAGCAATAAGCACAAGCAGAATAAGCTATAAGCAAAAACTCAATGCACACAGCAACTACAGGGGTAAATGAGCTGATAAGAACAACTAATCTCAAAAATCAAGCACAAAATCTTACTAGCAGGCCAATTATATGAAAACAAAACTAGCTTGAATCACACACCTTAATAGGCCAAATTAGTAGTTGAAATAAGCTGTTGAGTGTGAGATTATGGGGCAAAATACTGACTGACCACCAGAGATCAAGAATGAACCAATAACTCTCAATTCCAAACTTATTTGGATACCTAATGAATGCTCACACTTAGCCTAAAAACTGATGGTGCAGGGGAGCTGATAAGCCAAACAGTCAACTTACAAGCTATTTCCAAAAAGCAAATGAAGTGCAAAACTAAAATTTCCATTTGATTATTATCCCCTAACTGCCAAACTTCTAAAATCAACAAGCCAAAAGTATTTCTGATAAAGAATGAAGCCTACAGAAGCTCACAAAGAACTGTCCAAAAACTGAGTTCAGAATTTGAATTGACTTTTTAACCACAAAGGAACTTTGACTAAATTTGATTTTGATTACTAATATATGACTGAAAATGTAATTTAAACCTAATGTATGAGTGAATTAAGGTAACACTAATACTAATGCCACTACTTAATGAGATAATGCAACTAAAATTCCAACTATGATGCAAATTAAAAGCTAAATTGACTTTTAAGATTATATCCTACTGTTTTAGGCTAGATGAAACAAAGTTATGCTCTAAGTAATGTGTCTAAACTGAATACAACCTCTGAGATACCAGCAAACTGCTTAAATTCAAACACTCCTATATCAACTGTCTTACCTAAAATTTCACCACAGATCCAATCTTATGTATTCCAAACCAATTCTTATAACCTCAATATGATCCAACAATACCAAATGAGCTCAAAAAACAGATCTAGATGTAGAGTTACTCTGAAAACAAAAATCCACAGATGTATGAAGTTGAGACAGAATGAAACAGTGAAATTCAAACCACAACTATCAATATGACAAAGAAACAAGTATAAGCCAATAACAGACAATAATAATCTATAATAAGCAGTGCTCAAATCAATAAGAACAGATCTAATATTACTACTAAGCTATTAGATATGAAACAGTAAAATGGAACTTACAAGCTCAATTCCCCCTCAGCTCAAATAGAGGGGGTTCACTATGCTTGCTTGTCTTTTGACAGGCCAAATGGACACCTTATTGGCTGCCTTTCATTCCGAATAAGCACAGCTTATTAATAAGCTTAACAGTTGACTTGTTTGACTTTTTGATTTTTGAGAGAAACTTATGAAACAGTAATTGATTTAAGTTTGTACAATAGAAACAAGTTAATTGAAACTAAATTTAGATTTAAAAACTAAATTGAAATGTATTTTTTTTATATAAGTAAAGCAGAAACTGAATTTAACTGTTTAAATAAGCTAAGTAAAACTAATTAAAGGCTAAAAAACAACAATAATAAGCAATAATAAGATTTAAAAGACAATAAGCTGGAATGAAATTGAAATTATATTTAAATTCAGAAATTCAGTACAAAGCTTTGAAAGGAAATACAATAAACTTAAAACAGAAAACTAAACAATATTTAAAAACCTACACACTCAATACATGAAGGAGGGGGTATTTATAGATGTTGAGGAGAGCTTGGGTGAAGGTTCTAGTATTCCACGTCAGTGATCCACACCACACTTGTGCTTCTTTGATGCAATATCGTCCCTTGATCTCTCCTTGGTCCCCAAGTTTTAATTTCAACCGTATGATTGATTGATGTGATGTGACCCATCCTCCGTATGGCTCCTCATTGGACCACGTGTTCTTCAAACATTCCCTGACTCGTCAGTGCTTCTAGAACATTTAATTATTTGGTAATAATTACCCAATCAGGGTAATTTTGGGGGAAGTGATGTTAGGGTTCATGAAACAGTGAATATTTTCTGGGTTAAAAGGTTTTTGAGGGGCGGGTAAAATGGGATTTGGGTATTTTATTTATTGTGGTGTTGATCGGGTCTTTGAGGGTTGACCATGGGTAAGGGTGCAGGCCGGGTAATGGGCTTATGTATGTTTTGGGCTCTTGGAATTTAAGGTTTAATGGTTGGTTTTATTTAGTGGATCCGGTTATTTGTAACATAATTAATCAAGGACCATTCATGTAATTATGTATTCCATAGGGACCAAATCTGTAATTTGCTCAAAGTTTTTCTCAAGGGCCTTTCTTGTCATTTATGAATCATGGAGGACTTCTTTTGACTTTTTCTTCAAATATTTCTTTAGGGGACCTTTTTTGTCATTTTCTGAACGTGCGGGGACTGAAGTTGCTAAATTCTCAAACTTTGACCAGGGACTAATTATGCAACTTTGTGAATCTCTGAGGACTTCCTTAGACTTCCTGAGCTTTTATTGATCATTAGACTTCCCCAGCTCCGGCTTTTGACCATTTTCCATTCCCATGCTCGTTTTTGTTGGTTTTGGCTTCGTTTTTGTTCATTTTTCACATATATGTACCTGCACATACACAAATACAAAAACACACATTCTCTTGGCATATTTGGTTAGTATTTGGTATTTTTGGTCTGAATTAAGGCCTAAAAAGGATGTGTGATTAATCACTTGTGCTTCTTTGATGCAATATCGTCCCTTGATCTCTCCTTGGTCCCCAAGTTTTAATTTCCACCGTATGATTGATTGATGTGATGTGACCCATCCTCCGTGTGGCTCCTCATTGGACCACGTGTCCTTCAAACATTCTGTGGAAAACTAGAAGGGGTGGGGGGTTAAATAGTTTTACGTCTTTTTAATTTTATTATGAAAACTTAGTTTAGTTTTAAAACCTTGTTTGCTTTTAAAACTTTGATTCAATCTTATGTGAACTCAAATCTTGAACAATATGAACAACTATATCTAAGTATGAACAATAATAATATAAGCTAAGTATGTGAAATCAACACATGCACAATTATAAATAATTATAGCTATATACGAGAGATAAGTAAGTAATCGTTTATTTTATAATCCTTAGTTATATTTTGTATGAAAACTTTACTTGATCGAAATGATCAATTATATGTATGTTACCTTTTTAGTTTGATTGTAAAAACTTTGTTTTGTGAATGAAACTTTCGTTTGATCTTTAAGTAAAATCAATACTAGCACTATATGAGCAAATATATATATATATATACGTCTGAGTCTACAAAAGTGATAACGATATAAGCAAGATAATAAGTAAGATATGGAAATATCTAGCTGCGAGACAAAGGATTTATAGTGGTTCGTCTACAAGGACACCTTCCTTGCCCTACTCCACTCCTCGAGTCACCTACTCGAGAGTTTTCTTCACTATGTCAACAAGCTCCCTTATGGCAGAGAAAACCTTACACACCAATTTACACACCACTTTATACACCACAACTTCTTCACAACTAAGTCACAACTTTTTTAAGCTAATCTACTTCACAACTAACTACTCCACTCCTATCTTTTTCACACCAATTCACTTCACAACTAACTACTCCATACCTAGCTTCTTCACTACAATCTAATTCCTAACTTTTCTTCTTCACACCAAGCAACTAACTAATCACACAATTTATATATCTAGCACAACTATCTACAATCAAATATACGCAACAATTTTCACAAAGAATGATGTAAATAATCTTGATGATGTACCAACAACTTGTATGTGGAGGTCACAACAAGTTGTAATACTTCTTGTCTTGGGGGATAGAAGTATTCTTTTCTTGCACTTGAGAGGATGATGTTTGAATCACTTTGAAATAAAGAATTATGTACTTATGATCAAAGGATTAAGAGAAAGGAAATGTGGATCTAGAACAGAAAGTTTTGGAGTGCAAAAGGTGAGAAAATTATGTGGGATGAACCAGTATTTATAGGGAGAAAAATACTGTTTGGGAGCGTGGCCGGTCCCCTTAATAATTAAGGGGACCGCCTAGTATAATTAAGGGGGCCGCCTAAAAAAAATATTTTTTCTTCAGATTTTTTGTCTTTTTATGGGGGAGGTTTTTCCTGAAGAATGTACCGTGTTTTGGGTTGAAATTTGAATTCAAAATATTTATTTTGAATAAACATTTCTTATAAATACAAAAATGTTTTGTATAAGTTTAAAAATGTTTGTCCCACTTTAATAAAATGTAAGGTTTGTAGAAATAAAAATTCCTTTGATCATAAAACGCATTAGACACTTTGTTTATTCATACCTTAAGTGATATGGATGCTAAAGCAAATATTTACGACTAAATACTTGTTTACGTCATAATTTGTAGTTCAATGAGTTTACGTTTTGTGATTATCAAAACATAGAGATATCGATATATGTTAATAATGTTTTTAGGCATTATTTATATCAACAATCTCCCTATTTTTGATGATTACAAAACCTAAACTCATCAAGTCTAAAAATTAATTTTTAGACATGTATTTAGTGAGTTTATATTCACTTCTCCCCCTTTTTGTAGAATCAAAAAGGTTATGCCGACTAGCTTCATTAATGAAGTTAGACGGGATGAAAGCTCCCCCTTGATGTGTGCTCCCCCTCGTTCGATGGCACCAAGGGCTCGAGAATGGAATGCTCGCAAAAAAATATTAGAAGCACAAGCATATATAGAAGAATATGCAATATACAAATAACAAGCATAGCAAACAAATATTAAGGATACATAACAATTAATTCAAAGAGATTATGTTAAAGATCCTAATTTGCCAAAGAGAGCCATCGGACTTGCTTGTAACAAAAGGTTGGTTGATTCGTATTTGGAAGTGAAAATCATAAGCATATTGTATGCTTAGATGGTTGATGATGGAGTGTTTGGAATGAAGATGGTTTAGTTAGGGTGAGGTTGTTGGATTAATGGAGGTATATGTTTGGGTCATGAATGTTGGAGAGTTTGGTTGTGGAGAGTTTGTAGCGGAAGAGGTTGATTAAGGTTTTGGATGTTGTTCAAGTGAGGGTATTGGATGTGATCTAGTGAGAAGATATTCAATCCAAGTGAAGTGTTCATTGAATTCAATGGTTTTTGGGAGAAAGATGCAACAAGGTTAATTGTTGACATGCTTCTCAAGTTGATTTATGTTGTGTGGTGATGAGGGTGATCTAGATGAAGGTGGATCCAAATTGCGTTGAGCAAGATGTAAGGCTAAAAGAGCACTAAGCTCATGGGATTCTTTTAACGCCTCAACGAACATTAAGTGTTCGGAGGAAGGTGATGGTGGTGGAGTATGATAGTTGTCTTGGGTGAGGGTTTAAACATGCAACATAGGAATGGCATGTGAAGTTGTAGGATGTGGTGGTGATACTCTTGAGGGTGGAGACATGTTTGAGCTTGGGTAATCATGAAAGCATGATATGGGTAGAAGAGATGCTTCATGAGTGGATGGTGTTTTTGTTGAATGAGCAACATGTAAAGTGTTGGTAATGAGGTTGGGATTATTGTTTTGGGATTGTGCATGCTCATCATAAGAAGGAGCATTAGTGGAAGCACGAATGGATGATTTGTTGTTAAATGGATCATTTGTATGAGAGTGAGGTTTAGGTGTTGGTTGATTATGAACAACATCGCTTGAGTTGTGAAAAGATTATGAGGTTTGAGTGTAATGTAGAAGGATATGGGTGAGTAAAGGTTTTTGATATGTAGTGTTGGTGAGAAGGAGAGTGAGGTGTTAGGTATGTAATGTTGAAGACATAGGAGGAATTTGGTGTTGGATGTTTGACAACATCATTTGGTTTGACGGGCTTTTAATGGAAGTTAGGCTTTCTTCTCCAAACGGGTTATTTGGTGGTTTTGGTTTAATGGGAGAGGTCATGAAGAGATGAGTATAGATTGAGAGGAATGAGAGTGTTTATAATGTAGGATTTGTGGGATTAAGGATGTATAAATTTTGATTGAAGGTTTAGGATAAAATAGGTTTATGAATTTTGGGAAGTGTAGGATGAAATGGGCTAAAAAGTAGAAAAAGGGAACAACATCTTCGACCACCAGATGGGCGGCCCCCTTAAATCATAAGGAGGTCCCCTTAATTATTAAGGGGACCGGCCTCCAATTAAGGGGACCGGCCATCTGGTGATTCCCAGATTGCCAGAAAAAGGGTTTTTAGTAGTGAATTGCAGAAAGGTTGTGTTTTTTATTTCAAACAAGTCCAACTCTTTGAGGCAATTAAGCATATACTAATTATGTAGGCAATTATGTAGCCAAAGCATGTTAATCAAAGATATTAAGTAAACAAGCAATTTCATCTAGCATGCAAACATACTCATCAAGCAAGTAAAATATAAGTGCTAGGAAACAATAAGCAACATCAAGTATTTCATAACTACATAACTAGGAGGATAAATCCTAATGTGTATCAATGTGCAATAAATGGGTAGTTATGATAGCATGGATTTCTAGACTTGTTACAAACAAAGTCTTAATGAACAAACCATGGTCCTCTTGATTTGATTTAGTTCACTTATAAGTGTCATTTATATAAATATAGACGACAAATATGAGATCACCATGCATGATTTTAAAAGAGACGTTTTTAGCATTATTCAACAATGTTTGAAAGTAAGTTTTCACTTAGATGTGAGAGTTATTTGAATAAAATAGATTGGGTTTTTACTTCAAAATGTGTGAATGAATGGTAAAGAATATTTTCCCAATCTTTAGTTTTGATCAAAACAAAATTGTGGATATTGATAGTGAAAACATGTTATTTAAAAGTGGGATAGTTATTTGAAAAACTATTTTCCAAAATGTGAGGTTTTTGCATATTTTTAGAGATATTAGATTTTTGACAACAAATATCATAAATCAAATATAAAAAGATGTTTATTAAAGATCTCATGCTCAAGAGGATTGGTTAAGCCTATTATTATCTCATGCTATCGTTTCTACATATCCTTTGATCCTAAGGAAATGAAGACGATAATTTATATGTTAGATGCGAGAGTGTTGAATGGGGTATAACCTAACATCTATAGTTTCATTGTTTTCGCACGCTTATCTAACTTAATGCCATAGTCTACGAGAGCTTGTTTCATCCATAGTTTTCTTACGCGAGGGATCTAATCCTACTTCTATATAAACGATTGATCCACTTAACTCATTTCACTTCATCACCATGAGTTTGCTAATAATGGATATAGAAGATTTCCATTTTCTATTTCGTTCGGCAATGAACAATTTTATCTTATTCCTAGGAGAGTCAACCAATGATGTTTCTAGGTTATAGGAATATAAGCTATTATGTACACATATATGTATAGCTAAGTATTAATCTAACTAATCATATATCTGAGCATGTAAATTATAGCGATGAACTTAAAAGAAACGCGTACCTTTTAGTCTTCAATAGAATATCTTCAAGCACTTCAAGTGACCATGTTGACTTATAGAAGTCATTTGTAGATGATATTCCAACTTCTTCCAAGATTGACAGCTTAGCCACTTGGTTCCCATTGTCTCATTGGTCCAAAGTTGTTTGGTCCAAACATATTCAACATTTGGCTAGGATGCATATATGGTGGTAGTATTCCCCAAGGATTGTAACTTGGTTGATAATTCCACATTTGATGACTAGTATTATTGTAGTTTTGTCTATTTTGTTTTCTTCTAGGTTTAGGTGTTTTAGATCGAGTATGAAGATTATTTGGTTTTCTCGGTGGTGGAGTTTTAGATCTTAATTTAAATTTAGAGGATCCTACTTCGGTCTTTAAGGATGGTTTATAAAAAGTTTTTACTTTTTCATCATTCGCAATGGGTATTTTTCTATCTTTTGTAAGCATATACTTAGGTTTTGATTCTAATGATTTTTGTTTACTAGATTCACATTCAAACTTTATACTTTTATTTTCACTAGTTGAAACATTAGTTGAGGTTAATCCTAGACCAGTTTTATCTTCCGAAGTTTCTTGAAAACTTATTATTTTCTTAAGTGGGTTACAACTATTTTTAAACTTTTCAAGTTTAAAAATTTCATCTTTAAGTTTTTCGTTTTCATTATTAACCTCTATGCATGTTTTACATTCTATAAAAACTCCTTTTCCTTTTTCCAAATGTTGTAGTCTAATTTTTAATTCGAGTACTTCATTTTCTAATAGATTATTAATATGTTTTAGTGACTTATTTTTAGCTATAACCTTTTGACCTAATTTGCATAACCTATTATATTCACTATCTAGGTCTTTTTCGTCTAATGATAAATTTTCGTCACTAAAGTATTTGGTTTCGGAACGTACCTCGCTTGATGTCTTAGCCATAAGACATTTCTCCTCATTTGTGATTTCTTTTTCATCGTCATCGCTATTACTCCAAGCTCCTCCAACAAACGCCTTTTGATTTTGATTTCTTGACATCATTGGACATTTTTCGATGAGATGATTTGGATCACCACATTTGAAGCACTTCCTATCACTTTTGCCATTTTTGTCATCTTTATTTCTTTGGTTTGCTTTCCTTTCATCATGCGGTTGTCTAACGAATCTTCCTCGCCTTTTGAAGAATTTCTTGAAGTCTCTTACGGCCATCGCATATTCTTCGTCATCACTTTCGGAGGTTGAGCTATCCTCGTTACTAGATTCCTTCCTAGCTTTCAACGCAATTGGCTTGCTTTGCTCTCTTTTTCCATTGACAATCTCGGAGTCTTTCTTTATTATTGCTTTGTAGACTTTCAGGTTGCCGATCAACTCATCAAGTTGAAGAGTTGACAAGTTCTTCGATTCTTCAATCGCCGTATGATTGGTCCTGAACCGTCTAATTATTATTGACCAAGGTCAACAAGTCAAAGATAGCCTAGAATCAATACTCCGGTGATAGTGTAGTGTTTCCCCGGGTCGTTAAAGTCCCGACGAGATTGAAATGGTGCTTTTGGAATCGTTTATGAGAAAGTGGCACTGAGGACAGTAGCCAGATGATGTAGGAATGATATTGCTACTGTTATTTTGGTGTTGACAAACAGATATAATATTCACAATAATCAGATAGCAGAAATATGCACAAATTGACAATTAAGATCACGTATCGGACTGGAAAAGTGGGTTTTTGGTAATTATGAAACTACAGGGGGTGTTTTTGACACTTTTCAAAACTTAAAATTAAAAATGAAAAAGAAATTATAAAAGTGATTAAAATACTATTAAACTATTATTTAATTAATTAAACTATTTTAAATTCTAAATTAAAATCTAATTTAATTAAACTAAAAATGACAAATGATTTAAATTATACTAAAAATTAACAAAAATATTTTCTAAACCTAAATTAGAACTTAAAGAAAATATAAAAAATTAAAAATAATATTTTTGTCTTTTTGTGGTTTTGTAATTAATTAAAAACTATTTAACTTAATTAAACTAATTAAACTACTTTTAATTTATAATAATACTAAATTAACTTAGAAAATTAAGATAAAATTTCTAAAATTACTTAACCATTACTGGAATCCTACAAAATTATAAAAACTCTAAAATTATGTTTTAAGATTAAACAACTAATTAATTACCTTTTAATTAACTTAAGTCTATTTTAAACAAATAAAATAAGAAAACTAGAAAATGAACAGTAGAATCTTAAAATTTATTTTCTAAAAACTTATTATACTATATTAGAACTAGAAAAATTATAAAAACTAGATTTAAACTTATAAGAACTAATTAAGCTATTTAATACTTAATATTAATTAATAATAAAGAAAATTAAAATTAAATCTAATTAGCACTAAATGACAAAATAAAAATCTGAAAAATTTATTATAACTATTTTAACCTAAGATGACATTATTAAAAATATAAAAACACAACCTACTTAATAAAAATGTAAAAATGGAAATTAAAATTAAATCTAATTAAATAGAAACTATCACTTAATTTTATATTTGTTTTTCTTGATTTTTATTTTACAAACTTATTAAATACTTAAAATTAAACACTTTTTGTAAAAACAAACTTTTTATAAACTTGAAATAAGCTGAAATTAAAGCTAAAACCTAAACAGTTGACTATTGTTGACCATACAAGCAAAATAAGCTAAAATGCCCTTATGTGGGACCCACTCTGGATGAAACTAGTACAAATCACTTGTTAGCACATGCATAAACTGGAATAAGCCAAAATAGACCACAGAATAAGCTAGAAATAACAAAATAAGCACATATAAGTCACAAACTGAAGCAGAAATGGGGACAAAATATAGGGCTCATACTAGGTGGGACCCAGTGTTTTCTAGGTCAAATCCTTGGTCAAATTCCCATGCCTACCAGGAGGGGGGTTGGGAGATGCAAGGGTCATGGCCTGGGGCCCACTGAGGTGGTAGGAAAACCACCACAAAGTGGTGGTGTTGGAGGGTTGAGCTGCTGCACAGGGCAGCTTGTTGCCCTGCAGCTGACTTTGGACACAAGTGGGGCCCACAAGAAAATTCACAAAAATGGACTGAGAGGGGGAAAATGGAGGTGAGCTGGGACACAACAAACCCTAAAATTCCCAAACCCTGAATCCAAATACATAATTCACAAAAAATCCTAGCATTTTGGGTTTTTCTACACAACTAACATTTTGACTTTTTGTTGAAACTTGAAAACTTTGACTTTTATGAACTTCTAAGGATCACAACTGATTATATAAGTTAAAATAAGATGGATTGAGTCTAAAATAGGTTAAATAAACAGAATCTAAACCAAATGGGTAAAAATGACACCCACAGATCCACTCAGTGGACTGTCAAGGGTGATGGTGGTGGATTTTGACTATCTTTTCAAATAGGGTCTTGTTTTTGTTACTTACCTATCCTCACTTAACCTAACCAAACATGTTCAAACATCAAACAACCACTGAGACTCACTGTGTCTCAGTGGAATATGCTAATCCAAACACTCCTTAATGGAGCAGTTTTGGGAAAATTAGAGACAATAGACCACAGTTGAGCACAAATTTGATTATTAACCTTATACTAATCTAATCTAAACCTAAATGAGCAAATCAAAACAAGTAACTACCACAGAAAACATTTAACTAAGAAATTAAGGAAAAACTTGATTCAAATCCTTACTTGACATCCTTAGCTTGAAAGATTCTGAAAACTCAAACCATGAACCACCTATGCACCTCCCAATAGGTTCTAAACCTAAATCCATTCCATACTTTGCTGCTATTGCTACCTTCTTCTTCTTCACTATTTTTTTTTTTTGGATTTTCTTATTAAATTTTTCTCTTTTTTTTTTCTTCTCTTTTCTGATTTTCAGCTTTCTTTGATTTAAATAAGCTTTAACATACTTGAACTAACATTCTGAGATGACTTAGTGACAATTTAAAGCAATAACAAGAATTTTAAAATTTCTTAAATTAAAATTTGAACTTGAATAAACTTGACTGAAACTTTAATTAAAATTGAGAATTGAAATTACAAGGGTAAATTAACTTAACAATACAGAAAGATATAAGAAAAAGATTGGATTACAACACTTGATTGACTAGAATTACAACTTGAAAAGGAAAATTACCTACGATTATACTACTCTAAAACTACACTAATACCCCTCATCCACTGCTTCTCTTCTCTCTTTATAGCATCCAAGATGTCATGTGGGACCCACTGGTCAAATCCCACCAAAATATGCAGCCAATGGATGTCTCTTGCTTCTCTTATCAATTTGGCGGGAAAAAGCTTTTGAGCCAATTGGGGCCTGATAACGTGTAGCAGGGGGGAAGCATTTAATGAGGTATTGGGAAGTGTAATGGAGGGATAAGGGTGGATTGTGGAGCAAGTGGAGATGGAAAACCACCTGGTATGGTGGTTTTGGTGGAGTAGCAGGGGAAGAGAGGGAAGGGGGTGGTTTTGGTTTTGTGGGTTTGACCGGGTCAAACAAGGGGACGGGTGTATTTTTATTTGGGAGTGGGCTTTTTGTGTTGGGCTTGGGTAAACAAAATTGGGTGGGCTTGGTTTAGGTTTGGTTTATTTTAGTTAGGATCCAGATTTGGTTTTGTAACTCAAAATCACAAGGACCAAATGTATAATTAGGTGAAAGTAGAGGGTCTGATTTTGTGAATTAACCAAAGTTCTCATAGGGACCAGAATTGACAAGGACAAATAGTACAAGGGTATTTTTGATGTTTTTTCAATTTTTTAATACCGGGGACTATTTTTGCCAATTCCACAAACTCCAGGGACCTAACATGTAATTTTCTGATTTTTGAAGGGTTAAACCTGTAAATATCAAATATTAACAAAAAGGACCAAATATGCCATTATATAATAGTACAAGGGTTATATTTAATATTTTTCCATTTTAAATAACCCAGGGACTGATTTTGACAATTTTCAAAATTGAGGGACCAAAGTTGTAAATATGTGAATTTTAACTTTAAAGGACTATTTCTTACAACTTATGAATCCCAAGGACCTTTTATGATATTTGTACAAGTTTTGATTCACCAGGGACTAGTTTTGCAAATTTATGAAACTTGAGGGACTGAAACTGCCAATTATGCAAACTTTGTACGTTTTTCATTTGTTTTTGCATATTTTGTGTTTGAAACATATAAAACACACCTCTAAGATATTTTTAAGTATTTTGATACATATTTGGGTGTTTTTGTATGTTTTGGCAGTTCATATAAGACAAAAATGATGAGTATTTACACACTCATCAATCCCCCACACTAAACTATTGCTAGTCCCTAGCAATCTTATGAGGTTTTAATGGATTTCAAATAACTCTTTACCAAAAGCCATCACTTCTGGAGTAGCCAGGTGTAAGAACTGTGGCACACCTGATAACCGTGTGATTTTGAGCAAACCACCAGCTGTCAACGGATTTGATTAGTCTTTACCAAAAGCCGTTTGCTTCTGGACTAGCCAACTCTTGATGGAATAGTCAACATCTTGGTGAGCTGATTACCAATTATGGATTTTCCACGGCCTTTACCACAAGCCATAATCTTGCGGGCTAGCCAGCTCATTTGCTTATGAGGATGCGGGGGAGCTGAGGAACCATACAATTTTTGGCAAATTGCCAGCCATCAACGGATTTGAGATGTCTTTACCAAGAGCCGTTTGCTCCTGGACTAGTCAATCCATTTGTCGTTTAGACTTTGGCGGACTGATTACCACAAAAATTTTGAAGCTCAAGTGAAAAAATTTTGAAAATTTTTGGTCAAAAACGGGGGTATAAGATAGTAAAATGTGATAAAATTCGCTAGAATAGCGAATACCCCCCCCCCCCCACACACTAATCATGAATATTGTCCTCAATATTCAAAGTCCCGGCTATTATGCCGACTCTTTGAACGTAAAAGGGCAACATTACAAGCTAAGGGTGGAAAACATCATTTTGTATTTTCACTTCTGTAATCATAGCATGGGGGACTCCCCCACACTTAGGGTGAAAACCCTATAAGCATGCTCTGTTTTTGTTTACCGAGTCGCTAGCGTGACTCGACCCCGAATTTATTAGTCCTTGGGGAAGCTCGATGTGGAAGAACTTTCATTCAAGATGTTTGGATAAACATTTGAAGCACGTGAAAGTTCCACACCGATGAGACATAGTCCCGGCTCAAGATAATGGTAAATGAAAATGCCGGGATCAAAGATGGTATCCTCATTCCCGAAGGAGTGAAGAAGAGAAGAAATCACCTGGTAGGTGAAGGAAAGAAGAGAGATCTGAATAGCAATTAAGATAAGAACTTCCTCCTCAAGAAATGTATATTCAAGTGGAGGAGGCAAGTCCTTGAGCTTGATCTCAGGAAATTTATCAGTTTCCTCAACTGATTTGATTTCCTCATTATGAAGTTGTTTGGGTGGGAGGGGGGGAAATGGATCTTCGTTTAACAAACTTTCTAGAAAAAGAATGTCCCCCTCAGGATCAAGATAATTATCATCAACTTCATATGAAATTGAACTATCTTCAGTAAGAAAAGCCTCGAATTCGTCCAGATCATTTTCACTTTCCGGAGGAAGTGGATTGATCTAAGTAGGATCAATCGAAGGATCATGAGTAAGTAAGAATTCTAACTCTCTCAAATCAGCATTAAAGTCAAAGACTTCATTTTCATCCCTTGGTGGGATGGGATCCATATGAGAGAGTTCATCAGCGAACTCTTCAAGAAGAAAGTCAATATTAGAGTGGAGAAGTGATGCATCAACAAATTCAATGTCTCCATAAGATAAACAATCATCACTGGAATCAGAGACAGTCTCAATTTGATCATTTGGATTATTAGGGGTGGAAAGAATATCACACACATGATCAGAAGTTTCCTGTGACTCTCTTGGGATTGGGATAAGGATCTCAACACTAGACTTTATGAATTCGTCCGATTCCTTTGAAGGAACAGTGTCAAGATGCTCATCCCCCATGTTCGGAGAGTGAGTGGAAACCTCGGGTGTGACAGCAGTTGTTTGAGATGAAATCTCAACTGCTGGGATATCAACTGATGAACTTGATGAATCTTTTTGAATAATAACAATGTTATCTTCATCATCACTGTCATCATAGTCATCAAATAGAGCAGTATTTCGAATGTTAGCACGAAATTTAGCTGCTCGTTGCTCAGCCAATAACTCTTCCATGCTTTTTCCAGATTCTCGTTCTTCAGCAAGTAATTCTGCCATAGTTTTCCCACGAGAATTTGGAATGAAAGGAAATTGTGGGGATGTGGATGTGTCAAAACCGTAAGGTTGACATTTAAAATCATCGTGAGGACCCCCACAATATGCACAAGAGCTTGGAGTATGGCGAAGTGAAATATTAGCTAACTCCTCCTTAAGTTCTTTACATTTCTCAAGAACCTCTAAAAAGTCTTGCTGGATTGGAGGAGTTGCTTGGATAGTTTGATACTGTGGAGGTTGGTCTTGGTACGAAGAGTCATAATTGTTACAAGGAAATGGATTCCTCGTTTGACAATCAGAGCTGAAGTGTGAACCTCCACAGTACTCACAACAGTTGAACTGATGTGGCTGTGGGTTGTATGTGCTAGAGTCATAATTGTTATCAGGAAACTGCTCATAGACAAGCGTGTTTCCTGATTGACAATCAGAACTGTAATGTGAACCACCACAGTACTCACAACAGTTAAACTGCTGAGACTGAGGGTGTGGTAGCTGGTGGAATGAATCAGTGGTGTCATGGTAGGAATAGGGATTCTGGTTATAGACAGACCCGTTTCCCGATTCTACCATGCCACAACTGGGGCAATTGCCACCATTATAAGAACTACCACACCACTGGCAAACCAGAAGGTATGGATGAGACATAGAAAGAATCAAAAGGTTTTGGAGGGTAAGAAATGGAGAATCAAAGCTGTGAGAGGGTAAAGGTGATTATTTTTGGTATTTTTGAGAGACATGTTTAGTGCACATGCACTAAAAACAATTTTTCAACACAAGTTCGAGGCAAAACCACAGTGAACTTAAACCAGAAATCACAAGTGAATGGCTTCTTTGAAAAAGGTACACCACTCACAGGGATATAAAGGCAAGTTTTAATCTTAAGTTTGGGAACTTATTATGGGTTTATTAATTAATTTGAAAAACTGATTTAGGCTTATGGGTGTGTGTGCAGAAAACTTGGGAAATATTTTTGGAACTGATTCGTTAACCGAAATCGTCCCTTTAAGATTACTCGCAGGCTGGCGGGAGGAAGTAAATAGGTTTCCTCTTCAGTTCGCAATTTAATGTCAGAACTTACCTTAAACCAACTGTTTCAGGTTGTAATCTTAAAGAACACGAAGTAATTTAACTTCACAGTTTGTTTTTGATTGTTTTTAATTTTTTTGGTGTTTCTCAACACTTCAGGAGAAGTATTAATGAACGTTTTTTATATGATTATGTTTTTTAAAAACTTTTTACAGGAAGGGTTTTGAAAACCACTAAACTTAAAACGATTTTAAAACACGCAACAACCTCCCCGGCAGCGGCGCCAAATTTTGATTGGTCCTGAACCGTCTAATTATTATTGACCAAGGTCAACAAGTCAAAGATAGCCTAGAATCAATACTCCGGTGATAGTGTAGTGTTTCCCCGGGTCGTTAAAGTCCCGACGAGATTGAAATGGTGCTTTTGGAATCGTTTATGAGAAAGTGGCACTGAGGACAGTAGCCAGATGATGTAGGAATGATATTGCTACTGTTATTTTGGTGTTGACAAACAGATATAATATTCACAATAATCAGATAGCAGAAATATGCACAAATTGACAATTAAGATCACGTATCGGACTGGAAAAGTGGGTTTTTGGTAATTATGAAACTACAGGGGGTGTTTTTGACACTTTTCAAAACTTAAAATTAAAAATGAAAAAGAAATTATAAAAGTGATTAAAATACTATTAAACTATTATTTAATTAATTAAACTATTTTAAATTCTAAATTAAAATCTAATTTAATTAAACTAAAAATGACAAATGATTTAAATTATACTAAAAATTAACAAAAATATTTTCTAAACCTAAATTAGAACTTAAAGAAAATATAAAAAATTAAAAATAATATTTTTGTCTTTTTGTGGTTTTGTAATTAATTAAAAACTATTTAACTTAATTAAACTAATTAAACTACTTTTAATTTATAATAATACTAAATTAACTTAGAAAATTAAGATAAAATTTCTAAAATTACTTAACCATTACTGGAATCCTACAAAATTATAAAAACTCTAAAATTATGTTTTAAGATTAAACAACTAATTAATTACCTTTTAATTAACTTAAGTCTATTTTAAACAAATAAAATAAGAAAACTAGAAAATGAACAGTAGAATCTTAAAATTTATTTTCTAAAAACTTATTATACTATATTAGAACTAGAAAAATTATAAAAACTAGATTTAAACTTATAAGAACTAATTAAGCTATTTAATACTTAATATTAATTAATAATAAAGAAAATTAAAATTAAATCTAATTAGCACTAAATGACAAAATAAAAATCTGAAAAATTTATTATAACTATTTTAACCTAAGATGACATTATTAAAAATATAAAAACACAACCTACTTAATAAAAATGTAAAAATGGAAATTAAAATTAAATCTAATTAAATAGAAACTATCACTTAATTTTATATTTGTTTTTCTTGATTTTTATTTTACAAACTTATTAAATACTTAAAATTAAACACTTTTTGTAAAAACAAACTTTTTATAAACTTGAAATAAGCTGAAATTAAAGCTAAAACCTAAACAGTTGACTATTGTTGACCATACAAGCAAAATAAGCTAAAATGCCCTTATGTGGGACCCACTCTGGATGAAACTAGTACAAATCACTTGTTAGCACATGCATAAACTGGAATAAGCCAAAATAGACCACAGAATAAGCTAGAAATAACAAAATAAGCACATATAAGTCACAAACTGAAGCAGAAATGGGGACAAAATATAGGGCTCATACTAGGTGGGACCCAGTGTTTTCTAGGTCAAATCCTTGGTCAAATTCCCATGCCTACCAGGAGGGGGGTTGGGAGATGCAAGGGTCATGGCCTGGGGCCCACTGAGGTGGTAGGAAAACCACCACAAAGTGGTGGTGTTGGAGGGTTGAGCTGCTGCACAGGGCAGCTTGTTGCCCTGCAGCTGACTTTGGACACAAGTGGGGCCCACAAGAAAATTCACAAAAATGGACTGAGGGGGGGAAAATGGAGGTGAGCTGGGACACAACAAACCCTAAAATTCCCAAACCCTGAATCCAAATACATAATTCACAAAAAATCCTAGCATTTTGGGTTTTTCTACACAACTAACATTTTGACTTTTTGTTGAAACTTGAAAACTTTGACTTTTATGAACTTCTAAGGATCACAACTGATTATATAAGTTAAAATAAGATGGATTGAGTCTAAAATAGGTTAAATAAACAGAATCTAAACCAAATGGGTAAAAATGACACCCACAGATCCACTCAGTGGACTGTCAAGGGTGATGGTGGTGGATTTTGACTATCTTTTCAAATAGGGTCTTGTTTTTGTTACTTACCTATCCTCACTTAACCTAACCAAACATGTTCAAACATCAAACAACCACTGAGACTCACTGTGTCTCAGTGGAATATGCTAATCCAAACACTCCTTAATGGAGCAGTTTTGGGAAAATTAGAGACAATAGACCACAGTTGAGCACAAATTTGATTATTAACCTTATACTAATCTAATCTAAACCTAAATGAGCAAATCAAAACAAGTAACTACCACAGAAAACATTTAACTAAGAAATTAAGGAAAAACTTGATTCAAATCCTTACTTGACATCCTTAGCTTGAAAGATTCTGAAAACTCAAACCATGAACCACCTATGCACCTCCCAAGAGGTTCTAAACCTAAATCCATTCCATACTTTGCTGCTATTGCTACCTTCTTCTTCTTCACTATTTTTTTTTTTTTGGATTTTCTTATTAAATTTTTCTCTTTTTTTTTTCTTCTCTTTTCTGATTTTCAGCTTTCTTTGATTTAAATAAGCTTTAACATACTTGAACTAACATTCTGAGATGACTTAGTGACAATTTAAAGCAATAACAAGAATTTTAAAATTTCTTAAATTAAAATTTGAACTTGAATAAACTTGACTGAAACTTTAATTAAAATTGAGAATTGAAATTACAAGGGTAAATTAACTTAACAATACAGAAAGATATAAGAAAAAGATTGGATTACAACACTTGATTGACTAGAATTACAACTTGAAAAGGAAAATTACCTACGATTATACTACTCTAAAACTACACTAATACCCCTCATCCACTGCTTCTCTTCTCTCTTTATAGCATCCAAGATGTCATGTGGGACCCACTGGTCAAATCCCACCAAAATATGCAGCCAATGGATGTCTCTTGCTTCTCTTATCAATTTGGCGGGAAAAAGCTTTTGAGCCAATTGGGGCCTGATAACGTGTAGCAGGGGGGGAAGCATTTAATGAGGTATTGGGAAGTGTAATGGAGGGATAAGGGTGGATTGTGGAGCAAGTGGAGATGGAAAACCACCTGGTATGGTGGTTTTGGTGGAGTAGCAGGGGAAGAGAGGGAAGGGGGTGGTTTTGGTTTTGTGGGTTTGACCGGGTCAAACAAGGGGACGGGTGTATTTTTATTTGGGAGTGGGCTTTTTGTGTTGGGCTTGGGTAAACAAAATTGGGTGGGCTTGGTTTAGGTTTGGTTTATTTTAGTTAGGATCCAGATTTGGTTTTGTAACTCAAAATCACAAGGACCAAATGTATAATTAGGTGAAAGTAGAGGGTCTGATTTTGTGAATTAACCAAAGTTCTCATAGGGACCAGAATTGACAAGGACAAATAGTACAAGGGTATTTTTGATGTTTTTTCAATTTTTTAATACCGGGGACTATTTTTGCCAATTCCACAAACTCCAGGGACCTAACATGTAATTTTCTGATTTTTGAAGGGTTAAACCTGTA
Source organism: Artemisia argyi (assembly GCA_030686995.1). Lineage (NCBI taxonomy): Eukaryota > Viridiplantae > Streptophyta > Magnoliopsida > Asterales > Asteraceae > Artemisia > Artemisia argyi. Next base: position 64,786,019 of record CM060689.1, read on the forward strand.
AATATCAAATATTAACAAAAAGGACCAAATATGCCATTATATAATAGTACAAGGGTTATATTTAATATTTTTCCATTTTAAATAACCCAGGGACTGATTTTGACAATTTTCAAAATTGAGGGACCAAAGTTGTAAATATGTGAATTTTAACTTTAAAGGACTATTTCTTACAACTTATGAATCCCAAGGACCTTTTATGATATTTGTACAAGTTTTGATTCACCAGGGACTAGTTTTGCAAATTTATGAAACTTGAGGGACTGAAACTGCCAATTATGCAAACTTTGTACGTTTTTCATTTGTTTTTGCATATTTTGTGTTTGAAACATATAAAACACACCTCTAAGATATTTTTAAGTATTTTGATACATATTTGGGTGTTTTTGTATGTTTTGGCAGTTCATATAAGACAAAAATGATGAGTATTTACACACTCATCAATCCCCCACACTAAACTATTGCTAGTCCCTAGCAATCTTATGAGGTTTTAATGGATTTCAAAGAACTCTTTACCAAAAGCCATCACTTCTGGAGTAGCCAGGTGTAAGAACTGTGGCACACCTGATAACCGTGTGATTTTGAGCAAACCACCAGCTGTCAACGGATTTGATTAGTCTTTACCAAAAGCCGTTTGCTTCTGGACTAGCCAACTCTTGATGGAATAGTCAACATCTTGGTGAGCTGATTACCAATTATGGATTTTCCACGGCCTTTACCACAAGCCATAATCTTGCGGGCTAGCCAGCTCATTTGCTTATGAGGATGCGGGGGAGCTGAGGAACCATACAATTTTTGGCAAATTGCCAGCCATCAACGGATTTGAGATGTCTTTACCAAGAGCCGTTTGCTCCTGGACTAGTCAATCCATTTGTCGTTTAGACTTTGGCGGACTGATTACCACAAAAATTTTGAAGCTCAAGTGAAAAAATTTTGAAAATTTTTGGTCAAAAACGGGGGTATAAGATAGTAAAATGTGATAAAATTCGCTAGAATAGCGAATACCCCCCCCCCCCCCCCACACACTAATCATGAATATTGTCCTCAATATTCAAAGTCCCGGCTATTATGCCGACTCTTTGAACGTAAAAGGGCAACATTACAAGCTAAGGGTGGAAAACATCATTTTGTATTTTCACTTCTGTAATCATAGCATGGGGGACTCCCCCACACTTAGGGTGAAAACCCTATAAGCATGCTCTGTTTTTGTTTACCGAGTCGCTAGCGTGACTCGACCCCGAATTTATTAGTCCTTGGGGAAGCTCGATGTGGAAGAACTTTCATTCAAGATGTTTGGATAAACATTTGAAGCACGTGAAAGTTCCACACCGATGAGACATAGTCCCGGCTCAAGATAATGGTAAATGAAAATGCCGGGATCAAAGATGGTATCCTCATTCCCGAAGGAGTGAAGAAGAGAAGAAATCACCTGGTAGGTGAAGGAAAGAAGAGAGATCTGAATAGCAATTAAGATAAGAACTTCCTCCTCAAGAAATGTATATTCAAGTGGAGGAGGCAAGTCCTTGAGCTTGATCTCAGGAAATTTATCAGTTTCCTCAACTGATTTGATTTCCTCATTATGAAGTTGTTTGGGTGGGAGGGGGGGAAATGGATCTTCGTTTAACAAACTTTCTAGAAAAAGAATGTCCCCCTCAGGATCAAGATAATTATCATCAACTTCATATGAAATTGAACTATCTTCAGTAAGAAAAGCCTCGAATTCGTCTAGATCATTTTCACTTTCCGGAGGAAGTGGATTGATCTGAGTAGGATCAATCGAAGGATCATGAGTAAGTAAGAATTCTAACTCTCTCAAATCAGCATTAAAGTCAAAGACTTCATTTTCATCCCTTGGTGGGATGGGATCCATATGAGAGAGTTCATCAGCGAACTCTTCAAGAAGAAAGTCAATATTAGAGTGGAGAAGTGATGCATCAACAAATTCAATGTCTCCATAAGATAAACAATCATCACTGGAATCAGAGACAGTCTCAATTTGATCATTTGGATTATTAGGGGTGGAAAGAATATCACACACATGATCAGAAGTTTCCTGTGACTCTCTTGGGATTGGGATAAGGATCTCAACACTAGACTTTATGAATTCGTCCGATTCCTTTGAAGGAACAGTGTCAAGATGCTCATCCCCCATGTTCGGAGAGTGAGTGGAAACCTCGGGTGTGACAGCAGTTGTTTGAGATGAAATCTCAACTGCTGGGATATCAACTGATGAACTTGATGAATCTTTTTGAATAATAACAATGTTATCTTCATCATCACTGTCATCATAGTCATCAAATAGAGCAGTATTTCGAATGTTAGCACGAAATTTAGCTGCTCGTTGCTCAGCCAATAACTCTTCCATGCTTTTTCCAGATTCTCGTTCTTCAGCAAGTAATTCTGCCATAGTTTTCCCACGAGAATTTGGAATGAAAGGAAATTGTGGGGATGTGGATGTGTCAAAACCGTAAGGTTGACATTTAAAATCATCGTGAGGACCCCCACAATATGCACAAGAGCTTGGAGTATGGCGAAGTGAAATATTAGCTAACTCCTCCTTAAGTTCTTTACATTTCTCAAGAACCTCTAAAAAGTCTTGCTGGATTGGAGGAGTTGCTTGGATAGTTTGATACTGTGGAGGTTGGTCTTGGTACGAAGAGTCATAATTGTTACAAGGAAATGGATTCCTCGTTTGACAATCAGAGCTGAAGTGTGAACCTCCACAGTACTCACAACAGTTGAACTGATGTGGCTGTGGGTTGTATGTGCTAGAGTCATAATTGTTATCAGGAAACTGCTCATAGACAAGCGTGTTTCCTGATTGACAATCAGAACTGTAATGTGAACCACCACAGTACTCACAACAGTTAAACTGCTGAGACTGAGGGTGTGGTAGCTGGTGGAATGAATCAGTGGTGTCATGGTAGGAATAGGGATTCTGGTTATAGACAGACCCGTTTCCCGATTCTACCATGCCACAACTGGGGCAATTGCCACCATTATAAGAACTACCACACCACTGGCAAACCAGAAGGTATGGATGAGACATAGAAAGAATCAAAAGGTTTTGGAGGGTAAGAAATGGAGAATCAAAGCTGTGAGAGGGTAAAGGTGATTATTTTTGGTATTTTTGAGAGACATGTTTAGTGCACATGCACTAAAAACAATTTTTCAACACAAGTTCGAGGCAAAACCACAGTGAACTTAAACCAGAAATCACAAGTGAATGGCTTCTTTGAAAAAGGTACACCACTCACAGGGATATAAAGGCAAGTTTTAATCTTAAGTTTGGGAACTTATTATGGGTTTATTAATTAATTTGAAAAACTGATTTAGGCTTATGGGTGTGTGTGCAGAAAACTTGGGAAATATTTTTGGAACTGATTCGTTAACCGAAATCGTCCCTTTAAGATTACTCGCAGGCTGGCGGGAGGAAGTAAATAGGTTTCCTCTTCAGTTCGCAATTTAATGTCAGAACTTACCTTAAACCAACTGTTTCAGGTTGTAATCTTAAAGAACACGAAGTAATTTAACTTCACAGTTTGTTTTTGATTGTTTTTAATTTTTTTGGTGTTTCTCAACACTTCAGGAGAAGTATTAATGAACGTTTTTTATATGATTATGTTTTTTAAAAACTTTTTACAGGAAGGGTTTTGAAAACCACTAAACTTAAAACGATTTTAAAACACGCAACAACCTCCCCGGCAGCGGCGCCAAATTTTGATTGGTCCTGAACCGTCTAATTATTATTGACCAAGGTCAACAAGTCAAAGATAGCCTAGAATCAATACTCCGGTGATAGTGTAGTGTTTCCCCGGGTCGTTAAAGTCCCGACGAGATTGAAATGGTGCTTTTGGAATCGTTTATGAGAAAGTGGCACTGAGGACAGTAGCCAGATGATGTAGGAATGATATTGCTACTGTTATTTTGGTGTTGACAAACAGATATAATATTCACAATAATCAGATAGCAGAAATATGCACAAATTGACAATTAAGATCACGTATCGGACTGGAAAAGTGGGTTTTTGGTAATTATGAAACTACAGGGGGTGTTTTTGACACTTTTCAAAACTTAAAATTAAAAATGAAAAAGAAATTATAAAAGTGATTAAAATACTATTAAACTATTATTTAATTAATTAAACTATTTTAAATTCTAAATTAAAATCTAATTTAATTAAACTAAAAATGACAAATGATTTAAATTATACTAAAAATTAACAAAAATATTTTCTAAACCTAAATTAGAACTTAAAGAAAATATAAAAAATTAAAAATAATATTTTTGTCTTTTTGTGGTTTTGTAATTAATTAAAAACTATTTAACTTAATTAAACTAATTAAACTACTTTTAATTTATAATAATACTAAATTAACTTAGAAAATTAAGATAAAATTTCTAAAATTACTTAACCATTACTGGAATCCTACAAAATTATAAAAACTCTAAAATTATGTTTTAAGATTAAACAACTAATTAATTACCTTTTAATTAACTTAAGTCTATTTTAAACAAATAAAATAAGAAAACTAGAAAATGAACAGTAGAATCTTAAAATTTATTTTCTAAAAACTTATTATACTATATTAGAACTAGAAAAATTATAAAAACTAGATTTAAACTTATAAGAACTAATTAAGCTATTTAATACTTAATATTAATTAATAATAAAGAAAATTAAAATTAAATCTAATTAGCACTAAATGACAAAATAAAAATCTGAAAAATTTATTATAACTATTTTAACCTAAGATGACATTATTAAAAATATAAAAACACAACCTACTTAATAAAAATGTAAAAATGGAAATTAAAATTAAATCTAATTAAATAGAAACTATCACTTAATTTTATATTTGTTTTTCTTGATTTTTATTTTACAAACTTATTAAATACTTAAAATTAAACACTTTTTGTAAAAACAAACTTTTTATAAACTTGAAATAAGCTGAAATTAAAGCTAAAACCTAAACAGTTGACTATTGTTGACCATACAAGCAAAATAAGCTAAAATGCCCTTATGTGGGACCCACTCTGGATGAAACTAGTACAAATCACTTGTTAGCACATGCATAAACTGGAATAAGCCAAAATAGACCACAGAATAAGCTAGAAATAACAAAATAAGCACATATAAGTCACAAACTGAAGCAGAAATGGGGACAAAATATAGGGCTCATACTAGGTGGGACCCAGTGTTTTCTAGGTCAAATCCTTGGTCAAATTCCCATGCCTACCAGGAGGGGGGTTGGGAGATGCAAGGGTCATGGCCTGGGGCCCACTGAGGTGGTAGGAAAACCACCACAAAGTGGTGGTGTTGGAGGGTTGAGCTGCTGCACAGGGCAGCTTGTTGCCCTGCAGCTGACTTTGGACACAAGTGGGGCCCACAAGAAAATTCACAAAAATGGACTGAGGGGGGGAAAATGGAGGTGAGCTGGGACACAACAAACCCTAAAATTCCCAAACCCTGAATCCAAATACATAATTCACAAAAAATCCTAGCATTTTGGGTTTTTCTACACAACTAACATTTTGACTTTTTGTTGAAACTTGAAAACTTTGACTTTTATGAACTTCTAAGGATCACAACTGATTATATAAGTTAAAATAAGATGGATTGAGTCTAAAATAGGTTAAATAAACAGAATCTAAACCAAATGGGTAAAAATGACACCCACAGATCCACTCAGTGGACTGTCAAGGGTGATGGTGGTGGATTTTGACTATCTTTTCAAATAGGGTCTTGTTTTTGTTACTTACCTATCCTCACTTAACCTAACCAAACATGTTCAAACATCAAACAACCACTGAGACTCACTGTGTCTCAGTGGAATATGCTAATCCAAACACTCCTTAATGGAGCAGTTTTGGGAAAATTAGAGACAATAGACCACAGTTGAGCACAAATTTGATTATTAACCTTATACTAATCTAATCTAAACCTAAATGAGCAAATCAAAACAAGTAACTACCACAGAAAACATTTAACTAAGAAATTAAGGAAAAACTTGATTCAAATCCTTACTTGACATCCTTAGCTTGAAAGATTCTGAAAACTCAAACCATGAACCACCTATGCACCTCCCAAGAGGTTCTAAACCTAAATCCATTCCATACTTTGCTGCTATTGCTACCTTCTTCTTCTTCACTATTTTTTTTTTTTTGGATTTTCTTATTAAATTTTTCTCTTTTTTTTTTCTTCTCTTTTCTGATTTTCAGCTTTCTTTGATTTAAATAAGCTTTAACATACTTGAACTAACATTCTGAGATGACTTAGTGACAATTTAAAGCAATAACAAGAATTTTAAAATTTCTTAAATTAAAATTTGAACTTGAATAAACTTGACTGAAACTTTAATTAAAATTGAGAATTGAAATTACAAGGGTAAATTAACTTAACAATACAGAAAGATATAAGAAAAAGATTGGATTACAACACTTGATTGACTAGAATTACAACTTGAAAAGGAAAATTACCTACGATTATACTACTCTAAAACTACACTAATACCCCTCATCCACTGCTTCTCTTCTCTCTTTATAGCATCCAAGATGTCATGTGGGACCCACTGGTCAAATCCCACCAAAATATGCAGCCAATGGATGTCTCTTGCTTCTCTTATCAATTTGGCGGGAAAAAGCTTTTGAGCCAATTGGGGCCTGATAACGTGTAGCAGGGGGGGAAGCATTTAATGAGGTATTGGGAAGTGTAATGGAGGGATAAGGGTGGATTGTGGAGCAAGTGGAGATGGAAAACCACCTGGTATGGTGGTTTTGGTGGAGTAGCAGGGGAAGAGAGGGAAGGGGGTGGTTTTGGTTTTGTGGGTTTGACCGGGTCAAACAAGGGGACGGGTGTATTTTTATTTGGGAGTGGGCTTTTTGTGTTGGGCTTGGGTAAACAAAATTGGGTGGGCTTGGTTTAGGTTTGGTTTATTTTAGTTAGGATCCAGATTTGGTTTTGTAACTCAAAATCACAAGGACCAAATGTATAATTAGGTGAAAGTAGAGGGTCTGATTTTGTGAATTAACCAAAGTTCTCATAGGGACCAGAATTGACAAGGACAAATAGTACAAGGGTATTTTTGATGTTTTTTCAATTTTTTAATACCGGGGACTATTTTTGCCAATTCCACAAACTCCAGGGACCTAACATGTAATTTTCTGATTTTTGAAGGGTTAAACCTGTAAATATCAAATATTAACAAAAAGGACCAAATATGCCATTATATAATAGTACAAGGGTTATATTTAATATTTTTCCATTTTAAATAACCCAGGGACTGATTTTGACAATTTTCAAAATTGAGGGACCAAAGTTGTAAATATGTGAATTTTAACTTTAAAGGACTATTTCTTACAACTTATGAATCCCAAGGACCTTTTATGATATTTGTACAAGTTTTGATTCACCAGGGACTAGTTTTGCAAATTTATGAAACTTGAGGGACTGAAACTGCCAATTATGCAAACTTTGTACGTTTTTCATTTGTTTTTGCATATTTTGTGTTTGAAACATATAAAACACACCTCTAAGATATTTTTAAGTATTTTGATACATATTTGGGTGTTTTTGTATGTTTTGGCAGTTCATATAAGACAAAAATGATGAGTATTTACACACTCATCAATCCCCCACACTAAACTATTGCTAGTCCCTAGCAATCTTATGAGGTTTTAATGGATTTCAAAGAACTCTTTACCAAAAGCCATCACTTCTGGAGTAGCCAGGTGTAAGAACTGTGGCACACCTGATAACCGTGTGATTTTGAGCAAACCACCAGCTGTCAACGGATTTGATTAGTCTTTACCAAAAGCCGTTTGCTTCTGGACTAGCCAACTCTTGATGGAATAGTCAACATCTTGGTGAGCTGATTACCAATTATGGATTTTCCACGGCCTTTACCACAAGCCATAATCTTGCGGGCTAGCCAGCTCATTTGCTTATGAGGATGCGGGGGAGCTGAGGAACCATACAATTTTTGGCAAATTGCCAGCCATCAACGGATTTGAGATGTCTTTACCAAGAGCCGTTTGCTCCTGGACTAGTCAATCCATTTGTCGTTTAGACTTTGGCGGACTGATTACCACAAAAATTTTGAAGCTCAAGTGAAAAAATTTTGAAAATTTTTGGTCAAAAACGGGGGTATAAGATAGTAAAATGTGATAAAATTCGCTAGAATAGCGAATACCCCCCCCCCCCCACACACTAATCATGAATATTGTCCTCAATATTCAAAGTCCCGGCTATTATGCCGACTCTTTGAACGTAAAAGGGCAACATTACAAGCTAAGGGTGGAAAACATCATTTTGTATTTTCACTTCTGTAATCATAGCATGGGGGACTCCCCCACACTTAGGGTGAAAACCCTATAAGCATGCTCTGTTTTTGTTTACCGAGTCGCTAGCGTGACTCGACCCCGAATTTATTAGTCCTTGGGGAAGCTCGATGTGGAAGAACTTTCATTCAAGATGTTTGGATAAACATTTGAAGCACGTGAAAGTTCCACACCGATGAGACATAGTCCCGGCTCAAGATAATGGTAAATGAAAATGCCGGGATCAAAGATGGTATCCTCATTCCCGAAGGAGTGAAGAAGAGAAGAAATCACCTGGTAGGTGAAGGAAAGAAGAGAGATCTGAATAGCAATTAAGATAAGAACTTCCTCCTCAAGAAATGTATATTCAAGTGGAGGAGGCAAGTCCTTGAGCTTGATCTCAGGAAATTTATCAGTTTCCTCAACTGATTTGATTTCCTCATTATGAAGTTGTTTGGGTGGGAGGGGGGGAAATGGATCTTCGTTTAACAAACTTTCTAGAAAAAGAATGTCCCCCTCAGGATCAAGATAATTATCATCAACTTCATATGAAATTGAACTATCTTCAGTAAGAAAAGCCTCGAATTCGTCTAGATCATTTTCACTTTCCGGAGGAAGTGGATTGATCTGAGTAGGATCAATCGAAGGATCATGAGTAAGTAAGAATTCTAACTCTCTCAAATCAGCATTAAAGTCAAAGACTTCATTTTCATCCCTTGGTGGGATGGGATCCATATGAGAGAGTTCATCAGCGAACTCTTCAAGAAGAAAGTCAATATTAGAGTGGAGAAGTGATGCATCAACAAATTCAATGTCTCCATAAGATAAACAATCATCACTGGAATCAGAGACAGTCTCAATTTGATCATTTGGATTATTAGGGGTGGAAAGAATATCACACACATGATCAGAAGTTTCCTGTGACTCTCTTGGGATTGGGATAAGGATCTCAACACTAGACTTTATGAATTCGTCCGATTCCTTTGAAGGAACAGTGTCAAGATGCTCATCCCCCATGTTCGGAGAGTGAGTGGAAACCTCGGGTGTGACAGCAGTTGTTTGAGATGAAATCTCAACTGCTGGGATATCAACTGATGAACTTGATGAATCTTTTTGAATAATAACAATGTTATCTTCATCATCACTGTCATCATAGTCATCAAATAGAGCAGTATTTCGAATGTTAGCACGAAATTTAGCTGCTCGTTGCTCAGCCAATAACTCTTCCATGCTTTTTCCAGATTCTCGTTCTTCAGCAAGTAATTCTGCCATAGTTTTCCCACGAGAATTTGGAATGAAAGGAAATTGTGGGGATGTGGATGTGTCAAAACCGTAAGGTTGACATTTAAAATCATCGTGAGGACCCCCACAATATGCACAAGAGCTTGGAGTATGGCGAAGTGAAATATTAGCTAACTCCTCCTTAAGTTCTTTACATTTCTCAAGAACCTCTAAAAAGTCTTGCTGGATTGGAGGAGTTGCTTGGATAGTTTGATACTGTGGAGGTTGGTCTTGGTACGAAGAGTCATAATTGTTACAAGGAAATGGATTCCTCGTTTGACAATCAGAGCTGAAGTGTGAACCTCCACAGTACTCACAACAGTTGAACTGATGTGGCTGTGGGTTGTATGTGCTAGAGTCATAATTGTTATCAGGAAACTGCTCATAGACAAGCGTGTTTCCTGATTGACAATCAGAACTGTAATGTGAACCACCACAGTACTCACAACAGTTAAACTGCTGAGACTGAGGGTGTGGTAGCTGGTGGAATGAATCAGTGGTGTCATGGTAGGAATAGGGATTCTGGTTATAGACAGACCCGTTTCCCGATTCTACCATGCCACAACTGGGGCAATTGCCACCATTATAAGAACTACCACACCACTGGCAAACCAGAAGGTATGGATGAGACATAGAAAGAATCAAAAGGTTTTGGAGGGTAAGAAATGGAGAATCAAAGCTGTGAGAGGGTAAAGGTGATTATTTTTGGTATTTTTGAGAGACATGTTTAGTGCACATGCACTAAAAACAATTTTTCAACACAAGTTCGAGGCAAAACCACAGTGAACTTAAACCAGAAATCACAAGTGAATGGCTTCTTTGAAAAAGGTACACCACTCACAGGGATATAAAGGCAAGTTTTAATCTTAAGTTTGGGAACTTATTATGGGTTTATTAATTAATTTGAAAAACTGATTTAGGCTTATGGGTGTGTGTGCAGAAAACTTGGGAAATATTTTTGGAACTGATTCGTTAACCGAAATCGTCCCTTTAAGATTACTCGCAGGCTGGCGGGAGGAAGTAAATAGGTTTCCTCTTCAGTTCGCAATTTAATGTCAGAACTTACCTTAAACCAACTGTTTCAGGTTGTAATCTTAAAGAACACGAAGTAATTTAACTTCACAGTTTGTTTTTGATTGTTTTTAATTTTTTTGGTGTTTCTCAACACTTCAGGAGAAGTATTAATGAACGTTTTTTATATGATTATGTTTTTTAAAAACTTTTTACAGGAAGGGTTTTGAAAACCACTAAACTTAAAACGATTTTAAAACACGCAACAACCTCCCCGGCAGCGGCGCCAAATTTTGATTGGTCCTGAACCGTCTAATTATTATTGACCAAGGTCAACAAGTCAAAGATAGCCTAGAATCAATACTCCGGTGATAGTGTAGTGTTTCCCCGGGTCGTTAAAGTCCCGACGAGATTGAAATGGTGCTTTTGGAATCGTTTATGAGAAAGTGGCACTGAGGACAGTAGCCAGATGATGTAGGAATGATATTGCTACTGTTATTTTGGTGTTGACAAACAGATATAATATTCACAATAATCAGATAGCAGAAATATGCACAAATTGACAATTAAGATCACGTATCGGACTGGAAAAGTGGGTTTTTGGTAATTATGAAACTACAGGGGGTGTTTTTGACACTTTTCAAAACTTAAAATTAAAAATGAAAAAGAAATTATAAAAGTGATTAAAATACTATTAAACTATTATTTAATTAATTAAACTATTTTAAATTCTAAATTAAAATCTAATTTAATTAAACTAAAAATGACAAATGATTTAAATTATACTAAAAATTAACAAAAATATTTTCTAAACCTAAATTAGAACTTAAAGAAAATATAAAAAATTAAAAATAATATTTTTGTCTTTTTGTGGTTTTGTAATTAATTAAAAACTATTTAACTTAATTAAACTAATTAAACTACTTTTAATTTATAATAATACTAAATTAACTTAGAAAATTAAGATAAAATTTCTAAAATTACTTAACCATTACTGGAATCCTACAAAATTATAAAAACTCTAAAATTATGTTTTAAGATTAAACAACTAATTAATTACCTTTTAATTAACTTAAGTCTATTTTAAACAAATAAAATAAGAAAACTAGAAAATGAACAGTAGAATCTTAAAATTTATTTTCTAAAAACTTATTATACTATATTAGAACTAGAAAAATTATAAAAACTAGATTTAAACTTATAAGAACTAATTAAGCTATTTAATACTTAATATTAATTAATAATAAAGAAAATTAAAATTAAATCTAATTAGCACTAAATGACAAAATAAAAATCTGAAAAATTTATTATAACTATTTTAACCTAAGATGACATTATTAAAAATATAAAAACACAACCTACTTAATAAAAATGTAAAAATGGAAATTAAAATTAAATCTAATTAAATAGAAACTATCACTTAATTTTATATTTGTTTTTCTTGATTTTTATTTTACAAACTTATTAAATACTTAAAATTAAACACTTTTTGTAAAAACAAACTTTTTATAAACTTGAAATAAGCTGAAATTAAAGCTAAAACCTAAACAGTTGACTATTGTTGACCATACAAGCAAAATAAGCTAAAATGCCCTTATGTGGGACCCACTCTGGATGAAACTAGTACAAATCACTTGTTAGCACATGCATAAACTGGAATAAGCCAAAATAGACCACAGAATAAGCTAGAAATAACAAAATAAGCACATATAAGTCACAAACTGAAGCAGAAATGGGGACAAAATATAGGGCTCATACTAGGTGGGACCCAGTGTTTTCTAGGTCAAATCCTTGGTCAAATTCCCATGCCTACCAGGAGGGGGGTTGGGAGATGCAAGGGTCATGGCCTGGGGCCCACTGAGGTGGTAGGAAAACCACCACAAAGTGGTGGTGTTGGAGGGTTGAGCTGCTGCACAGGGCAGCTTGTTGCCCTGCAGCTGACTTTGGACACAAGTGGGGCCCACAAGAAAATTCACAAAAATGGACTGAGGGGGGGAAAATGGAGGTGAGCTGGGACACAACAAACCCTAAAATTCCCAAACCCTGAATCCAAATACATAATTCACAAAAAATCCTAGCATTTTGGGTTTTTCTACACAACTAACATTTTGACTTTTTGTTGAAACTTGAAAACTTTGACTTTTATGAACTTCTAAGGATCACAACTGATTATATAAGTTAAAATAAGATGGATTGAGTCTAAAATAGGTTAAATAAACAGAATCTAAACCAAATGGGTAAAAATGACACCCACAGATCCACTCAGTGGACTGTCAAGGGTGATGGTGGTGGATTTTGACTATCTTTTCAAATAGGGTCTTGTTTTTGTTACTTACCTATCCTCACTTAACCTAACCAAACATGTTCAAACATCAAACAACCACTGAGACTCACTGTGTCTCAGTGGAATATGCTAATCCAAACACTCCTTAATGGAGCAGTTTTGGGAAAATTAGAGACAATAGACCACAGTTGAGCACAAATTTGATTATTAACCTTATACTAATCTAATCTAAACCTAAATGAGCAAATCAAAACAAGTAACTACCACAGAAAACATTTAACTAAGAAATTAAGGAAAAACTTGATTCAAATCCTTACTTGACATCCTTAGCTTGAAAGATTCTGAAAACTCAAACCATGAACCACCTATGCACCTCCCAAGAGGTTCTAAACCTAAATCCATTCCATACTTTGCTGCTATTGCTACCTTCTTCTTCTTCACTATTTTTTTTTTTTTGGATTTTCTTATTAAATTTTTCTCTTTTTTTTTTCTTCTCTTTTCTGATTTTCAGCTTTCTTTGATTTAAATAAGCTTTAACATACTTGAACTAACATTCTGAGATGACTTAGTGACAATTTAAAGCAATAACAAGAATTTTAAAATTTCTTAAATTAAAATTTGAACTTGAATAAACTTGACTGAAACTTTAATTAAAATTGAGAATTGAAATTACAAGGGTAAATTAACTTAACAATACAGAAAGATATAAGAAAAAGATTGGATTACAACACTTGATTGACTAGAATTACAACTTGAAAAGGAAAATTACCTACGATTATACTACTCTAAAACTACACTAATACCCCTCATCCACTGCTTCTCTTCTCTCTTTATAGCATCCAAGATGTCATGTGGGACCCACTGGTCAAATCCCACCAAAATATGCAGCCAATGGATGTCTCTTGCTTCTCTTATCAATTTGGCGGGAAAAAGCTTTTGAGCCAATTGGGGCCTGATAACGTGTAGCAGGGGGGGAAGCATTTAATGAGGTATTGGGAAGTGTAATGGAGGGATAAGGGTGGATTGTGGAGCAAGTGGAGATGGAAAACCACCTGGTATGGTGGTTTTGGTGGAGTAGCAGGGGAAGAGAGGGAAGGGGGTGGTTTTGGTTTTGTGGGTTTGACCGGGTCAAACAAGGGGACGGGTGTATTTTTATTTGGGAGTGGGCTTTTTGTGTTGGGCTTGGGTAAACAAAATTGGGTGGGCTTGGTTTAGGTTTGGTTTATTTTAGTTAGGATCCAGATTTGGTTTTGTAACTCAAAATCACAAGGACCAAATGTATAATTAGGTGAAAGTAGAGGGTCTGATTTTGTGAATTAACCAAAGTTCTCATAGGGACCAGAATTGACAAGGACAAATAGTACAAGGGTATTTTTGATGTTTTTTCAATTTTTTAATACCGGGGACTATTTTTGCCAATTCCACAAACTCCAGGGACCTAACATGTAATTTTCTGATTTTTGAAGGGTTAAACCTGTAAATATCAAATATTAACAAAAAGGACCAAATATGCCATTATATAATAGTACAAGGGTTATATTTAATATTTTTCCATTTTAAATAACCCAGGGACTGATTTTGACAATTTTCAAAATTGAGGGACCAAAGTTGTAAATATGTGAATTTTAACTTTAAAGGACTATTTCTTACAACTTATGAATCCCAAGGACCTTTTATGATATTTGTACAAGTTTTGATTCACCAGGGACTAGTTTTGCAAATTTATGAAACTTGAGGGACTGAAACTGCCAATTATGCAAACTTTGTACGTTTTTCATTTGTTTTTGCATATTTTGTGTTTGAAACATATAAAACACACCTCTAAGATATTTTTAAGTATTTTGATACATATTTGGGTGTTTTTGTATGTTTTGGCAGTTCATATAAGACAAAAATGATGAGTATTTACACACTCATCACCGTAACTTTAGCTCGCCATTTTGGATGAAGAGCCCTAAGAAATTTCCTAACAAAATTCTTATTAGAAAAATTCTCATCAAGTGCTTTTAAACTTGTGATGATAGTGTTAAACCTAGCAAAAGCATTATCGATTGATTCCTCCTTCGGAATCGTAAATTGTTCATATTGTTGAACAAGAAGATCTATTTTGTTATCTTTAACTTGACTATTACCTTGGTGAGTGATTAGTAAAGAATCCCAAATTTCTTTTGCGGTTTTACACATAAAAATTCTTTCATATTCTTTGCGTGGTAACGCATTATAAATAACCATTTTAGCCTCATTATTTTTTGATAGTTTCTTTTTCAAATCATCATTTTGTTTTTCAAAAGATACAATTTCACCCTTCTTAGTTTCAAAATTATATTGAATGGGAGGAAAATCACCAAAGGTAATAACATGCCAAAGATCAAGATCTTTTGATTTCACATAAGTTTCGAATCTATTTTTCCAATAAAGAAAACCATCACTTTCAAATAATAGTGGTCTTTGCATAGATTGCCCTACTAAATATTTTTCAGATTCCATAGATCGTTACAAGTTTTAAAATACAATATATTTTAAAAATCTTGCTAGACGTGGCTCCTGATACCAATTGTGGAAAACTAGAAGGGGGGGGGGGGGTTGAATAGTTTTACGTCTTTTTAATTTTATTATGAAAACTTAGTTTAGTTTTAAAACCTTGTTTGCTTTTAAAACTTTGATTCAATCTTATGTGAACTCAAATCTTGAACAATATGAACAACTATATCTAAGTATGAACAATACTAATATAAGCTAAGTATGTGAAATCAACACATGCACAATTATAAACAATTATAGCTATATACGAGAGATAAGTAAGTAATCGTTTATTTTATAATCCTTAGTTATATTTTGTATGAAAACTTTACTTGATCGAAATGATCAATTATATGTATGTTACCTTTTTAGTTTGATTGTAAAAACTTTGTTTTGTGAATGAAACTTTCGTTTGATCTTTAAGTAAAATCAATACTAGCACTATATGAGCAAATATATATATATATATATATGTCTAAGTCTACAAAAGTAATAACGATATAAGCAAGATAATAAGTAAGATATGAAAATATTTAGCTGCGAGACAAAGGATTTATAGTGGTTCGGCTACAAGGACACCTTCCTTGCCCTACTCCACTCCTCGAGTCACCTACTCGAGAGTTTTCTTCACTATGTCAACAAGCTCCCTTATGGCGGAGAAAACCTTACACACCAATTTACACACCACTCGAGAGTTTTCTTCACGGCCTGAAAGTTTGTCTTTTATTAGTGAAAGTTTATTTGGTGAAAATCTAACTGATTTTGGTTAAAAATTTGAATTCATATATTTATTATGAATTAAACATTTTTCTTTAATTACCAAAAGTGTTTTTCCAAAATATATAAAATGTGTATAGCATTTTATAAGATTCGTAGTGTCTAAATCAAATCCATTTGATCATGATATGTATTAGACATTTGTTTATACATACCTTAAGTGATTTTGTTGAATGAAATGATATGTGTAACTAAATACTTGTTTACGTAATAATTTATGTTTAATGTTTTTATATTTTGTGATCGTCAAAATGTAGGAATATCGAAAAATATTAATAACATTTTTATTTATTATTTATATCAACAGAAAATAAAGTGATGAGTATCAAAATGAGTATGAGTTTGATAGTAGTGGTGGACCCCTCGCTTATGATAGAGTCATTTCTTTCCTCTTCGACTCCTATGGAGTATGGATAATATCCATGTTTCATTCCTATGTAATGTGGGCCCCTCATGTTAACCAAATACTTAGAATCATTACTACTATGATTCCTTCATTCTCATAGGAGGATACCAAACACACCCTTAGTGTTTTAAGATGCTATTATTAGGGGTATTTCAATGTATCAATATTAAAAGTAAAAATACAAAAATGATAGTAATATGACATGAAAAAAAATAATGTATTTTAAAATGTTATGTTACCTAAAGCTCTAAAATATACATATGAGATCACCAATTTATAAAATATCACCTTATCAGTAAACTGTATCGAGTATTTATTCATGTATAAACCTTTTATCGTAGTAAAGAACCACAACACTTGCTGCACAAAAAAGAACCACAACACTTATTTGAGTACGGAGTATTCTATTAAAATGCTTTAACGCTATGCGATGCTTCTATATACTTCTAGGCTGGATTTTAACTTTTGTAACAAGACAAAACCAATGGTCCAAAACTATTTCCTTGGGTAAGCACTTCTAACACGTCAACTCCTTAAACTTATGAAGAATTTTTAAATTAAACCTTATTACACATGTGTTTGGGTGGGCTGGTGGGAAGCATGCTTGTATGGATCTTACTGGAGTGTCCCCTCTTGTTGGGCTCAGGGACAACGGGTTTGTTGCTGGACAAGCTGCGTTGAAAGCGGAATCGAGCAAAGTGGCTAAACACGAGAAAACTTGCTTAGAGAATCAACACGTGTTTATCCCTTTTGCTTTTGATACATTTGGTTTCCTAGCTCCGGATGCAGTGAAGTTTTTGTCTAGAGTTCAACAGGTTGTGCAAAGCAATTTTGCGACACTCAAGAAACAAAACTTCATTTTTAGTAAGATTGGTTTTGCCATCCAAAAGAGGGTTGCGGCGCAACTTGTTGCTCGCTTGCCTGCCATCCTATTGTAATCCGTTATATGGTCTTTAGTAATATATTCCCAGTTATTACACAAACCTTTTCAAACAAAACTCATGTACTTTTTGATGACCAAAATACCTTGTCCTTGAAAGTTGAGTTCTCTAAAAGGGCAATTGCACAGACCGGTAAATAGGCTAGATGGAGTGGAGTGTTTTTCATCGTGAGTGAGTGTGTCACGATCGTGACTTTCATTCAAACCCAACTCACACTAATTTGGAGAGTTACTCACCATGCTATTAAGGCTGACAAAGTTGGGTCAAAATTATTAAGTAATTGTTTTTTATTTTTATTGTGAGTATGTGTGACATATTTATTGGAGTATATTTTTATAAATGTGAGTGACAGTGACCACTACAGATGTATAATGAGTGGGAGTGAGTGAAAAAAAAAGAAAGAAAGAAAAGTAAAAAAAGAGAAAAAAAAAAAAAAAAAAAAAAAAAAAAAAAAAAAACTGATGTGACTCTGAAATGGCGATGAGTGACTCATCACCACTACTTTTAGTCTTAGATGGATACTTATTAAAATCATAGTTGTAGGTTTATTTTTAAGCAAACCATTTAAGTATACAAATCATTTTTCATACTTTTATGTGCCTAAATCATCTTTTAATATTTATGTCAAACACTGAAATATATCTAATGCATGAAGTTTTTCCATTCATACGAAGATACATGTTTTGTATTTCTATACTCCAAGTGAGATCGAAATCTAGATCTTAACTGTGTTAGGCTCCACACATGAAAAGGACATATATACTGTCGACATTCGACATTGTTGCTATTAGTTATGTGATGGAAAATTCATAGTTTCTACTTCGAAAACGCTGTAACGTGAATCGCAATTTTGGTTTCATTGCAAATTCTAAACCGTCTTGGTCAACTATTAACGAGTAAGTTTTCGAAAATGTACATTCACCCCCTCAAGTTAATTTACTTAGAAATAACAACAAACTTTCGGTGTACCACATGAAAATATTCCAGCTGTATAAAGCCGTTACTCGGTCCCACATGAAAAGAAAGAAACACCTAATACATTGTAATGTTGTCTTGAAAATGGACCCCACACGTTAAAACACATCGAACCTTATTTACCTTAACGGCTACTTATACTCTCATCTCATCACTTCCATTTCTTCACAGTTCACTCAAACACAACACACAAACACACACATTCTCTTTCTTAAAATAAAAACACACACATTTTAAGAAAAAAAAAACATGGATCTCAAAAACGCTGTCTTTTTGGCCTTGGTATGCTGCATTTTTGCTGCTGTCGGTGGACAAGCTCCAGCTGCTACTCCAGTAGCTTCACCTGCTGCTGTCCCCGTAGCACCGGTGAAAGCTCCGGTGGCTGCTCCACCGACAGTTGCTGTACCACCACCTGCTGTAACCCCAGTAAGTGCACCACCGGCTGTTACCCCAGTAAGTTCACCACCTGCTGTTACACCAGTTAGTTCACCACCTACTGCTGAGTCTCCACCTGTACCTGAACCTGTGAGCTCTCCCGCACCGGAAGTTGCCCCAGTGAGTGCTCCTGAAGGTTCTGCTCCAGCACCAAGCAAGGAGGACAATGCACCAGCACCAGCGCCGGATTCTGAAATGTCTCCTAGTGAGGCTCCTGCACCTGGACCTAGCGGATCTGGAGATGTTGCTGATGACGTAATAACTTTATAACTATTTTTGTACAATGTGCTTTCTGTATTAGCTTATGGGTTTATCTGCTTATTGAGATTTAGAATATCCGTGAGACTCACATTTGAGTTTATGAGTATAGGGGGTGTTTTTTCTTAAAGTTCAACCTTGACTAAACACTCTCGTGTTACTTAAAAGCTTATAGATCTACACTAGGGAATAAGCTTAGGTTAAAAAGCTTAAGTTGATCCAAACATCCCATATTTGATATGTTTATTTAATTTTAAAGTTTTAAATTGATTATTAACTTTTGGTGATAATGTGAATGTGCAGAGTGGAGCAGACAGAGTAAAGAGTGTAGTGGTGGGAAGTTTGGTGGTTGCATTTGCTGCTTTCAGCTGGCTCTAGAGTTCTTCTTTTATTTTAATTTATTGTTCATTTTATTTATTTTTTTTGTATGAGCTGTATTCCACATTATTTTCTATTATTGTACTTTTGTTGCATATATCAGTTTGGGAAAATTATCACTGTTTTATTGTTGTGTTTATTGAGACATTCTAGTGACACTGGAACATAATGGAAGATATGAAATTTAAAATAGTTGCTACATTTTCTTAGAAAAGCAATGTACCATCTAAATATACTTTCATCCTGTCTCAAAAACATTATAGCTACATTTACTAGAATGTGGAAACACACCTTTCACATATGTCAAGCAAACCAAATAAAAAGATATCAACTTTGCACATGAGAATCATATTGCTTAAGAAAGAAATGCAACTACTTTGGGTTGATGTCTTGATGGGGTTATGTTTGTAGGACTCGTGCAATAAAACTGCACAAACGATCGATAAATGTTTTACACTGGTTAATGTGAGCATCAATGAAACTTGGTACAAATATTGCTTTCAACCATTAGACTAAACGTAATGGGGACCAAATCATTCGGGGTTGGTCTACTACATAAACCAAAAGGCACGCGTCCCCCACTCCCCCTCCCTAGTTTTGCAATAGTTTGGTCGCGTCACTGGACCGAATCAATTGTTTGCTTTACTGTGTGTCTTGTATATAGTTAATTTTATAGGGTATGTTTTTAGTTGTGAGGGTAGCCTGTTTATTATAAGTGTTTGGTCTTGGTGAGAGAGAGCTGAGGTAGCTTTGATGTGGCAGAGAGCAAAAAGTTCTAACTGCAAAAATTAATTGAGATACTAAAACTTATGCCTAATTTCATTTTTGGGAAAAAAATTTTAAAAATACATCCAACTTGTCACATTTTACTATTGTATGCTATGAACTTTTTTTTCCTCCTATTGTATGCACGAAGTTTCTTAATCATCATATTGTGACGAAGAATATTTGCATCATTAGTCCTCAATTGACTATTGAGTTAAAATATTTGCATCGTTAGTCCTCATTGAGTTAAAATATTTGCATCGTTAGTCCTCATTGACTATTTTCACGTTAGTTCTCTAAACTCTAAACTCTAAACCCAAAATCCAAAACCCTAAACCCTAAACCCTTCTGCTCCAAATCATTAAAAGTGTAAAACACGACCTACCGCCACCACCCACTTCCACCACCTCCGCCCACCACCACCACCCATCGCCACCACCGCCACCACCCACCACCATCACCCACCGCCACCTACCAACACCCACCACCACCACCACCCACCACCATCATCACCACCGCCACCACCTACCACCACCCACCACCGCCACCACCACTGCCGCCACTACCCATCGCCACGTTTTTATACTTAATTTTATAGGCGTGGTGGTGGCGGTGGGTGTTGCTGGGTGGCGGTGGATAGTGGTGGCGGTGGGTGTTGGCGGGTGGCGATGGATAGTGGTGGCGGTGGTGGGTTGGTGGTGGTGGCGGTGGTTGGTGGTGGTGATGGTGGGTGATGGTGGGTGGTGGTGGGTGGAGGCAGTGGTGATGGTGGTGTTGGTGGTAGCGATAGGTGGTGGTGGTGGTGGTGGGTGGAGGTGGTGGGTGGTGGCGGTGGGCGTTGGTTGGTGGCGGTGGGTGGTGGTGGTGGAGGTGGTGGTGGGTGGAGATGGCGGTGGTGGTGGGTGGAGGAGGTGGTGGGTAGTTGGTGGGTGGTGGTGGGTGTGGGTGGAGGTGGTGGGTGGCGTTGGTGGAGGTAGGTTGTAACACCCTAGGCAAATCCCACATCGGCTGTGGCCTGGAGAGATGCTGGGCTTATAAGATAACATTCGCCTTAAAATGACACAACGCGTTTTGTGGTCTACTGCGAGTAGGGTTCTTAAGAACTGGCAGTTAAGCGTGCTCATGTGAAAGTAGTACTGGCTTGGGTGACCTGCCGGGAAGTCTTCAAATGAGGCCACAAAAACAAAGCCGTGAGCCTGCGGGCAAAGCGGACAATATTGTGGTCTGAGTAGGCGGGATGTTACAAGTGGTATCAGAGCCACTCCTGAGCCGTTCGGGATGGTGGGGCAAACCTCATCGAGGACGATGAGTCCCTAAAGGGGGTGATTGTAACACCCTAGGCAAATCTCACATCGGCTGTGGCCTGGAGAGATGCTGGGCTCATAAGATAACATTCGCTTTAAAATGATACAACGCGTTTTGTGGTCTACTGCGAGTGGGGTGAACTGGCAGTTAAGCGTGCTCATGTGAGAGTAGTACTGGCTTGGGTGACCTGCTGGGAAGTCTTCAAATGAGGCCACAAAAACAAAGTCGTGAGCCTGCGGGCAAAACGGACAATAATGTGGTCTGAGTAGGCGGGATGTTACATAGGTGGTGGTGGTAGTGGGTGGTGGCGGTGGGTGGTGGTGGAGATGGTGGAAGTGGGTGGTGGCGGTAGGTGGTGGTGGCGGTGGTGGGTGGAGGTGGGTGGTGGTGGCGGTGGGTGGAGGTAGTGGGTGGTGGCGGTGGTGGCGGCGACGGCGGTGGTGGTGGCGGTGGGTGGTGGTGGTGGCGGTGGTGGGTGGAGGTGGTAGAAGTGCGTGGTGGCGGTAGGTCGTGTTTTATACTTTTAATGATTTGGAGCATAAGGGTTTAGGGTTTAGGGTTTTTGGTTTTGGGTTTAGAGTACTAACGCAAGAATAGTCAATGAGGACTAACGAGACAAATATTTTAACTTAATGAGGACTAACGATGTAAATATTTTAACTTAATAGTCAATAACGACTAACGATACAAATATTTTAACTCAATAGTCAATTGAGGACTAACGATGCAAATATTCATCGTTACAATAGGAAGATTAAGAAAGTTCGTGTATACAATAGGAAAAAAAATTCATAGCCTACAATAGTAAAATGTGGCAAGTTGGATGCGTTTTTTGACAATTTTCCCTTCATTTTTTTTAGGACGACTATTATCTCACAATATTTGGTGGGGAGCTTCTCAAACAGGTACTCCATCCGTCTCAAATTAATATTCTATATTTTATTTTTTGGATGTCTTAAAAAAAATGTCTACTTTTCTTTTTTAGTAGTAATAACAAGGGAATTTAGTGGAAGAATATTCTATATGAGTGATTGAGAATTGTTATAGTCCCACTTTTATTAAACTTAATGAATTTTGTCTCCTGACAATAATTTTGAGACGAAAGGAGTACCATTTAGATACAAGCTCTTTGGTTTATGCTTAATTTCATTAATATTATACGTGTCATCCGTTTATTAGTTTGTAAGTAAAGCACTCTGTTTTTAACACCAATAGATACATAACACGTATTTTAGTCATGAAATTTAACTAAGCATAAGTTTTAAGGGATAAGATATACCCGCCCCTAAAATACATTATGCTTGTCCCTTAAAACTTATGCTTAGTCATGAAATTTAACTAAGCATAAGTTTTAAGGGACAAGCATAAGTTTAATAAGTCAAAAGCTTAAAATTGACAAAAAAAAATATGAAACAGAAACTGATAAAAAAACAATGTTATACTGTAAATTGGAGTGGGGCAGGGGGCCGGAGGACAAAATGTTGGCTACAGTAGATCCCAAGTTTTAATCATACCATTAATCAATGCTCCAAAAATCGGCCTAGACGGCCTTGTAATTGGCGTTTACAAGGTAATCGGCCTTGGACCTTGGTGATTTTTGAAAATCGGGCAAAAAAATCGGCCTGGTCAAAAGTCGGCCACTAATCGGTCTAATCGGTTAAAAATCAGCCAAATCGATCAAAATCAGCCTAATCGGTTAACAATCGGCCAAATTGTCTTAATCGGTCAATTTAGGTCAACTTAAAAAAATTAATTTATGCATTCTAATTAATTTGAGGATTTTTTTTATTTCACTTATAACACATAATGGACCTCATAGTGAGAATTGGAGCCTTTTATTGAGGTTTGACAATATAGTAAGCTTGTAATCAGTTAATATCTTTAGTTTGGTCTCTAGAAATACCCAAAACTTGCAGGAATGTCAATCTGATTAATCAATGATTAATCCCGCCTAGACCGATTAGAGGCTACAGTGTGGTTGACCGCCTCACTGACTCACGATTTTTGCAAAATTGCTATTAATAGTCTCTCTT
Source organism: Artemisia argyi (assembly GCA_030686995.1). Lineage (NCBI taxonomy): Eukaryota > Viridiplantae > Streptophyta > Magnoliopsida > Asterales > Asteraceae > Artemisia > Artemisia argyi. The sequence continues at coordinate 64,809,704 of CM060689.1, forward strand.
TATTTCTATAGATTAGTGACTTGATTGATGCATGCGCTCAAATGCTCAAATAACTTCTTGGCTCCAATATAGATTTAATGTTTCTTTGTTGAGATCAATATCGATCTCATATTTACCACAGATCAAATGAAACAATGTTAGGACCTAATATATCAACTCTATCATGTTATGTAAGCTTGTATGAAGATCAAATGGTGACTTAAGTTTATATATGTATGTCGAATGGAATAGTAGAGAATAAGATGAAAAGGAGGCTTGTATTCAACTAGAGAAAAACACACATACACACACTCAAGCACACACACAAATGAGGTGTGTTGAGGCTTATATAGTTCCTAGCATAAGCCACATGGGCTTGTACATGGAGTGGATTGGGCTTGTTGATTACATAAAGATACAAGGCTAATATTACATAAGCTACTAACCTATTAGTTTAGCCCAATCCACGAGCCCATTAACTATTCAATTATATATTCTACGACATATAACAAATTTCCTAATCTAGAATGACCATCACTTCATTATATATTTCTTTAATGCTAACAATCTCCCCCTAAGGGGTGGGCATTCGAATGATGTTCCATATGATTAGGTCTTCCGTGTTCTTTGTCTTGAACTTTGTGTGTCGTTGCAGAATAGTCTTTAGTCTTTGTTCCTTCATGCTTTGTAGACTTTTCATCATTCTTAGTTCCTTTGTCATGTGGAGCAATATGCCTGATGAGGCGAAAAATGATCCGTTTTTAGGGGGTCATTTAAGCCCGAATCCGAATTTATTTGATCAAATATTGCCCTAAATCGTTCCTTTTGTGATTTTAGGTACTTTGGGAGAGAAATCTGGAAAAGGAAGCAATTCGGACGTTTTTGGAGCATAAAAGTGAAGAAAACGCCAAAGTCTTAATTTTCCATGCTGGGAACAGTAGGTGACGGCGTCAAGAGTAATACTCTGATGGCGTCAAGAGCAGAAGTCCATGACGACCCAGTACAGATTTGACGGCGTCACGAAGGTAGGGCGTCAAGAGTAAAAAGTCATGACGGCCTGGAAATGATTAAGTCTTGACGGCGTCAAATGTAGATCAAGGCAGTCCGAGAATAGTTTTGGCGGCGAGGTGACGGCGTCACAATGTTGGTCTTGACACCGTCAGACCCATTTTTCTATATATAATTTTCTAATTTTCACATTAAAAGAAAGAGAAGTTTTGGAGAAACCCTAAGTACGATTTTGGTGCAACTTTTACAGGTTTTTCAAGGGTTCCAAACCCTTGATACCTTTCATTGTAATTGAGATAAGTGTTCTTTTAATTCAATCAATATGTCTATGTGTTGGTTGTCTATATCTTGTTCTTGTCTCAATTCCATCATGCTAGGCTAGATCTATCTTGTGTTTGCTTAGATCTAATGAAACCTAGATGTTAATTATGTGTTGATTACTTGTTTATATTTGTCTTGGATGAATGATTTATATGTTAGGCTTAAGAAAACTGGCAGATATCCAATTGGTAACATGCTTGAACGTCTTAAGAAACATAAACCGACGCGCACTAGGTCTTTATTGGTTGTATTTAATGCATGAGCCACTGTTTACAATCCCTATAGTTGTGCTGGGCATGGTGTAGGAGGAGATAAGAGCTCATAGAATTGGGGAGTTATGTGTGCCACCCCATGAATGGTATTAAGGAATACGATCCGTCATCCATGCAATTATAACAAGTAATTAACGTGTAAAAGATGTCTAGGGAGTAGTGAAATCTAAGTAAACACATTTTCTCCACTTACTGCTCACAACCTTAGTATAATTAGTTTATTTTCATTTCTTGTATTTTATTTTGATTGCATCTTAGTATTGGGTTAGTTGATTAGCAACTAATTCCGCCCAAATCCTTCAAACCCCGAGATTTTAATCGCTTTCTAAAAAAAATATAAAAATACAAAAATAATCATCCCTCACCTTTAGAACTAGTATTTAGGCATTCTAATCCTAGCGACACTATTCCTAAGCTGAACGATCAATCCCCCGGTACTTGTCACTATACTATACTACAACGATCAGGTACACTGCCTGGTGGGGGTTGTAAGCTTCTCGAGATCCCTCGAGAGGTAAAGCCTGGTGCAATTTCCACGCATCAAGTTTTTGGCGCCGTTGCCGGGGAATAGTTATTGTCTAGGTTAGAATTTCTTTTTATTAGGTCTACTTGCTAGATTCCTTTCTAGTAAGATTTTATTTTTATTTTTAGGTTTCTTTAGTCTATCTATTTCTTTGTGTCCTTTGTTCGTAAACTATTTCGATGGATCACAATAACATTGATCGTTTGATTCCTATTATTCGTGTTTTTCGTCGTAGGATCTTCCAAATGCCCGCCCCACTTCCTTTAGCAGAAAATGAGAACCCACCTAACCTCTCACCCAACCACCACTTTGACAATAATTCTGAGTTAGAAGAGTCTGATCATGATGATGATCGTAGGGCTAGTCCTTTCTACTATTCAGACTCCGATGAGGATCTTGATGATGGTGATGTGATTAATGAGAATAGGATGGAGGAAGAAATAAACCCTCTTAGGTATGTTGACCCTAGAACTAGGATTGAATGTGATAGTTCATTTAACATGCGATTCCCTTGTAAGATCGGATTTAAGAGCTTTAACGCCTATCTCAACTCATCTCTTCCAATGAACATAATCTCACGTAATGAATACAATCAAATCAAGGTAGATGAGTTAGAATACAAAGGAGAAAACATTATTGCTAAGGCAATACCATTGCATGTGTTTGTAGGAAGCTTGGTTTATCTTGTTGAGTTCATGGTTATGGAGAATCTAGGAGAGTTTATTGATAATAAGTTGACCCAAGTTGTGTTTGGAAAACCTTTCAAACATTTGACCAACCTCGATGAAAAACTCATAGAAGGGTTAATTACATTCTCGGATGGGGATGAAGATTTTGTCTATCAAATGCCCCGCACGCACCCTAGATTCAAGGATTTTTCCATGGAAAAGTGTAGTAGGTATCCGCCCATAGAAATGCTAAGTGAGAATGATAAGAGAAAAGGACTTAAGTACACGCATGAAAAGAATAAAAGATACTATCGCGGATGCTTAGAGTTAGGAGACGAATATAAGAAAGATGAGGCGACTATTAGATGGCTCATACTTGGTTATGTGAGCATAAGCGATACACGTTAACCCATGACCTTGAGTCTAGCTACAAGACTCGTAAATAAAGAAAAGCGCTTCTTGGGAGGCAACCCATGTTTTGTGTGATTTTATTTGTTTGTTTGTTATTTGCTTCCGTATGCATGCTTAATTTTTATTGTTGGTTGATCATGTTTCTAAACTAAATAGTGGAAATACTTTACTTTGTTGTTTTGGCCTAGTCTTAACTCCACCTAAAGGTATTTTCGCAAAAGATAAGTGTAAGGGGAAACCCCAAATGTGTTTTTAAGAAACAAACCGATCATGATTCTCCACAATATTAAATGAACATGTGTATTCGTATTTGTTAGAGTCAAATGCTTGTATTGAGTCATAATGAAGTTTTGCAGGATTTTCCAGGAAGTATGACCAAGTTTTTCCAGAAATTTTCTGGAAACTTAACATAAGAATTTCTGCAGGTCAATCCTGACGGCGTCATGAGTTTACTCTTGACGGCGTCAAGTGTAAAAATCTGGAAATTTTACCGGTTTTGTTTTTCTAACGGAGTCTTATGGTTTTTGTGAATTATTAAGTTTTATAATCTCCAGGAGATCTGCAAACTTCATTCCACAAGCATTATATCTTATCTTGTTTTCTAGGATTTAGTAACTTATATAGGATGCCGCCGATTTTACGCAAGGTTGTCTTGTCTATTTTATCAGGTTTTACAGGTTATGTATAACAAGAAGATGATTTACATTCTGGAAGGGAAGCTTTGATTGTTCATTTTCTTGGAGGAAGATTTAACCTGGCCACCTTATTATCCATACCGAGCGAATCAGGGGAGTATTTGATTTCATTCTCTTTACTTTTTCACTTTTACATTCTTTACTTGAACATTGGGGACAATGTTCATCTTAAGTGTAAGGGGGGGGGGGGGTAAAAAGATGATACCTTACATATGCACTTTCGCTTGAGTTTATTTTGTTTAATGATAGATGTGTAATAAAACTATGAGAAATACTTGTTAGTGCAATTTTAGCACCAAATTTAAAATTTTTTACAACATTTAGGAGTGAAACTTTAGCCATAGCAAGCTTCTCATGGATAGGAGATTGTATGACTAGTACATAACCGTATATTCAGAAAAATTTTCCACCCAAATATGTGAGGTTCGCCTTTAGATTTGATAGGAAAAACATTTACTATTAGTGCTTATGAGTGTACCGGTAGCATTTAGATTCTAGAACTTACGTTAGTGATGCATCCCGAGACCGCTAGTGAGACTATATTCGTGTAGTAGGATTTACTACATGATAAGAGGCATTATGATCACCCTTGTGTTAAACCCGTATCATAATTACTTGACCATGTAAGTCATATTACTTGGCTAGTTAAGTCAACTAATTTTTCTCACACCCTTAGCGTTGTACTCATTTTTAGTACACGAAACCCCTAGTACACCCCTCCGAGCCTATCTTTTCGTTTCTAACTTTAAGCATTTTACTTAAAGGAAGAATTTGTTACACCCCACTTAAATGTACAACCAAATCACCTTAGCCCTCCATGTATGCGCTCATTTTTAGTGCATTATTGTTATTTGTTAAACCCTAAGTTAACTATCTAATGGATTACATGGTTGCTAAGTCGAGTCATATCCTTGTACATATTATTTTGGGACGATTGGGACTCATGGGTAAAAGTACTTGTTTTATGGAGTAATGGGGAAGAACATCATTTATTACCCCCATATGTACGTTAATCTTAAAAGTGCTCCAAGTGTTTTGATTTTCTTAATTCGAGTCATTAGATTAGTTTATTGTAAAGTATGTAAAAATTCAAGTGTAAGGGGAATTTCCATTCCCTATGATGTATTATTTTGGATGGTAGGGTAAGAGTGTATGCAAAAAAAAAAAAAAAAAAAAAAAAAAAAAAATCAAAAAAAAAATATATAGAAAATAGAAAAAGAGAAAAAACATACGGACTACCATCCCTTTCATTCTATGTTTATTTTATGTTTTTGTTATTTTTCATTTATTAGCTTAAGTCGAGTCTAGTCTTGGCTTAGCAACGCCATATTGTACATGTAATTAACCAAGATTGTTAACTCGCCACCAGTAAAACTTCCTTTATCCAACAAAACCGTGTATTTCATATCCCTATACCTAACGTTACAACCCTTTAAAAGACCTCTTTGATAGTTTATCCTAGGTGCTTACGCCATGTGGTGGAGGTTTGATCCTTTCCCAAGCCTATGGTAATCTATTTTGCTATGACAGGTAGTGAGAGATATCTTCCGTTTCCATATTGTAATTTACACTTTATTACACCCGAGAGATGTGAGTATCTAAACACTATTTGTGAGGTGCTAGTATATGACATCCGTGCTTGTCTATTGGTATTTAGTGGAACGATTATTTTTTGTAATTACTTTTATATTAGTATTAAATGACTCCTAACTTGTCTTTTGACTAGAATAAAAGCGCATTTGCTTGAGGACAAGCAAATCTTAAGTGTAAGGGTATATGATGAGGCGAAAAATAATCCGTTTTTAGGAGGTCATTTAAGCCCGAATCCGAATTTATTTGATCAAATATTGCCCTAAATCGTTCCTTTTGTGATTTTAGGTATTTTGGGAGAGAAATCTGGAAAAAGAAGCAATTCGGACGTTTTTGGAGCATAAAAGTGAAGAAAACGCCAAAGTCTTAATTTTCCATGCTGGGAACAGTAGGTGACGGCGTCAAGTGTAATTCTCTGACGGCGTCAAGAGCAGAAGTCCATGACGACCCAGTACAGATTTGACGGCGTCACGAAGGTAGGGCGTCAAGAGTAAAAAGTCATGACGGCCTGGAAATGATTAAGTCTTGACGGCGTCAAATGTAGATCAAGGCAGTCCGAGAATAGTTTTGGCGGCGAGGTGACGGCGTCACAATGTTGGTCTTGACGCCGTCAGACCCATTTTTCTATATATAGTTTTCTAATTTTCACATTAAAAGAAAGAGAAGTTTTGGAGAAACACTAAGTACGATTTTGGTGCAACTTTTACAGGTTTTTCAAGGGTTCCAAACCCTTGATACCTTTCATTGTAATTGAGATAAGTGTTCTTTTAATTCAATCAATATGTCTATGTGTTGGTTGTCTATATCTTGTTCTTGTCTCAATTCCATCATGCTAGGCTAGATCTATCTTGTGTTTGCTTAGATCTAATGAAACCTAGATGTTAATTATGTGTTGATTACTTGTTTATATTTGTCTTGGATGAATGATTTATATGTTAGGCTTAAGAAAACTGGCAGATCTCCAATTGGTAACATGCTTGAACGTCTTAAGAAACATGAACCGACGCGCACTAGGTCTTTATTAGTTGTATTTAATGCATGAGCCACTGTTTACAATCCCTATAGTTGTGCTGGGCATGGTGTAGGAGGAGATAAGAGTTCATAGAATTGGGGAGTTATGTGTGCCACCCCATGAATGGTATTAAGGAATACGATCCGTCATCCATGCAATTATAACAAGTAATTAACGTGTAAAAGATGTCTAGGGAGTAGTGAAATCTAAGTAAACACATTTTCTCCACTTACTGCTCACAACCTTAGTATAATTAGTTTATTTTCATTTCTTGTATTTTATTTTGATTGTATCTTAGTATTGGGTTAGTTGATTAGCAACTAATTCCGCCCAAATCCTTCAAACCCCGAGATTTTAATTGCTTTCTAAAAAAAATATAAAAATACAAAAATAATCATCCCTCACCTTTAGAACTAGTATTTAGGCTTTCTAATCCTAGCGACACTATTCCTAAGCTGAACGATCAATCCCCCGGTACTTGTCACTATACTATACTACAACGATCAGGTACACTGCCTGGTGGGGGTTGTAAGCTTCTCGAGATCCCTCGAGAGGTAAAGCCTGGTGCAATTCCCACGCATCACTGCCTTTCGTCACTTCTGCGTCTGTGGTGGTTGTCCGCCATTCCAACATGCTCATACATATTTGGACTTTAGCTTTCACATACACGTAGTTCCCTTTCTTTCACATTGATCTTTAGTCTCTTAACTTTGTAGATTCTTCTTTTTGGCGTAGAATCTTTCTTTGAACTTTGTGTTGCTCAGATCTTTGAGGGAGCATACTTTAACTTCAAGATGTATGTATGAGCAATTGGAATCTATCGCCATGGAGATGATATATAGCTGCAGGTAAACAGTTAGAAATAAATCGAACCGGTACTTACAGGTTCAGAATTGGAGATCGTCATCAGCATAGTGTGAAGACTCCTTCTAACCCTTACCAAGGCCGTTCCCATTTCGGATACTCCCAAGAGAGCTTACGAGACCTACTAGGTATATCAACGAATGGGTGAGTCGCTGGGTATCACTCCACGACTGTAGACCGTTTGAAACCACCGCGAACACTAAGCGTAACCCACAAGAGATTACCGAAGTGACCTGCTGTCATGGCTGTTTGATGTGGACCCTGGCAGGAATTTCCATTCAATCATTGAGAATCACAAAAGTGAATCCTCTCATAAATGTTCTGGCAGATTTCTAGGATCTGCGTAGGACTCTTAAATTTACATCTGGCGTCCTTAATGTTGAACAACCTGTGTAGAAGTATCATGTGTTCCTACAAGATCTTTTGATGAATCTCGGGGCTCTAGACTCGATAAGTGCACGTTTGGTTTCCTATGCGGAGATTAGGGAGAGGTCTCCTGCTTCAATATCAACCATCTCTAAGAGACAGGTCGATAGATTACACCGGTTCCTCGTGAGAATGAAACAAGCTCTTTTAAGAGAACTTGAGTGGCTAGAAGGTTAAGTGCAGTGCGTCACTGGGTCCATGACGTCTTTATCTTCAATACCGGTGTCACCTTAGTAACAACCATTAGCATACGAATTGAACCCGGTGTCTACCCTAAGGTTGAACATATGGAGGGCTATTTCTTTTCACCCTTTTTCATAACTTTTCTTTTTAATTCTTCAACCCCTTCTTTCTCCTTTCTCATTTTCTCCTTTTTTCCATCATACCTAAGGACTTCTAATTCTAATCTATTGGAATTGTCCTTGGGTAGATCCCTCCGGCTTTGGCGGATCATAGGACGGTTTTTCCTAACCTTAGTCACCTTATAACTCCATGCCTATCTTATAATTGTAGCCATAAAACCATTCATTTGAAAATCTCTCAAAGTGTTTATGATTATGAAACATATTTTTGACACTATGAGAGTTTTGGTTTCTTTTGAAGGACTCCCCCTTCACATGTGCTCATGTAATTTTTAAGAAATTTGCACATGCGAGAGGAGTTTGCACTTTTTGAATTGATCCACTTTCAGTAAACATGACCGATTCGAGACACGCTTACATCACTAGTTAGACTAGCTTGAAATTATTACCCGTCCTGGTCAAGTCCAAAGAAAGTCTCTCGATACGGTACATTCTACTCAGACAAGTCCTATTCGAGACACGCTTACATCACTAGTTGGACTAGCTTGAAACTATTACCCGTCCAGGACAAGTCTTTTCGATTACTGACATTTAAAGCTTCGTCAATTCATTGGTACTTTCTGAGTCGAGCTCTTTTGAGATTCCATCACAATCTTTAAACATCTTTGATCTCATTTTAATCATGTCTTCTCCCCCTCAAAAATAGCATATCGTGATATTTTTGATATCAACTGATTAAGAAAAAGCTTTTTGGAGAGATAGACAGATTTCATTTTGCATGAATACGGAACATTTTCGTTTTTGTACTCCCCCTTAATGGTAGCTCATTTTAAAATCAATTAAGGGTTTAGAGGGAGTTATCTTGAGCACTCATTTGAAAGATTTTGAAAAATCTTTTGATGAATCTTGAAAAAGCGCTCAAGATTTTAGTTTGGAAAAACGAGTTTTTGTTTGAAGTCTTTTTCGTTTGTTTAAACTCGAACTTTTTGAAAAAGATTTCATCCTTGAAAAACACGAGTCCTTGATTTGAAATAATCAGAAGTCATCATTCGGGTCCGGGTTTCGTACTGAAGTATACGAAAGCCATTGTGAAAAAACTTTTTGAGAAACGACATGTTTTAGAAAAACATTAAAGGGAACTCTCGTTCAAGCATTTGTACATGTCCGTATCATTGTTGAATGACATTTCTAGAAACGTACAGAATATTGATTTATACGAGAGACATGTCGTGAGAAGAATATTTTTTGATTTTATATTGTTTTTGTATTTTTTTGAAAATTTTCTATTTTTGTATTTTGTTTTTGTTGGTTTTTCAAATTTTGTATTTTGATTTTTTTTTTCAAAAATATTTACAGCAAAGTGATTTTGAAGACATTTTTCAAGAAGATTCGAGATGACGTTCTAGCTCCTTAGGAGTTAGGCTTCGCATGCCAATTCGTCGAACTAAATAGTCAAACCGTTCTTTTGGAAGGGCTTTAGTAAATAGATTGGCGAGTTGGTAATCAGTCTTAACGAAAAATAATTCAATAGTACCCTCTTCTACGTGCTCTTTGAGGAAATGGCAGCGGACTTTGATATGCTTCGTCTTTGAGTGTTGTACGGTATTACACGAGATGGCTATGACACTTTTTGAGTCACAATACATAGGTATTCTGTCAAAAGTAAAGCCATAATCTATGAGTTGTGTCCTCATCCAAAGAACTTGGGCACAACACGCAGATAGAGACACATACTCGGCTTCGGCGGTTGATAGCGCAGTACAATCCTGTTTCTTTGACAACCAGCTTACTAGCTTTTCACCCAAAAATTGTGCTCCACCAGATGTACTCTTTGCTGAAACTTGATCACCGGCATGGTCGGCATCTGAAAATGCTGTTAGATTAAATCCCGAATCCTTCGGATACCAAAGTCCCATGTTAATGGTGCTTCGTAAGTACCGAACGATCCGTTTAACCTCTTTGAGGTGAAGTTCGGTAGGCTTTGCCTGAAACCGTGCTGACAAACAAACAACAAATTGAATATCGGGTCGACTAGCAGTTAGGTACATGAGAGAACCGATCATGCTCCGATATTTCTTCGGATCGATGGGATTCCCAAACAAATCAGCACCTATTTTTGGTGAAGTGACCATTGGTGTACCAACAGAGTCACAGTTATCCATTCCATGTTTTTTCAAAATCTCTATTGTATATTTAGCTTGATTGATAAAAATACCACAAGGGGATTGATGTATTTGTAAACTAAAAAAGAATTTTAGTTCCCCCATCATGGACATTTCAAATTTGCTTTTCATGAGATTTTCAAAATGTTTTGAATGGTTAGGATTGGTTGATCCAAAAATAATGTCGTCCACGTAAATTTGAACGATCAAATTGTCATCTTTGAATTTTTTGGTAAACAAGGTGTCATCAACCGTTCCTTTTGTGAAATTGTTTTTTAGCAAGAAATATGATAGTTCGTCATACCACGCTCTTGGAGCTTGTTTTAAACCATAAATGGCTTTCTTAAGCTTGCAGACGTAGTCTGGATGATCTTTCTCAACGAATCCTTCTGGCTGACTCACATACACTTCTTCTTTCAGAGTTCCATTCAAGAAAGCCGTCTTAATGTCCATCTGATAGACTGTGATGTTTTTGTGAGCTGCATAGGCTAAGAAGATCCGGACTGCTTCAAGTCTAGCTACAGGCGCGAATGATTCTTCGAAATCTATCCCTTCTTCTTGTGGATAACCTTTAGCCACGAGACGAGCTTTGTTGCGAATAACAGTCATTTCCTCATCCAGTTTGTTCTTCCACAACCACTTGAGATCAAGAACACGTATATCAAGTGGTCGTTCAACAAGTTCCCAACTATCATGTAACTGGTATTGAAGAAGTTCCTCCTGCATTGCTTCTATCCAAGGGTTTTCTGCCATTGCTTCCCGAATGTTTTTTGGTTCTTTGGGGCTGATTGAGCAAATGTAAATGCACAATTCGAGATCGGTGGCAAGTTGTCTCCTTGTCTGAACTGGCTTTGAAGGTTCACCAATAACATGTTCTATTGGATGGTCTTTTGTCCATTGAAACGTAGAAGGGTACCTTGGGTTAAACCTATGTGTGTTAGATGGTTCTTGTAACATTGAAGAAGATTCAGCAGAGTCTATTGCAAATGGGTTTTCAAATACTTCTTCTTCTTCTAACGCAACATCGTTTGAATTATTTGTTGGTTCTTCTTGAAAATTTGTGTTTTGATTTTCCTCATCAACTCTTGGTAGATCAGTTTCAATAACTGGAGTTGCTGGAGTAGATGTTGATGAAGTTGAGGGAGTTGGTGCTTCAGCTTCGATTGTTGTAGATGCATCTTGTGATGGTGGTGGTGGATGGTTTTGAGCGGGTGCAGCGGAATGTTGTTGAGATGCATTTGCCGAAGTTCCGCCATAGTATTCATCAAACATTAACTCGAAGAAATTTTCCAGTTCTTGTTCTGAAGGTTTTTCAGTGTTTGTTGAATGAGCTCCATTAGGCACGAGTCCTGAACTGATGTGTCCAGAAGTCTGCTGGTTTGGTGCGGGTCCTAATCCGTTTTGATTAGAAGCCATTGGATTAAGCGCGGGTTCTAGAGCGAGTCTCTCAGAATCCATTTGTGAAATCTCGTCAAACTTCACATTCATCATCTCCATTATCCTTTTTGTTCATCTATTATACACCCTGAATGCCCTCGAGTTTTCTGAGTATCCAATGAATATTAGCTTTTAACTTTCCTAGATCTTCTCTATCATTCGTTGAATAGCACAAAGCGCCAAATACGTGAAGGTAAGAGATGTCAGGTTTACGGTTGTTCACTAGCTCATATGGGGTTGTATTGAATCTTGGATGGATTAGGGATCCGTTTTGAGTAAACCAAGCCGTACAACATCAGCCCATAAGAATAGTGGTGCACTAGAATAAATTAGCATTGTGCGAGCAGCTTCCACAAGAGTTCGGTTTCTTCTTTCAACTATCCCATTCTGCTGTGGAGTTCTAAAAACTGATGTTTGATGAGAGATTCCAACATCTTCAAAATAGGTTCTTAACTCCTGATTTGTGAATTTTGTGCCATTATCTGTTCTTACAATCCTTACTGGAGCTTGAAGTAGAACTTGAATACGCTTCAGAAAGGTGATGATGATGCCTGATGCTTCGTCTTTTGATCTCAAAAACTTTACCCATGTATATATTGAATAATCATCAACTATAACAAGAATATACTTTTTCCCAGTAATGCTTTCAACTCTCATTGGGCCACATAAGTCCATGTGCAACAAATGTAACCTTGCTTCTGAACTAGGTACGGTTTTAGGTTTATATGATGCTCTTTTGCTTTTTCCTTGTTCGCATGATGGACATAGACGATCCTTGGTGTATTTCAACTTAGGAAGACCGTTGACGATTTTGTCTTTGGCTAACTTGTTGATGGTGTTGAAATTGAGATGGGATAAACGTCTATGCCGCAGCCAGGACTTAATTTCAGTTGCCCTTATCATAAGACAAATTGGTGATGTAGAAGCCATTTGGTTGATGTCGATAGCATACAAATTTGTACTACGATTACCAGTTAAGAGATCATCACCAAGCAAATTTCTAATAAAAACCGTGTTTCTCCTGAATGCAACCTCTAAATCTGCATCACAAAACTGCCCAACTGAAAACAAGTTGTGTCCCAACCCTTTGACGTAGTAAACTTGAGTGATCAAAAAATTCCCAAACTGAAGATCTCTAAAACCCAGAATAGCTGCTACATGATCATTTCCAAAGCGTACAGTTCCCATGAATTTCCGTATGAAATTGATTAGCAACTTTAAATTTCCGGTCATGTGCTTGGAGCAACCCGAGTCGACGATCCAAAGACATATTTCGATAACCTGCCAATAACAGAAGAATTTGTATTTGGAAACCGTTTTGAATTTGGTTCCATAAGGTTAGGGGTACAATCCAAATCACACTCATAGACGGTTGCTACATGTTTAGCTTAAACTATTTCTAATTTGCCATGTTTGAGTATAAATTCTCTACCCGTTGGAATCCACATACAAAACTTAAGGTAGTTCCTAGGCATTCGACTACTAGTGGTAGACCTAAAGCGTGCAACTAATCTTTCTATAGATCTAGATCTAGCACTAGTTCCCTTTGGAACATACTTCTGTTTAGGCGTGTCATTCACATTCTTAGAAACACATTCATCATGAACATCATTAATTAAACTTTTCTTGCATATTAAACAAACAGAGTCATTACATGCATTAGAACCAGTACTTTCGACATTACATTCAGATGAATCATGTTTCTTATTACAAAGCGATAAATTCCTATGGTGTTCTTCTAATTCTTCAACTTTATTCTTGCTACTACTCTTAGAGGCAGGCGAGACTCTATTGTTCCTTGTATTGCTCCTAGGCTTTAGTCTGCTGCTTCTAGAGGTGCTTTCTAATCCTGTAGAAGGTAAGGCACACGTGTTAGGATTTATATTGTTGTCCTTTTTAGCATCACTAGACTCTTTAGAATTATCCTCTTTGCACGCATTTGTCTTAGATGTGGAGGCAGACGCATTAGTGGGACTAATCCTAAAAAGGCCAGGTGCTATCACTTTAGGTGTTTCGACAACCGCTTTTCCTTTATCAACAATATTATCGTTTTCACATTGCTTGGGCAAGGGTGTTGGAGTGACTGGTTTTGTCAAGTCCTTTTTCTCATCGACTTTTGGAGCAAACCGTGAAATTGACATTTTTGGTTTTTGAACCGTGTTTGAGACATTTGGTTTCTCCGAAGTCGATGGTTTTGCAAACTTAGTTTCTGAACCCTTCCCTTTTTGACTTTCAAGCTGAGCCCTCAAAAGATCATTTTGCTCTTTCATATTCTTGAAGGCACGCTCATACGACAATTTGTCATACTTGCATTCTTCCTTTTTTCGATCAAGTTGTTTAAAACATGACACATTTTCTTTTTCAAGATTTATAAGAGCATTTTCATATTTGGAAACAATTTCGGAGGTCTCAGCTCTTAGTCTTTCATCGTCTTGAACTGAATATGTTTGTATGATGATGGACATTATATCAGTAGACAGAACTGCTTCGAAGAGAGAATCATTTAACCTTTCCAAAACTTTCATGTTTTCACGAGTTTCATTAGCTTCGTTTACCAGGGATTTGTGATCCTTGACAAAGTCGGTTGTTTCTTTTAAGAAAGTGTTTTCAAAATGGATTACTCTCGCACTGATGTTATTCAGTGGGATAGTAATTTCGTTTTCAAACACCTTTTTCTGTTCGATATGAAAACTAGAATGCCAGTCGTTAATACTGATAGTAGTTTTAGATTTAACAATATTTTGAAGTTCTTGAATTCTCTTTTTAACGTTATCAAGAATGTCTCTAGCCTCACTTGTATTAAAAGTGTTGTTAGAAGACATTTGTTCCATTTTAGAAAGAGATTTGGAAACAACTTTCTTTTTAGAAAAGAATTTCGCGAATGGTCGTTTTATGGAAAACACAGATGGTTCGGTTTGTGGAACAAAAGTAATTCCCGAAAGTTTGTTCAATTTGTTGTAATCAGTGGGTTTCAAATCCTTTTGTTTCATTTTATTTATGCTCTCTTCGACAAGTTCCATCGTTTGCACAGAATCCCGAACGACGGGAGGATCATGTTTGGTGTAAATCAAATTACCATTATACAAAACATTCTATTCTTGCTGAGCTTTCTTGAGATTATAAGGAGTGGTGTTACCAAGAGCCATTTTATGTTTCGTATGGTAAATCGGATTAGTTTGATTTGAAATCATTTTCATTGTTTGACTTGACTGACCCGACTTAAACACTAATTCTTCTAAATGTGCAATCATGTGTTCTGACTCTACGATTTCTTCCAAAAGTTTGTCTTCTTTCTTTGCGAATTCCTTTTTCAACTCACCCCTTTCTTTTTCAAGATTGGTATAAGCTGTTTTTTGTTTAGAAAGTTGGTTTTGTAAATCAGAAATTTTCGTGTTTAAATATTTTATCTTCATGAAAGAATTAACATCAAGTGTATCAAACTTGAGTTGCAAATGTTTTTCCCTTGAAACGGAATTTTGATAACCAGTTTCTAATTCAGACAATCTTTTGTTATGAAACTCAAAAGCTTTAACGTTTTCCTTGTAACTCTCAAGCTCAGCGGTCAATTTAACATTCGCGGCCTTAACATCGCGATTGACCTTTTTCACATTTTCAATTTCAATATGACAATTATTCAATAATGATTCAAACAAAGCACGTGTTTCCTCATCATTCTCAGCATGCTATGAAACGAAGCCTCCATTATGATTCACATCTGGAGTTGCTGAAGGAGTATTGCTACTACTTGGCGTGTCTAGATATGTATCATAATTGGATGCTTGCTTCTCAGAATGTTGTTCCTCATGAGGAGACATATCAAATATATCATTATTGTGACATGTGTTGAAATTTGATACCTCAGATGGTGCATTAGTGTCATAAACAAGAAGTGTGTCAAAATCCATGTCATACTTAGCTTCCTGAAGATTCTCCATAAATATGCAGTTCACATCAATATCCTCTCTGTCTTCCATCTCATCCATAAGAGTCATAAAATCATTCTCCTCTGCGTTCAACTGAAACCCTGCCTCATTCTTTTGTGCCAACAGCAGTGCTTTCTGCAAGTACGCTGGGTCTCTTTTGTTCGGCTTAGTAGGACAGTTCCTTGCCATATGACCTACACCCTGGCAGTTGAAACACTTTACCGGATTACCCTGATTTACATTTCCATTATTCCCAACAACTAGAGCTGCAACATTCCTATTCTGATTACCCATTGCCTGATTACCAACATTCTGACCCCTCTGATTTCCAACAAACTGACCCATCTAATTCCCTGCATACTGACCATACTGATTCCCTGCATAATGACCTGCATTTTGCATATTCTGATTACCCATGTGAAATCCAGTAGCATATCCTTGCTGATTCCCATAAACTCCAACCATTTGGCCTCCATTACCCATATTGAAACTCGGCTGAGCAATCTGCTTGTTGCGAGTGTTCCATGAAATCCTTTGGTTGTTGTTAGTTGGTGTAGAATAGCGTCCTTGGAATGCCTTAGTCAGAAAAGCAAACGCTTGTGTCAAGGCTGCAGTAGCTTCATCATTGTCAGTGAATTCTGGTTCTTGGAACTGTGGGTATTGCTGTTGTGGAATAACATGTTGTTGCTGTGGGTAGAATTGTTGTTGGTAGACCGGTGTTGGTTGTTGAATGCATGAAGGTTGCATGTAGTTGTGAGTGGAAGATGATGATAGTTGTTGTGTGTTCACTGGTAACGGTGTTGGTGTAGTAGCAATTAATGCAAGAGGATCATGATTCTTTGCCAATCTTTCTTTCCTTAATTCATTAGCCTCAGCTTGGTTTTGCTTCAGAAAGTCATAGAGTTGATCATAATTCACCTTATGTAAATCCTTTGTTTGGTTGACAATTGTAACATAACGACCCCATTCTTCTGGAAGGTTATTGATGAATTTGATGTTTGTTGCAATTGTTCGTGGTGTCAACTTGTTTCTGATTAACTCATTCATTAAAGTGCAAAACCTTGTGTAGTAGGATTCAATCTGTTCACCTTTAATGGATGTAAAGTTCTCACATTCAGTTAGAAGTTTGTTCTCAACGTCTTGTTGCCCAATCTCTGTTCCATGGCATATCCTTTTAACTCGTTCCCATATGTCAAAAGCAGTTTCACAGTTGTCGACCGCAGCAAAGATCTCGCGTGGTAATCCAAGTTGGATTAAATGCATTGCCATATCATCAGCGGCGATCTGCTTCTTGTCTTCATCCGTGTAGTCTGCTTCTGTTTGTTCACGCACGAATGGTAGAGTAGGAGGTGTTGTATTTGGATTACCTTATCTTGAACTTGTCATGGCTTAAATGGACCATTTGTAATGGAGTTGATCATTAGTTTACCATCAGGCTTTGTTTTGATGTAACGAAGCATGCGGCTTGTCCATGGAAGATATCCACCTTTTTCAAGCATTGGAGGTCGATTTTCGGCACCGGTAGCATGAATATCTTGTTGAGTTTCCATTGATGAATGATAAAGTTGACCTTGGATCGATTCAATGAATTAGGAGTAGTGTTTAGTGTAAGTTGATGCAAGTTTTTATGGTGAAAAATTTGATCTGAAATCTTAAAATCTTAATAACTTCCGTTCGGAGTGGATTTGGGCCTCGAAGCTTGGCTTGAATGATCTTTACATTATTCAACGTGTCCTTCTTCTCGGTCTCACGGTCGTTTTGACAGCAAATTCGTCGAAAACGGAGTTACTGTTCAAAAGTTATGGTCGTTTGAAGTTTGGAAGAAAAAAGGTCAAATCTGTTAAGCAACTCACTGGTTTAGCAACTCGCTAATTGAAGCAACTCGCTAGTTAATCAACTCGCTGGATTCTCAACCCGCTGGTATATCAACTCGCTAGTTTCTCAACTCGCTGGATTGTCAACTCGCTAGTTACTCAACTCTCTAGATTGTCAACTCACTAGTTACTCAACTCTCTAGTATCTCAACTCGCTGACTGAAGCAACTCGCTAGATTCCTCAACTCTCTAGTTTCTCAACTCGCTGACAAAGCAACTCGCTAGATTCCTCAACTCTCTAGTTTCTCAACTCGCTGACAAAGCAACTCGCTAGATGAATAAGACAAAACTTTCCTTTACAAAAATCCAAATCGCTGTCCTTTTCTGCCAACTCGCTAGTAGCAACTCGCTACTAAGAAATCTCTTACGAGAAGCAACTCGCTAAACCCTTTTTTCCACCAAAACTCACCTAAAAATCACTCTTTTTCACGTTTTTGATTGAAATCTTTTGTGCAACTTATTTAAAACACTAAAGCTTCAATAGAAACAACTTTAACAACAAAACACGTAAAAAATCGAACCTTTTATAGAAAAATGCTACGGTTTTAAACTAAGATGGAAAAAAAACGTGACATCTTCTTGAGATTCAATAAAAAACGATTTTGCACACTCCTAAAATGTTGTTTGGCTCTGATACCACTTGTTAAGACCTAATATATCAACTCTATCAAGTTATGTAAGCTTGTATGAAGATCAAATGGTGACTTAAGTTTATATATGTATGTCGAATGGAATAGTAGAGAATAAGATGAAAAGGAGGCTTTTATTCAACTAGAGAAAAACACACATACACACACTCAAGCACACACACAAATGAGGTGTGTTGAGGCTTATATAGTTCCTAGCATAAGCCACATGGGCTTTGCCATGGGCTTGTACATGGAGGGGATTGGGCTTGTTGATTACATAAAGATACAAGGCTAATATTACATAAGCTACTAACCTATTAGTTTAGCCCAATCCACGAGCCCATTAACTATTCAATTATATATTCTACGACACATAACAAAGTTCCTAATCTAGAATGATCATCACTTCATTATATATTTCTTTAATGCTAACAAACAATCATGTACATTCATTTTTTATCAAAAAAATAATAATAAAATTAAACTTTCACCATTTTTAAAAAAATTAAATATCTCACAAACCGTTAATCGTTACGTGAAAAAAATCATACTATCATGACGAGAATTAAATTATCTTTCTATAGATATGCACTTCTATATACTTTCGACTATTTTTTTTTTCAAAATTTCCACATAAAAAATCACATGTAATTCGGAACAATCACATGTTATTTTTAAAATGAATCACGTGTGATTTTTACAAATCACATGTGATTTTTCTCGTCGAAAATTTTGGAAAAAAAAGTTCATCGAAAGTATATAGAAGTGCATATCCATAGAAAGATAATTTAATTCTTATCGCGATGGTGTATTTTTCGTAGCTTGAAGATTTACCGTTTGCAAAATATGTTTCTTTTAAAAAAAATGGATAATAGTTTTTCTTATTAATTTTGATGAAAAATAGTTTACTAAGACTGGTTATTTGATCTATGACAAATATGGGATTTATGTTGATCTTTTGTCATGTTTCCTAACACACCAACTATACAATAAGTCTATATTGCCCCCCTTTTGTAACATCCTCAATTTCGTAAATGCAGCAGAATTCAAACTGTGTGTTACTTCATGGCATAATATTTATAACAATAGAAAACGAACTCTAATTGAGTCATTTTAAAAGATTTATCATTCGGATTATATAAATATCATAGTTTACAAAATGAGGTCTCAGTAGTTTCACGGTTTACGAATTATATTAAATGAGTTTTTGAATGATAATAAAATTTTTAGCCTTCTTGATTCCGTGCTCCTCTGTGCCAGCCTCGATCATTATGGACCTGAGATACATGCCTAAAACAATCAACACAAAGGTTGGTGAATTAATAGAGTTTATAATTGTAGAAATGGACAAACAGTTTCAGAGTTATAATAATAATTGTTACATATACAATTATCATATAATAGTTATTATTGCCCTAAGCTCATGACACACAATGCTTAATTGAGTTATCATAACAATGATAATGTACATGGCTTCTTATAGGTATTTACCAATCACCTAAATAAATATAGTGCGTGTTGAACTAAGTTGCTAAACAACACAAACAAGATTCGCCAAACCCGATAGGCTTATCCACAATTTGCCCTCACACAAGTGATTAATGGTTCATGATGGAAGGACTTTCTGGAAATAGTATATTTAGGCAATAATTCATTCAGTTCATATAAACATACAGTTTGTAAATAATTGTCCATAGTAAAAATAGTGTAGTATCTCCTCCAAGAAGTTATAAAATAGTTAAATAAAATTGGGGCTATGAATTCACCGTGAGTTAATGATATCAAATGTATAATGAGAACTATGGATATGCCGTGAGAACCTCTATGAGCAACCTAGAATATGGTATCATGTCTTAGTTTATGGAATAATGATGCCAAAGCATAAACGAGTCTATATATGTCATTTATATTGATCATGATGCTTTATATGGTAGTTTGTGTATGCCGTCTTATAGAAATGGTTTATGAAACATTTTTAGATTATATATCTCGTACTACCGTTCATGCCATTATAATTAAGAGGTCTTGTAGTAAACATTCGAGGAGCTAGGACACTTTAATTCGTAAATCCAACAACTCGTCTATATGCTTACCCAAATGAAACCCCTCACATGAAGTTCCTTAGTTTTGTAGTGCTCAATATGTAAAAGATGAAGTTTATAATAGTTATACGGATTTATAAGTTTATGAGTATGTTTTCATATGTAAAAACTTAAAAGTTATGATTTATTAATTCACTTGTGAAAAACTTAATATTTATAATTATGTTTCACATGTGAAAAACTGGTTTTCATATGTGAAAAACATCATTCTGAAGGTCGAATAACTTAGGGAATTTTATTTGAATGAAGATTGTTATTTTAGTAAGTAACTAGTCTTGAAAACAACATGGTTTCTAATTACTTAACTTGTGAAAACTAAATTTTTGACGTCGAAAACTGCCTTTGTTTGGTGTTTTCAGGCCGAGTTCCCTCTCTGTAGATGTAAAACATTATTCCGGACAACTTTCGTGTTTTAATTTTTTGATGAATCAGACCAGAAGTGCCTTGAAAAATTTGAAATTCATGCAATATGTAAACTTGACGGATTTAGTTTTTCGGTTTCGCTAATTTCTATTGATCATATCTTTTGATTCGTGTACTCGTTTTGGGTGATTCAAATTGTTACGTTTCCTTATAAGATCCTCTATCATTCTATAAGTTTTGTCAAGTTTATAAATATATTTTCTAGACGTTTTTCATAGCATGAGTTACTAGTTTACTTGTTTGTTTTATAAATGATAACATAAGATGATATAAGTTTAGACTTGTTTTAGGGATTTGTACATCATGATTCCAATATAACTAGACATATATAGAGCACATTAAACATGTAAATGGTATTGATCCTGAGAGTGAGCTAGGTTTTCTTACAACTTTTGGATTTCAAAAGAAAGGAATAACAATAAGGGCTAGAAGTAGGACTTTGAGCAATCTTCCATATCTTAGCAACCTTCTACACTTCCTGTATTCTTGAAGGGCTTGTGATGAGACCTTAGGTGACTTGAGTAGATTTAAACTCAATAGGATCACCTAAACTTGCAAGAAATTTGATTTAGTTTACTTGCAGCTTGAATTTTCTTGAAATACTTGAAGTAGAGAGCAAAATGAAAAGTGTGTTTGTTTGTGTATGATGAGACGACAACAACAAGAAGGGGAGGGGCTTTGATAGGGCCTTGAGGAGGTTAAAACTTATGAGTCATATTCCTTCCTTGCTAAGACTTTGCATGTGTCAAGTTTACTTATCATCTAAGAAAGTGTATGTGTCCAAACTTAAGTATTAAGTTAACATATGTGTAACTAATCCATCCAAGATCAATCCTTACTAAGAAATTAGTTAGTCATAAAAACCATCATGGACTGTTATGAGGAGGGGGATGAGTTTTAGATATTAACTTGACTTTACAGAGTGAGTTTTGGTCCCGGTAATTGCTAGTGTTAAGTCTTAAAGTTACAAAACTTAAAACCGGATATTGTAAAAATAATAAACTTATACAAATGTTAAAACTTGTTAATATACTCTATATTAGTATACTTAATTGAGTGATAAGTTTATCGGATGCTTAAACGTCGTTAAAACCTAGAATAGTCGGTTTAAATATGCGTAAACGTAAAACATACAAAAGTTAATTTTTATGGTCAAAGGAGGAGGGAAATGTGTTGAATTTTCCAAAAATGTAAAAGTATCTAAACGTCTTAGAAAATGTGGTGCAGGTATAGGTTAAGTCTGTGTATAAGTAACAATGCTTAAAACATAAGTTTAGTCTCGCAAATCACATAGTCTATTTGGTAACATTTGAAATTAAAATTAAAATTTCTATTTATTGATTATTAATGAACTAGAATTTAATCTAATGTGATAAAAATTTTCAGAGTCGGTTTATGCATGGGATGTTTAAATGGCATTTAGACCAAAAACGTAAATTTAAGACACGGTTTCTTAATAACTTTTGCGAAAATGACCCAACTAGTGTCAAACTTTCTTGTAATCATGGAAATAAGTTAACTTATGAAAATGAAAAATAAAAATATGAGTGTGAATAATAAAAGTGAATAGTAAAAATACAAGGATGAATAGTAACCTGAAAATACGAAATGTTACACCTTTCACTTGAGATTTTACGGCTTAAGTAGTTCATCAGCCTTGCTCCTCACTTGTAAGACTAGTAGTTTCGCACTTTCGCGTATGGAGGTCACATGGGCAAGTGGTAGATTTGACTGGAAAACAAGTAAATGAATAAACTTTATACCAAATCAAACAGATTTGGTAGTCATACAAGGCGTATCAAAAAGTGATGAGCATGTGAAACTAACTGCTTCGACCTTTTACAATATAATGTAATGTTTAAGAATAACTCTAAACTCATGAACAAGTTTTATGTTTAAAACTCATGAATAAGATGGTAACAATAAGGCGAAAATTACTGCAGAGGACACTGCGAGAGTGTCTTGCCTTTTTGAGGGCTGGTTTTTTTTTTTATTCCCTGTAAGGCCATGTATCTCGCTGCAAAATGTACCAGAAATCCAAAATTTGTACGTGTCACCTTCTCGTAATTTATAAAATAAAAAATTAAAAAAAAAGTAAATCACATGCCATTTGCAGCGATATACAATCCAAAGGGACCCACCTCTTATCTTACTTCTTTTTTGGACCCGCCAAAATATTTAATATATATATATATATATATATATATATATATATATATATATGTATATGTATTTCACTACAACCTTGCAGCGAAATGCAAGTCCACATTACGCTTTTTAAAAAAATAAAAATAAAAAAAAAGGTAGTACCCCTATAATTTGCGGCGAACAACAATATAATGAGGAAAAGACAAAACTAATTAAGCCTCCTCACAATATCTCCAATCATATTCAGCGATTTTACATTGGGAAAGAACCAAATAACCTGCAAAATCTATTTGAATGACAATGGAGAAGATGAAGACCATAGGACGCGAAAATTACTGCAGAGGACACTGCGAGAGTGTCTTGCCTTTTTGAGGGCTGGTTTTTTTTTTATTCCCTGTAAGGCCATGTATCTCGCTGCAAAATGTACCAGAAATCCAAAATTTATACGTGTCACCTTCTCGTAATTTATAAAATAAAAAATTAAAAAAAAAAAGTACTCCCTCCGTCCCATATTAAGTGTCCACAATGGAATCTTTAGATGTCCCAAATTAAGTGTCCACTTGTACCTTTCAACCAATAAGATGAGAGTTTAGTGGGTAAAAATAATATTTGATTGGTGGAGAGTTTAGTTAGTGGAATCTCCTAAAACTTTGTGCATTCTTAAAGTGGACACTTAATATGGGACGGAGGTAGTAAATCACATGCCATTTGCTGCGAAATACAATCCAAAGGGACCCACCTCTTATCTTACTTCTTTTTTGGACCCACCGAAATATATATATATATATATATATATATATATATATATATATATATATATATATATATATATATATATATATATATATATCACTACAACCTTGCAGCGAAATGCAAGTCCACAGTACGCTTTTTAAAAAAATAAAAATAAAAAAAGGTAGTCCCTCTATAATTTGCGGCGAACAACAATATAATGAGGAAAAGATAAAGCTAATTAAGCCACCTCACAATATCTCCAATCATATTCAGCGATTTTACATTGGGAAAAAACCAAATAACCTACAAAATCTATTTGAATTACAATGGAGAAGACGAAGACCATAGGACCGTGTATATCTTCATTTTTTTTCACAATGCAAAAGATTAAAGGTGTTGGTTGTGGTGTATCTTTGAAGAAAACTCTATTGTGTATGTGTTTTTTGTTGGTGTTGTTGTGTTTTTGTTGTTGTCGTAATGGTGGTGGTGGTGCAGTGGGCTATACGTTGGTGGTGGTGCAGCGGAGTAAGTATTGTAATTTTTCATACGTAAAAAAAAGTAAACTTGCTTTCTTGTGGTGTTTTGTTGGTGGTTGTTTGTGGCGGAGTATTGTTTTGTTTGTGTTGTTGTCGTCGCGGTGGTGGTGGTGTTGTAGTGTTGGTGGAGCTGCTGTGTGGTTGATTTGTGGTTGGTGTTGTGGTGTTGGTGGTGTTGTGGTGTTGGTGGTGGTGTCGTGTGGTTGGTGGTGGTCTTGTATTGTTGGTGGTGGTTTCGTGGTGTTGGTGGTTGTTTGGTGTGGTAGTGGCTGTGTTGGTGGTGGTGTCGTGGTGTTGGTGGTGGTGGAGGTGTTGTGTGGTGGAGGTGAGGTGTTGTACTGTCGTGGTGTTGATGGTGGTGTTGTTAGTGTTGGTGGTTGTGAGGCGTTGTGAACATGGCGCAAAATAATGATGTTCCGGTAAATACCAACCTTTGTTCTTTTATAATTTTTTGGTTTAGATCCTTATTTGTGTAGTTAATATGTATATGTTTATTATATGTTATTTTAGGATTTTGCCGTTGATCTTACATTTAGAAGTAAGCTAAAGTTGCTTCACGAAATTAAGGAAAATTTTAGAAATACCAATAAGGATGCCATGTTTAGGCGAACGTGTTTTGGATGGTTGTTTGATTTAGCACAAATGCAAGAGACATGTATCCTTCTACATTATATTAGTTTATGTCAAGAGGAACTTTCCCAGGGAGACACGGATGTCGTTCCCTTGACGTATCATGTAAGAGGGTACGAGTTAAAATTTGGTAGACAGGAGTTTTGCCTCGTAACGGGGTTACGATTTGGGATTGAATTTAAAGACTTTTTAGAAGGTCGTCCTACTCCATTTAGGCGACGTATGTTTTCATCCGTATATGATGGTTGTAGCATAACTGTCGGAATGGTGTATCATAAGTTTTATAGCGAGGACTTTGATAAACTTAGCGATAATGATGTCGTTCGCTTTAGTTTGGTAGGACTGTTGGTGCTAGTGTTGTCTCATAACAATACTTCAGATAACGACTTAGTTTACAACACCCCACCCGAAGATCTTTTCCCGGTTTTCCCATACCACAATGAACAACAAAACAATCAACCACAAGATTTGTTTCCCGTCTTCCAATATGACAATCCACCACATAAGACTCCACCGGTAAACAATCCACCAGCAAACAATCCACCCCACTACAACCCACCGGCAAACCTTCCAAGTGCATTGATTGACGAAGAACTGTTCTTGCAAGATATGCAAGAACTGTTACGTGTTGAAGCAGAGGAAGCACGTGAAGCAAGGGAGCGTGAGGAGTACTTAAGAGCTAAACAGGCTCGGAGAGACCGTCGTTGTGAATGGCGAATAGAAAATGGACTAGACCGTGTGCCAACAAGTGAGGACGATTCCAGTGCTTCGAGTCACGAGGACTATGTGTCGGATGATTCGTTTTATTGATTAGTAGTTTTATGTTTAATTATCGTAGGTTTATGTTTAATTATCGTATTTTATGTTTCATGTTTGCTGTAGTTTGTTGTAGTTTGTTTAATGTATGTTTACATTTTAAGTATTAATATAAGTTGTGTTTTATTAGTTATTAAATAAAATATTAGTTAAATCTGAGTTATTGTTGTGAGTATTTTTTCCTGAGTTAAGGTTAATCTGTTAAAGCTAACGTGCCAGCGAGTTATAACTTAACTCAATTTACCATTGTGATTGCTCTTACAAGCTAAAAACCCTAAAAAAAATTATAACCTAAACCATAAAATCTTACAACGAACACACTAAAACATAACCCTAAAATTATAACCTAAACCAAAAATTAACATATTTCGGTTAAATTTATAACAGAATTATGAATACACTCTTTTTATGAAACGAATTAATTAATTTTTTATCTACAATTTCGCTGCAAACCAAAGGCGAGATACGTATTTTTTTTGTTTTTAGTTAATGCGTGTGATATGTGCCGCGTCCCCATGTATTTCGCTGCAAAACCATGCAGAAATACATTTTTTTTATTTAATCAATGCAGGCATGGGTCCCCAAACTTGCATTTCGCTGCAAGGTTGTAGTGAAATACATACTGTATGTATATATTTTTTAAATATTTTGGTGGATCCAAAAAAGAAGTAAGATAAAAGGTGGGTCCCTTTGGATTGTATTTCGCTGCAAATGGCATGTGATTTACTTTTTTTTTATTTTTATTTTATAAATTACGAGAAGGTGACACATATAAATTTTGGATTTCTGGTACATTTTGCAGCGAGATACATGGCCTTACAGAGAATTAAAAAAAAAAAAAAAAAAAAAAAAAAAAGCCCTCAAAAAGGCAAGACACTTTTTCAGTGTCCTCTGCAGTAATTTTCGCAACAATAAGTTGCTACATTAGTGAACATTGCTAGTACAAACACTATATTTCATGTTTACGTGACATATCCATTTATAGCAATGTATAAACTATTCCCTTCAGGTTGATAGCAATGTTCTTTGCGCTAACATCTTATTCACTAATTTGTTACTCCTTTCGTCTCAAATTTATTGTCAATTATTGACTTTTTTAGTAATTCTTTTTCAACTTTGACCTTAAATATTTTTGTGAGTGTTATATAATATTTGATGCAAAATATATAAATGAATTGAGTTTTAAGTGTACTTTTCAATGGTATAATTTTTCATCAAGTATTATATAATAATAAAAATATATATTTATGGTCAAAGTTGAACTAGTTTGACTTTAAAAATATAAACTGGACAATAATTTTAAGACGAGGAGTCTAGTAATCTATGAACTAGGCAAATGATAATGTAACATCTTGTAAATTCATCGATGCCATGTTGTGTATGTCTAAACCCCTTGACCCACTTAATGTGGAGATTAATCTGATTGATGACAAGTTCAAATTCCTTCCTTGTACAGCAATATTGCGACCAACCTTCATAGTTCATACGTATAGCTTAGTAGGAGATAAATTGAAGAGTGGCAGTGAATATACAATTTTACTTGTTTTTACATTTCTCTAAAGTGAGGTTGATGATAAAGCAAGCAGGACCACATATAACTTTCAAACTTTACATAACAACCACAAACGTTAACCAAAACAGATATCTAAATCTAAATCTATCCATAACATTTCATATACACAAAACTAAAACATGCTGCTTCAAGGCAAGTTCACCCTACCATTCCGATCACCTATCCGCATTCGAACACCAATCACCCACCACCACATTCACAAGTGCTCATTCGCAGCTACAAAGCAAAGTTACGCCATTTCGGACGAAGAGCTACAATCACGAGGGTTCATTCTACGTCGTTCAACAGAAGATTTAAACTTAGACCATTTAAACTCCGTATTTGTAGCAGTTGGTTTTCCTAAACGTGACACTGATAAAATAAAAATTGCATTAGAGCATACTGACTCATTGTTATGGATAGAATACGAGACTACTAAAAGACCCGTGGCTTTTGCTAGAGCCACGGGTGATGGCGTGTTTAATGCCATTATATGGGATGTTGTAGTGGATCCTACTTTTCAAGGAGTCGGGCTGGGGAAGGCCGTGATCGAGAGGGTAATTGATGAGTTGCTAGAAAAGGGGATCACGAATATTGCCTTGTATTCTGAACCCCGAGTTTTGGGGTTCTATAGACCTCTTGGATTTGTTTCGGACCCGGATGGGATACGAGGAATGGTGTATTCAAGAAAGAACAAAAAAAGATAGAAAGAGTTACTATACTGTACTTAATAAGTTACTGTATCATTTAACTAGCTAATTTTATTTTTTTCAGATTTGATTTATAAAGATGTTATTTGATTTATAAAGATGTATGTAAACTGAATCTGTTGTATGAAATATACTGTAGATGATAATTCCCTGACCAGGTTAGATATCAACACACCAAGTTTGATCTCAGACTATTTTTCGCAGATAGCCTACGTTTTATAATTAAACTCTGATATATATGTCATACGAAAGAAATGTCTTACATGGAAATATGGAATGAAAGAAACAAAGACAATGTGGATATCACGGTTTATAAAATTTTAATGTCGAAGTATATGCGCTTTATTTTAAGGATCTGTTAGTTCTAGTTCGTCATCCTCTTGGGTCTCTTATTTGTTTGCCTGTTGGGAAATCTTTATTGGGCTTGCTTGGCCATATAAAGCAATTGTTTGATAGTCGAATACTCGAATGTCAACCATAGTCACTACGTACTATTTTCAAGGTGGCTGGGAAAATGTTTGAAATGGTTACGATTAGTTAAACCATATACATGTGAGTTAAACCATATCTAAATACATATTATTTTAGATAGTTGGGGTAACCATGGTTTCGTACCTAAATATTGGCATTTTAGGTTCACTTAATATACTCACCTACAGTCGACTCTTGTTCTTTCTTTACTACGCCATGTTATTGTGTACTTTTATTAAAAGAAAACAAATAAGAATCAAATAAAAAATAAATATGAAAATCTTCCTCTTCCTCCTAAAAGTAGAAAGAAGATTTTAGAGTAAAAATACCCTAAATATTCATTTCACTTCTCTATGCTTCTTCCCCTTTCTTCTCAAAAAAACTTGAGAACAAAAGATTTTTTATGTTTATTTTCATTTCTATTCTTTTTCTCCCAAAATTAAACTTGAGGACATAGTAGCCGGGTGTACTAGTCACCCCGACAAGCATCTCCATCTCAATGTCCCATCATTTTTTTAAGACCATCTTACTATCACATGTATAAACGTGGTGGTGACTACTTAATTAAACACATAAAATACCCACTTTGTATGACCATTGGTTAGGTGGTCTGCACCACCGAACCATACCAAAAGTGATACAACCACACGCAATGTGTAAGATAACAAAATAGTTCCATCGATTGAATGGTTACATATGAGATAGCATGTGTATTTATACTAAATAAGTAGCTTTGATAATAAGCAACATAATGCAAACCCTAAACCTAATTGACTAAAACTCACTATTTTGTTTGGGCCAACTAACCTATCTAACACTCCCTCGTAGTTTGAACGGGAGGCTTTCGAATCGACTAACTGGAACATATGTTGAAAGCCAATTCTTCTTTTCTTTTATCATCTTCTTTGTTGTTTGTTTGAACGGAGGCAGAATTGTATTTGGCGGCATAATTGTTATTGTTTGCGATTTCCTCTTTTTTTTTCTTTTTTTTTTTTACGTCATGGCTTTCTTTGCTTTTATGTAGGAGCGGCAATTTTGAGACCGGAGGATAAATTTTGAGACCGGCGAGTATCCAATAACTGGAGGATAGAAAATTTTGTAAGTGGATCTTACTTAAAGCTCGGATACCATGTAAAATAGCAAATAGATATATTATTGAATTGTATTTTGTCGATTACATAATAAAGATTGCATACGTATTTATAATATGGGATAATTAGTCAAATAGACCGGGCACCCAAGTGCAATTTGGTTCCTACCTCAGGATCTAAAAATGTCTTTTTTTAGACTAGGGCAACTCGTACAATTAAGCAACTGAGGAAGTGTCACTTTTCTGCAAGTGACAAGTGTCGCTTGCCTATCAGTTTTTTAGGCAACTTGTGTATTTTTTGGGCAACAACCGCCATTTTTGGGGGCAACTGGAGACATTTGTCATCATATGGGTCGAGTTGCCCAGTTGCCTGGTCTAAAAAAGACAATTTCAAATCCCGGGTTAGGAACCGAATTGCACTTGATTGCCTGGTCTATTTTGATAATTATCCCTTATAATAAACACATAGCTTTGTGAACAAGCCATCTTGACAATAAATCTAATGGGCCTTAAGACTATAATTAGGCTTGGGCCAACTAACCTAATCATCTAACACTCCTCCGAAGTTTGAACGGGAGACTTCTCGACGGATAAACTGGATCACATGTTGAAAGTCACTTCTTCCTTTTTCTTCAATCATCCTCTTTGTTATGTGTTTTAATGGATGTATAATTGTATTCGGCAGCATAGTTGTTTACTGCTTGCGGCTTTCTCCTTTGCGTAACGGTTTTTTTATTTTTTATTTTTATTTTTTTTTTACATCATAACTTGCCTTGCCTTTAAGTAAGAGCGATACTTTTTTGACTAACTATTCTTGAAAACAACAATTATCTCCGGTGGTAAAATAAAAAGTAATGTTTGTGAGACAAATTTTGTTGATTGATTGCTAAATCAACATAATATAGTATGTGTTATGAAAGCTAGGGTTTTTGTGTTCTAGAGTTTATGATTTGGATGAGATGAAAGGACTACTAAAACGAAAATATAAAGCGAAATAAATAAATAAATTAGGATCCTTCCGAAATCCGAATCTTGGGCTAGTAGCCGATAACCGGAGGATAACTACTTTGTGGTTGGTTGAACCTAAAGATCCGATACCATGTAAGATAACAAAATTGTTCTAGGATTGAATGTTTACATGAGATAGCATGTGTACTTATACTAAATAAGTAGCTTTGATAATAAGCAACATACTGCAAGCCCTAAATCTAATGGATCCAAACCTACTATTTGGTTTGGGTCAGCTAACTTATCTAACACAATGATGAAACACGCGTATTATTGGTGATGACGCACGATGGAGATGCTCCGCGGGTGATGAAGAACCACCATTTCGCCTGATCTTAATAAGGAAAATTACATAAATATAAGCTGACTACTAGTGCCGGTTGTTACAGATAATTTTTTAGGGGTAGGGCAGGCTCTATATGGAAATCGCATGAAACTTTCCCTTTGTATGTTGAAGAGTGAACAACAAACCAATAATGTACTTATTCCACCTTTAATAAAATATTAATAAACCATTTTGGTCGTACGTGCACGAGCGGATGTATGTTATCTTGTGCATGAATGGTATTGGTATCATAATACTTGTGGGCTACTAGCTAGTTACAAATTGTCAATATGCTTCAAGCTATGATACACTTTTTATATTCTTTCTCAAATACGCGTTTATACCTCTTACCTAGCCAAAAACAATCGGACTTTTTTTTTTTTTTTTTTTTATTCAGAAGCGGCCAGACATATTGACTCTTACTCAGTAATAGATGAGGAACTTGTTTTATTGACTCTTAGAATGTGCAATAGTTTTTTAATATCATAAATTTTCAATATGTATTAACATACTTTATTTAATGCTTAATTGACTTTGTTAAGTGTATGATAAACAACAATATATCCAATCCTTTCGGAGCGGGGATTCATTACAATCTGATGATTTTATTTCTAAAGTTTGCAAATTTAAATCATTCATACAATTTAATAAAAACAAACACTATTTAATTTACATTCATACTTTTTATTTATCTCTTACGGTCAGATGTGATAGCTAAATTCGAAATCCCAAAATCGTAATGAAACAAACAACACTTTAATTTATACAAACATTTGAGTATACTCTTTGTCATTAACCGTGATGCATTTCTCTACATTTTAGTATTAAAGTTATAATAAAACTTCAAGAAAGACCTTAAGTCTTGGTTTGCTTTTTTTAATTTGTTATCATCTGTTTTGTACTGGTATAGTCTTTGTATTTTCCTCATGAAAGTGCCACAAACGCGTTGGTGGGGATGAAATTAAGAAGTCTTTGAAGGCAAGCTGGATACCAGCTGTCTGTGCGTATTACCAAAATCATGTTTTCATAATATTCAATAATTTATGATTTTAACTACTGACCGTCTGACCTGTTATATCCCTATAGCCCATATCGATGGTTCTATGTTAACTCAATTTTGTTTATTTCTAACTTGTGTCATAGAGTACAAGTTAAGCATATTAAAAGTATTATATGATCCACGTAAAAAGATTTAAAAATTAATACAAAAGTACATTTTTCTAAACTGGCTCACTGAGTACCTTTTTTTGTACATTTTGGTGTGCTTAGGCTGTCTCCAGTAAGGAGAGATAATCTCTCCCAATTTCACTGTCACGTCAGCTTTCTCTCTTCATCAACCTTTAGGCGATTGAGTACCCCGGTAAGGCAACCTACACTATAAAAAACATACCTTACAAATATTCTTTTTTAATAAAATAAAAATGAAAGTGTTTTGTCCATATTTAGCATTTTCAACCGATCGTGCAGACGATCACTTCCCTCCTCCATGCCACAATAGTGAGGATTGATCGGGACCAAGAAAAAGAGTCGATCGCCAAGCATTACTGCACCCAGCCTTAGAGCAAAAGGTACCATAACATGTTAACAATTTAACACTGTGTTTTTTGTGTCACGTCAGCACCACATCATTTAAACACCAAATAACATAACATCAAAAAATCACACGCTATCATAACATCACCTTTCGAGATTTATTATTATTATTATTTTTAAATTGCCATTAACAAATTTTACCCTTAAAATTTTCATTTATTAAATTAATATACAAAAACTTTTTAACCTTCGATAAATTTAAGTAAACATGCAAGTTGTCCAAATTACAATAAGCACTTTTTTATTATATAAACAAATAAGTTTAACCAATAAAACCTTTGGTCCAATAAAACCTGTATGGTCGAATAAAACCTTTTGTCGAATAAAACCTGTTTCCAGCCCACTGCATACCACGCTATTAAATGTTGAACCAAAAAAAAAAGCAACAAAACTATCTTTTTCTTCTTCGTATAACCTGCCATTAAAAAAAAAAAAAAAAAAAAAAAAAAAAAAAAACAAAACTCATCTAATTTGTCACTTCTGCACACACACAAACGCAAACCCAGAAACACAACTCATCTTCTTCACCAGGGGGTGTTTGTGTAAGTTCATTTTTGTCACTTCCCATGTTGTATCGTACGTTGCTAGAGCAATGTAGAACATAACATGAGCTCAACGCTTGAACCCTCGGTGTGGATAATGCCCAATAACGTTTGACATGTAGACCATAACGCCTGGCGAGCGTTATGGTACCAAACGCTCTTAGGGTACAAGTTAGAAAAATCCATTATTAAAACTTTTTTGGCAATTTACTCTTCTAAATATGAACATTTTTTTTTTTTTTTTTTTTTTTTTTTTTTTTTTTTTTTTTTTAAGGCTGAGATTTATAAACACAAGAATAGTGGATCCAAGAAGGAAACCACTAAAACAATACAACAATTCAATTAAAAAAGAGTAAATTATCTGAAAATGTATTTAACTTGCTACTTTTTATCACTGTATGTAGCCTTCTTTTTTTTTTCCCAATCTGTCAATGAACTTGCAAAATCCGTTCATTGCGTGTAGCGGTGACCTGTTTGACCTGCTGGAGCAGGTTAAGCTACCGATCGTTAGGTTTATCATTGCAATGTTAGTCCTTTAGACTAACAATCGTCTATCATAGCTACATAGAATGACAAAAACCATCAAGTTAGATGACTTTCATTATTTTTAAAATTTATATACGTTTTTTGCACACATTTTTATACATGTTTTTATACACACATTTACACACGTTTTTATGCATGTTTTTATACGAAATTTTATACACACATTTGTATGCACGTTTTTATACATACGTTTTTTATACACATGTTTTTATGCACGGTTTTACACACGTTTTTAAAATGTTTCAATACATACATTTTTTTACACACATTTACACACGTTTTTATACACGTGTTTATATATACGTTTTAATACACATATTTTTATACACGTTTTTATACACGGGTTTTTATACTCATTTTTATACATGTTTTTATACACATATTTTTATCCACGTTTTTTAATACATTTTTATACACATTTTTACACACATTTTATTCACACATTTTTATACATGCTTTAATGCAGATTTTTATACCGACGTTTTTACACACGTCTGTATACACGTGTGTAAAAACGTGTAAAAAAGTTACATTAAAAAAGTAAAAAAAAAGGTTAAATTAAAAGTGTGTAAAAACTTTACCCACTGTCAGCTCACTCCACAATACATATGGGGCGTTTACGTGTAACTATAAATACCCTTTCCCACACAAGAGAAAGGGTTGGATGTTCATTTTGCTTTGAAGCTAATATATTTCACTTTCTCTCTCTAGAATATCCCAACCTTACTTTCTTTATCTAGGAAATTCGACTTGAGCTTAATTTTCACCTTGTGTTATAATAACCAATATCCTACAAAAACGTATATAAAAACATGTAAAAAAAGATAAATTAAAAATTTGTGTAAAAACGTATAGGAAAACGTGTGTAAAAAACGTGTAAAAAAGTTGAAGTAAAAGTGTGTATATAAACGTGTGTAAAAACGTATATGTGTAAAAAAGTTAAGTTAGAAGTGTAAAAAAAGTTAAATTAAAAGTGTGTATAAAAACGTGCATAAAAACGTGTGTATAAAAACGTATATAAAAATGTGTGTATAAAAACGTGTGTATAAAAACATATGTAAATGTGTGTATAAAAATGTATGTATTGAAACATTTTTAAAACGTGTGTAAAACCGTGCATAAAAACGTGTGTATAAAAACGTGCATAAAAACGTGTATACAAATGTGTGTATAAAAATCCGTATAAAAACATGCATAAAAACGTGTATAAAAATATGTGCAAAAACGTGCAAAAAACGTACATAAATATGTGCAAAAACATTGCTGATACGTGAGAATTGCGCCCTCGCAACATGTTTTACCTCTCAAGGGATCTTGAGAAGCTTACAACCCCCACCAGGCAGTGTACCTGATCGTTGTAGTATAGTACAGTGACAAGTACCAGGGGATTGATCGTTCAACTCAGGAATAGTGTCGCTAGGATTAGAAAGCCTACTAAACTAGGTCTAGAGGTGAGAGATAATTCTTTTTTGTACTTTTATATTTTATAGAAAACAAGTAAATTCTCGGCTTTTGAAGGAGTGGGCGGAATTAGTTGCTAGCCAACTAACCCAATTAACTAAAATGCAATCAAAATAAAATAAAAGAAATGAAAATTAAACTATTATACTAATGTGGTGGAAACAATAATGAGAAAAGTTGTGTTTACTTAGATTTCATTACTCCCTAGATATCTTTTACAGGTTGATTAGCTTGTTACAATTGCATGGATGACGGGTTATATTCCTTAATACTAGTCGTAGGGCCGTGTACAATATTCCATAACTCTATAAGATCTTACTTCACTCCTATGTCGAGTCGTTAGAAGCTCCTAACATGGGATCATTAGAATTCTCTTACGCATTAAATACAACCAAAAATCGTAGTACACCTCCGATCATATTTCTTAAGACGTTCAAGCAAGTTACCAATGGAAGTCTGCCAGTTTTTTAAGCCTAACATCGAATACAATCATCCGTAACAATTATAAACAAACAATCAACCCATAATCAACATCTAGGTTTCACTACATCTAAGCAAACACAATAAAAACCTAGCCTAGCATGTTAAAGAGAAGACAAACGTAAGATATAATCACACAACACATAGACATATTGAATGATTTGAATAAGTACTTATCTTCAATTGAACATGGAAGAATCAAGGGGTTGAAACCCTTGAAAAAGCAGTAAAATTCGTCTAGGGTTTATACCCTAATATCCCACACAAAGTTTCACACATTACAACGAAAATTTGGAAAAATATATCTAGATTATGCATCCTGACTGCATCATGTGTTAACCTCTGATGCCGTCAACTCGCCGCCAAGATGAAATTCGTATTGCCTAGATCCACTTCTGACGCCGTCATGTAGGAAGAGCTCTGGGCCGTCACGTGTATTTGGACCCTGACGGCCTTGGTGACGCCGTCAGGCCAATAAGCCTAAAAACGTTCTGGATCGTCACGTGTATTTTCCACTTCCACCTCTTTTGCCACTCTTGATGCCGTCGCTAGTAATCTCTTGACGTCATCAGGTACTGTTCTAGGAAGGAATTTTGAGACTTAGCCGTTTTCTTCACTTTTATGCTCTAAAAATGTCCAAAATGCTTCCTTTTCCAGATTTCTCCTCAAAAGTACCTAAAATGACAAAAGGAACGATTTAGGGCAATATTTAATCAAATAATCTCGAATTCAGGCTTAAATGACCCCTTGAAAGCGGTACACTTTTCGCCTAATCAAATACCCTTACACTTGAGATTTGCTTGTCCTCAAGCAAATGCGCTTTTATTCTAATCAAAATACAAGTTAGGGGTCATTTAACACTAATATAAAAGTAATTATAACAAATACTCGTTCCACTAAAAACCAAAAACAAGCACGGAGGTCATACACTAGCACCTCACAAATAGTTTTTAGATACTCACATCTTTCGGGTGTAATAAAGTATATATCACAATATGGAAATGGAAAACATCTCTTACTACCTGTCATAGCAAATAGATTACCATAGGCTTAGGAAAGGATCAAACCTCCACCACTTGGCGTAAGCACCTAGGATAAACTATCAAAGAGTTCTTTTAAAGGGTTATAACGTTAGGTGTAGGGATATGGAAAACACGGTTTTGTTGGATAAAGGCAATATTTACTGGTGGCGAGTTAATCATCTTGGTTAATTACATGTAAAATAGGGCGTTGCTAAGCCAAGACTCGACTCGACTTAAGCTAATAAATCAAAAATAACAAAAACATAAAACAAACATAGAATGAAACGGGATGGTAGTCCGTATGTTTTTCTTTTTTTTTTTCTTTTTCTATTTTTTTTTTCTTTTTCTTTCTTTTTTCGATTTTTTTTTTTTTTTTCATACACTCTTACCCTACCATCCAAAATAATACATCGTAGGGAATGTACATTCCCCTTACACTTGAATTTTTACATACTTTTCAATAAACTACTCTAATGACTCGAATCAAGATAATCAAAACACTTGGAGTACTTTTTAAGATTAACGCACATATGGGGGTAATAATTTGATGTTTTTCCCCATTACTCCATAACACAAGTACTTTACCCATGAGTCCCAATCGTCCCAAAATAATATGTACAATATATGACTCGACTTAGCAACAATGTAATAAATTAGATAATTAACTAAGGGTTTGAACAAATAACAATAATGCATTAAAGATGAGTGCATACACGGAAGGCTAAGGTGATTTGGTTGCACATTTGGGTGGGTTGTAACAAATTCTTTCTTTACGTAAAATGATTAAAGTTAGAAACGAAAAGATATGCTCGGATGGGTGTACTAGAGGTATCGTGTACTAAAAATGAGTACAACGCTAAGGTGTGGGAAAAAATTAATTGACTTTACTAGTCAAGTAATATGACTTAAATGGTTAAGTAATTATGATACGGGTTTAACACAAGGGTGATCCTAATACCTCTTATCATGTAGTAAATCCTACTACACGAATGTAGTCTCACTATCGGTCTCGGGATGCATCACTAACGCAAGTTCTAGAATCTAAATGCTACCGGTACACTTATAAGCACTAATAATAAATGCTTTTCCTATCAAATCTAAAGGCGAATCTCACATATTTGGGTGGAAATTTTTTCTGAATGGTACGGTTTTGTGCTAGTCATACAACTCCTATCCATGAGACGCTTGTTAAGGCTAAAGTTTCACTCCTAAATGTTGTAAAAAATTTTAAATTTGGCGCTAAAATTACACTAACAAGTATTTCTCTTAGTTTTATTACACACCTACCATCGAGCAAACAAACTCAAGTGCAATTGTATCCTATAAGGTATCATCATTTACCCTCCCCTTACATTTAGGATGAACATTGTCCCTGATTCCTCCCGAACTACACATAGGTTTCGTCACACAAGTCAACCGCTTGTGAACGGTCAACCGTAACAAAGGCCCTGAACAGCCCGGGAGGAAAAGCAATTAAAATCCAAGGGAGTATAGTTATTCCTAGGTCGTTAAGTCCCAACGAGGTGTGAAATCTGTAATACAACGAATCTGTGTCTAGGTGAAATTAAATATAAAAACAGGAATCTGACTGACTAACACTAGGAATGTGAATGGTAAATAGCTCTTGTCACAGCTACTTCAGCAAAAACGTACAATCAGAAACCCTAAAATGTAAAGTAATAAACAAACGTACGTTTAAATTCAAATAAACGTAAACGTACAAAAATAAAACTGAAAACTGATCAATACAAATCCCACAAATGTGAAATTTATATTTTTGTGATCCTAATAATATAAGAAAATTAATTATGAATTAAAATGATTTTTACAAGTACTTATGTAATTACTATTAATTAAAAACTATTTATTTATTATTTAGCTAATTAAACTGATTTAAAATATTACACATACTAAAAAGACTTAGATAATTAAGAAAATTTTTATAAATCTTATTAACCATCACAGGAATCCTAAAAAATTATAAAAAGTTAGTTTTATGTATTTTTAATTTATTTTACTAATTATTATTCTAATTATTAATTAATATCTAATTAAACTATTTAATTATAAAAAATAGAAAATGAACAATAAAAATTCTAGAAAAATTTCTAAAATTATATTATACTATATATAAGCTAGGAAAAATATAAAAACTAGGTACTACTTTATAAAAACTAATTATGCTATTTAAAACTTAATTGTTAATTAAAAACTAGATATACTGATTTTAAATCTAAAAATTAGAAAACTAAAAGTGAAAACTGCAAAAGTAATTTTTACATATTCTAAATAACTTAATAAAGTTATAAAAATTATAAAAAATTATCTAGGATAAAATTTACATAATAGAACTAATTTATTTTTGGCTTTTTTATTTAAACTAATTAAATTAAAATTAAATCTAAAAACTATCTAATGAACAGTAAAAAATGTGAAAAAATTATTGAAAGTAATTTAAATAGTAAAGAAGCTGGGAAAAATATTATGAAGTACACAGCTTATCCAGATAAGCTGGAATAAACCAAACAGCTTGAATAAGCTTATTGAAATAAGCTAAAATGTTTACTACTATAAGAATAAAATTGTGCAAAGGATAACTAAGAAGTGAGCTAGCCTAGGTGGGTTATGCAGTGAACTTGTCACCAATGGAACCTAGGTTCGAATCCTATACACAACCTTTTTGCACTTATTTTATTTTTTCATTTTTCTTTTTGCAAAACTTTTTAATAAGCTATAATATTAAACTTTAACAAAGACAACTTTTCCAAAACTTGGAAATAAGCTCTGTGAGAGCTTATTTCCAACTCAGTTGGCTTTTAAGCCTAAAACTTCTTAAATAGAAGCTATCACTAGCTTTAAAGTTTGTTTTTGGCTTTTCTTTTTATGGAACTATTATATATACAGATATTATACATTTTTAAGGAAATTGAAACTTCACAAACTTAGAAATAAGCAGGTTCCAAGGATTATGGCTTATTCAGTGAGCTTTAGGCTCACAGTCTGAGTTTTAAACTTGGAATAAGCTTAGAAAAGCTTTACATTGTAAACTAAAGTTAAAATATAATATGTACAAGTGATATGAACATGAAATAAACAAGGAGATACCATGGAAAGCACTGAATAAGCTCACATAAGCAAATAAGCACTTCTACTATACCCTTGTTCCAAACAGTCCATAAGAGGGACTTGTAGCCCTTGGTGGGACCCACAAATAAGCTCAGGGGTCAAAAAGAGCTTTTGACCTAATAAGCTTACCTGGGAGGCTTTCCAAAAAGCTAAAG
Organism: Artemisia argyi; assembly: GCA_030686995.1. Classification (NCBI taxonomy): domain Eukaryota; kingdom Viridiplantae; phylum Streptophyta; class Magnoliopsida; order Asterales; family Asteraceae; genus Artemisia; species Artemisia argyi. Next base: position 64,849,271 of record CM060689.1, read on the forward strand.
CTCAACCTATGGGTTCCACAGGTTAGCTTTTGAGGGGCTTATGAAGTAAGCATGAGTACACTGATTTCTCAGCATACTCATGAAAATGGACAAGTTAAAAGCTGTTTGCAGCCCTAGTAAAGGGGCTTGATAGATGAATATGAGCTTTGAACCATTAATATGGGCACCTAAGCTGTCTAGAAAGCTAAGGTGCACAAGCTTAAGTCCACAGATAAGCCTTCAAGGAGCTTATGAATTAGGCTCAACTTCACTGCATACACAGTGAAGTGAGAACTGGGTGCAAACAACAAGCTCCAAGAAAACTTATCAAGGGGTTGAGTTTAAGGAATGAAAAGGAAAGGGACATATGCACACATGTGTTTTGACCAAATATGAACAAGGAAACACAGAAATGATGCACAATAGTGCAAGCCCATGGTTTAGACAGTTGAGCTTTTGATTGCTCAACTTGGATGGAGTTGAGGCCTTTAGAGCCTGTAATGAGCTTCACACAGAAAAAGGAAGTGAAAAATATGTTTGTACAAGGTTATTTAACATATTTAAACAAGCATGTTCACTGAGATAAGACAATGAGCTCAAATAAGCAAATAAGCTTATCCAGTAAACTGCAGTCCCAAACACCCCTGCAGCCTTTTGTTATGGCAATTCAAGCCTAGATAATAAGTTCAAAGAGCCAAATTAAGAATGGAGGTTGCAAGCTATGATGGTAAGGATTCCAAAAAGTCCAAGCTCATCTAGTGGAGTCCACTAGAGAACTTTTGGAGGGCTTATGAAATATGCCTTATTACACTGACTTCCAGTGTAATAAGAAAATGGAACAAAACAAAAAACTAGTTGCACCCCTATTGAATAAGCTACAATATAGAAATTAAGCACTGGATCTTATAACTTGGTAGTTAAGCTTCCCAAAAAGCTAAACCACATAAGCTGGGTCCAAGTAATAAGCTTTTTGTGAGCTTATGAAATAGGCTAGGTATAAGCAAGTATACTGAGGACTCAGTATACTTTTCATTTTTGTGAGAAGTTAAAGCTACTTGCAGCCCTGGTTAATAAGCTACAAGATGGATTTTAAGTGTAGGATCCTAAAGCTGGGTTGCTAAGCTTCCTAAAAAGCTAAGCCACACAAGCTTGTGATCACTAATGAGCTTTTGAGAAGCTTTTGGAAATGGTGTAATACCACTGAATGCTCAGGGGTATGTTGTGAGTGGGCAAACAACAAGCTCTCATTTACTTATCTAATAAGCTCATAAGAGCAAGCACTGAGACTATAAGCTGACTTGCTTGGCTTTGTGAAAAGCCAAGCTCACACTCTTAAGCTCAGTGAGGAACTTGTTATGGGCTTATGAAAACAACTCACCTTCACTGTTTGCTTCAGTGAAGGGAGTAAGGTGAACAAAAAGTTGGGGTTGATAAGCTACCTAATTAAGCTACAAACATGAAATAAGCACACACATAACATAAAGGCCATAAGGGCTTCACTTAACAACAACAAATACAGGCACAAGTCCAATATCCAACAAGCTACAAGCTTGTGAAAATGGACTTGTGAACCTGATACAGGGCAAAAACAAGCTACAATAAGCATTAATTTAAGCTATTAAACAGCTGAACTAAAAATTGACAAAAATCATACATAAAGATGAGCAACAAAACTAAAACATACTACAAGCACAAGTTCTAAAATCTAATATTAAGTCCTACACAAAATTATCTATTTAATTCAAAAACAGATTTTAGGTAATTTTGACTTTTTGAATTTATGAACAAAGTTGACTTTGATCAACTTTGATCTGAATTTAATGACTAAACATGTAATATTAAGCTATAAGAACATGAAACTAACAAAGATTAACAACATTTAAACACATATGCAAGGTTATTAGATCACACAATCTCACAGTACTCATAATGAGATCATCAATGTGTCAAATTGATTTTCTTCCATGCTATACCTTTTGATTAACATTTCACTGAGTTATTTAGATCACATATGCAGCAAATCAAACAAGAACAACTACATAAACAACCCTTAACTCAGTGTAACTATCCAATCCAAACAACCTTTAAATTGGACTAATTTGAACTTTTCATTACATAGGATTGTATTAATCTAATCCATCAAATCCAGATGATCCAAGATGTCAAATTGGACCTTTTTCAGCATACCCAAGTAGTCACACAAGTCTATACCTATGATTCTCAAAAATCATGAAAATGACAGTCAAAATGGATTTTCAAGCCATAATCAATTCCAAAACATAAACAACTAAGATTAAGCTATATTATCATTAATAAACAACAATTAAACATGAAAATATGGAAATTGAAACAGATAAGTAACTTAAGCAATAATATGCAAAAATTGTAAAAAGTAGCTTACAAGTGTGTCAAGCTGAGAACCAAGAAACCAATGACCATTGTCACATCCTATAGCCTCCCATGAGGCTTCTAAACCAGAGTCATCCAATTTATACCCTGCTCCAAGCTTGAATCACAAAGCACACAGATTTTTGATTTAATTTTCTATTTTCTCTATTTTTTATCTATTTTTGATTTTTTTAAGACTATAACTGATTAAAGGTTTCTACAAGCTTTAAAGCTTTTTTCAGGAGCTTATATGACCTATTGAATCCACTAAACAACTAATGATCAACAAGAATGTAAATGACTTGGAAATTTTAAGTGGTACGAATTGAATAACTTGAAACATAAAGATAACATGAGATTAAACTGTAAATGAGGTTCCATTACTATTTTAAAGATTAATACAACATTTAAACTATTGAAAGACAATTAATTTAAGGAAAGCAGTAAAGATTAATTAAGCTATGACTTAGGCTATTCCAAAAGTAAGGTTTTCCTCTGCTCCATTGCTTTCTTTTATACCCTCTAAACTCCTTGTTGACCACGAAATAAATCCCATCACAATTTGTAGCCATTGGATCTCTGCAAATCATCTTGGCCGTTTAAATGCAATTTGGCTCCAAAAGTCTCTGTGGCAGAGGAGGGTAACGTGTGAGGAATTTAAGGGTTTAATGGGGTGTTGGAGTGTTGTGGAGGTGGAGGGAAGTGGGTAGTAACTGGGGGTGTGAGGTGGAGGCAATACCAGGTGAGGTGGAGGTGGTGGTATTGGCTGTGAGGGAGATGAACAGTGTACATGGTTTGCCGGTTTTATTTATTTAAAAGGGAGTGGGCTGGTGAACTTGGGCCAGGGAAATAAGGGTGGGCTTGGATTGTGTGGTTTGGATTAGGATTTGGTTTTAATAATAAAGTTGGTCCGTTTGGTTATATAGAAATTACAGGGACCAATATTGTAATTTGGTAAAAGATGAAGGGTTGGTATTGTAATATTTCTAAAGTTCTCATAAGGACCTGTTTTGCCATAATTGAATAGTACAAGGATATGTTTGATAATTTTCACATTTAAAATACCCGGGGACTATAACTGACAAACTGCCAAACTTGAGGGACCAATTATGTCATTTCACCAAACTTCACACCAAGGACCATTCCTGCAAAAGATTATTAGTACAAGGACCAATATTGATTTTTCTCAAAGTTTTTACATCCCAGGGACCATTTATGTCAATTTCCAAAGTATAGGGACTAAACTTGTAATTTTATGAAACTTTGCACCAAAGGACTAAATATGTAACTTTGTGATTTAAAAGGACCTTTGATGACATTTTCATGTTTTTAGAATAATCAGGGACTAATTTTGCCAATTTATGAAACTTGAGGGACTGAAACTGCCAATTATGCAAACTTTTGTACGTTTTTCATCTGTTTTTGCATATTTTGCATTTGAAACATATAAAACACATTTCTAAGATATTTTAAGTATTTTGATGCCTATTTGAGTGTTTTTGGATGTTTTGGCAGCTCAGATTAGTATAAAATGATGAGTATTTAGACAGTCATCAGTCCCCAATGTTCAATTAAAGGATGTAAAAGTAAAATAGGTAAAAGAATGAAAACAAATACTCCCCTGATTCGTTCGATGTGGATAGTGTGTTAACAAGGTTAGATCTTCCTCCAAGAAAATGAACGTTCAAAGCTTCCCTTCCAGAAATATACATCATCTTCTTGTCATATATAACCTGTTAAACCTGAGAAAACAATCAAGGCAACCTCACGTAAAATCGGCGGCAGTCTATATATACTAACAAATCTTAGAAAGTAATTTAAGATATAATGCTTGTCGAATGAATGTTTGCAGATTTCCTGGAGTTTACAAAACTAAAGAATTAACAAAAACTTTTAAGACTCCGTTAGAAAAACAAAACTCGCAAAATTTTCAGAATTTTACACGTGACACCGTCAGGTGTTAAACCCTGACGCCATCAGAAGTGACCTGAAGAAATCTTTATGTTAAGTTTCCGAGAAATTTCTGGAAAAACTTATGTCCTATTTCCTGGAAAATCCTGCAAAAACATCATTATGACTCGATACAAGCATTTGACTCTAACAATTACTAATATACATGTTCATTTAATATTCTGGCGAATCATGATCATTTTCATTCTTATAAACAAATTTGGGGTTTCCCCTTACACTTAGCTTTTGCAAAATACCTTTATATGAAGTTAAGACGAAGTTAAACAACAAAATAAAGCATTTTCACAATTTAATTTGAAACATGATCTACTAACAACAAAAATAAAACATGCATACGGAAACAAATAAAACAAACAATCAAACAAATAAAACGGGCTTGGGTTGTCTCCCAAGAAGCGCTTATTTTTGTTCGAGTCACGAGCCTAACTCTACCCTTATTTAACGGAAATAGGGGAGGTTTTCCCTACACTTAGGATTAAGTGCGGGTGATAGTAGCGATACATACCATCTCGGTGGAAGTATGCCACGTGAGGAAAGAGTGGTGGATGAATTAAATGCTCAAAGGGCTGTGCTCATATAATCATAACCTTACCTAATTTAATCGGATTAATGGGTGGATTAAGATTTTCTCCTAGAAGCGGATCATTTTCTATCAACTTCGAAAGACTCCTAGTTGGGGATCTATCTTGACCTAATAAACCCGGTTTAAACCCTATTTCAATTCCTAAATTTTCATCCAAGGATGGAAGATTAGGTAAAGGTTTTGGTTGAGGCTCCGGTTCATCAAAACTAGGAACTTCCCTAGAACTAAGAGTAAGGTTATCATTATAAGTATTCAAACCTATATCCTCTAGTTGTGTTTGGTTCAAAGGTTCTACCTCTATTGGGGTTCCCATAGTCTCTTCTACTTCTTCCGGGTAAGTCAAAAGAGGTGTGTACGCATCAAATGATGGTAGGACTTGTGGAGCATTAAGTGGGCTTATGTTATTCACCTCGTCCTCCATTGTATCTAGATTACCTATGTGTTCATCTTGTATTATGGTGAAATCAAACCACTCCGTGCACCTAGGTATCTCATCTATAGGCTTATTATCCCCAAACAACTTCTTGCTTGTTCCCTCAAACTTGCTATCAATCGATCCGTAACAACGTTTGTTGGATTGTCCAACTTCTTAGTGAGTATGGCACAATACTCTATGGCTTCCCATGCTTCTTCAGCACTTAATCCCCAAAGGTTCCCATCTGCGGCATGGTCAATGTCCATTTTGGTATAGTGGTTGACACGATAGTAAAATATTTCAATTTGGGACCATAGATCGAAACTATGATGAGGGACTTTTCGGAGTAAATATTTAAAACGAGTCCATGCATCATAGATAGGTTCATCTTCATGTTGTTTAAACATCAATATGTCATTTGGAGTGGGTGAATTTTGTGGTTGGTAGTATGGTAGATTCGTGTTCTCCATATTGGTGAATGGAAGAGTCAATGGAAAGGTTTTTTACGAACAAAGACACAAAGAAGAGATAGACTACAAGAAAACCTACAAAAATAAAAATAAAAATCTTACTAGAAAGGAATCTAGCAGGTATACCTAATAAAAAGAAATTCTAACCTAGACAATAACTATTCCCCGGGCTGCGGCACCAAAAACTTGATATGTGGGAATTGCGCCCTCGCAATAGGTTTTACCTCTTAAGGGATCTTGAGAAGCTTACAACCCCCACCAGGCAGTGTACCTGATCGTTGTAGTATAGTATAGTGACAAGTACCGGGGAATTGATCGTTCAACTCAGGAATAGTGTCGCTAGGATTAGAAAGCCTACTAAACTAGGTCTAGAGGTGAGGGATGATTCTTTTTTGTACTTTTATATTTTATGGAAAGCAAGTAAAATCTCAGGTTTTGAAGGAGTGGGCGGAATTAGTTGCTAGCCAACTAACCCAATTAACTAAAATGCAATCAAAATAAAATAAAATAAATGAAAATTAAACTATTATACTAACGTGGTGGAAACAATAATGAGAAAAGTTGTGTTTACTTAGATTTCATTACTCCCTAGATATCTTTTACAGGTTGATTAGCTTGTTACAATTGCATGGATGACGGGTTATATTCCTTAATACTAGTCGTAGGGTCGTGTACAATATTCCCTAACTCTATAAGATCCTACTTCACTGCTATGTCGAGCCGTTAAAAGCTCCTAACATGGGATCATTAGAATTCTCTTACGCATTAAATACAACCAAAAATCGTAGTACACCTCCGATCATGTTTCTTAAGACGTTCAAGCAAGTTACCAATGGAAGTCTGCCAGTTTTCTTAAGCCTAACATCGAATACAATCATCCGTAATAATTATAAACAAACAATCAACCCATAATCAACATCTAGGTTTCACTACATCTAAGCAAACACAATAAAAACCAAGCCTAGCATGTTAAAGAGAAGACAAGCGTAAAATATAATCACACAACACATAGACATAATGAATGATTTGAATAAGTACTTATCTTCAATTGAACATGGAAGAATCAAGGGGTTGAAACCCTTGAAAATGCTGTAAAATTCGTCTAGGGTTTATACCCTAATATCCCACACAAAGTTCCACACATTACAATGAAAAATTGGAAAAATATATATAGACTATGCATCCTAACGGCGTCATGTGTTAACCTCTGACGCCGTCAACTCGCCGCCAAGATGAAATTCGTATTTACTAGATCCACTTCTGATGTTGTCATGTAGGAATGAGCTCTGGGCCGTCACGTGTATTTGGACCCTGACGGCCTTGGTGACACCGTCAGGCCAATAAGCCTAAAAACATTCTGGATCGTCACGTGTATTTTCCACTTCCACCTCTTTTGCCTCTCTTGACGCCGTCAGTAGTAATCCCTTGATGTCGTCAGGTACTGTTCCAGCAAGGAATTTTGAGACTTAGCCGTTTTCTTCACTTTTATGCTCAAAAATCGTCCAAAATGCTTCATTTTCCAGATTTCTCCTCAAAAGTACCTAAAATGACAAAAGGAACGATTTAGGGCAATATTTGATCAAATAATCTCGAATTCGGGCTTAAATGACCCCTTAAAAGTGGTACACTTTTCGCCTCATCTATTGCAATGATAAACCTAACGATCGTTAGCTTAACCTGCCCCAGCAGGTCAAACAGGTCACCGCTACACGCAATGAACAGATTTTGTAATTTCTTTGACAGATTAGGAAAAAAAAGAAGGCTACATACAATGGTAAAAAGACAAGTACACGCCTAATAATGGGCAGGTTAAATACATTTTCAGGTAATTTGCCCACTAAAAAATAATGGGCAAATCCGTAGACAAACAACTACACGCCTAATAAAGACAAGTACCAACCAAGGCTATAAAAATATCGCAAAGGGCTTAGAAATCCACCGGCTCCAATTGGGAACGGACGAGTTGCATCGGGCCAAAATCCAATCTTTTATATCCGTTGCACAAAGGGGAAGATGTCATCCTTTTTTACACCATCGACAGTCTCGTGTTGAGTATTTATCACTTTATTTCGCCACTTCCATATATACCATATCACACAAAGAAAAACCCCTTGTAAAACCTTATGCGTCCTGGCACAACTAGAGGATCCAATATTTTCGAGAGCAACATTTTTAATATAGAAGGAAGGGAAATACATTGGAGTGGCTAAACCTTACCAACTCCAAACTTTCCTCCAAACCGGGACAACCTTTGGGAACTTAATCAAGCAATGCTCAATGTCTTCATTTTTTACGTCACGGAAATGGCAACGGGGGGAAGGTACCGACACCCCACGAGAGATTAAGTTCAACCGAGAAGGTGGCCTATTCAAGGAAGCCTGCTACACACATATGTCCACCTTTCGAGGAACCAACGAATTACACTTGTGGTGTTTGCCCATCACGCAACCAAAAAGGAGGAAGTTCTGAACATATGTAGCAAGAGTCTTCACCTTAAAGATACTAGAAACGTCCTCATTCCAAGACTAAGAATCATCTCCACTGTAATCAAGAGCATAGTTTCCAGTGAGAGATATTAAGGTGTTGAGATCGCTAATAGCTCGCCTACGTCGAGCTAAGCGCCAACTATAATTACCACCCCAAACACCATCAATTAATCCCCAACGCTCCTTAACCTTGCAATCTTGGCAAATTTCAAGCGCATATAGCCTAGGAAGCAAGTCTTTCAGTCGAACCCTACTGCCGCACCATGGGTTTTTCCAAAACAAAATGCTCGACCCATTGAAGGCCTTCAACTAGAAAGAGTTTTCGAAGGATGGACCTAGTGTTTCAATGCTAGAGACTGCCTTAACTACATCGCTCCAAAAAACACACTTGTTCCCAGCCGAATAGGCCGGAGAACCGAACCCACCTTCGTCACCATAGAAACTCTTGACAACGATACCCTAAAAGGCATTTATGTCGGTAAGAAACTTCTACTTCCACTTTGCCAAAAGACCTAAATTTTTAGCGCTAATGCTACTAACGCCCAACCCTCCAAGGCTAGCATCAAGAAGAATAATATCCCATTTTACCCAACATATACCTCGTGTGAGCCTTTAAATACCCAACAGAAGCGGCGTCTAGTAGACTCGGAATGCTCGAGAATTTTCTAAGGCGCTTTAACTATTGATAAATAGTAGATAGGTAAATTACCGAGAAATGCTTCACTAGCGTATGTCTCCCTCCTATAGACAAGTTCTTAGCATTCCAAGCCGAAAGTATAGCATTAAACCTATCTACCACCTCGTTCCATCCACCACACGTACTCATGTTTTTCCTTACTGAAAGACCAAGATACATAAAAAGTAAAAGATCCCAAGCACAACCAAGGGATCCAACCACCTGTTCTACATCAGACATGGGGACATCAACACCAATGGGTCTACTTTTAGCGATGTTTATTTTAAGATCCAAAGACCCTTCGAAGCACTTAATAATATGAATTAAGTTATCGGTAATTAAAATGTTAAATGTCAAAGCTTGCTTACCCGTTGCAAATGTTAAATATTATACCTTTAGTATAGTATTATTACTTTTATATATGTATATAATTAATGTATACTGTAGAGGTTCTATGTGTAACATTGTCCCTGGTAATGTTCTATATACATTTATGAGAGGCATAGCTAAAACCCTAACGGGCATTCACAATTCTACATGGTATTGAGCTTACTGATCTAGGTTTTCTCCATACCCCTGCCGACAAATATTTAGACTGACCACCTACAAAGTCGTGTTTTTTAGCTACACCACATCGTGTCCCACCCATAACACACTTTCGCTGACCCACCAAAATAACTTGATCCAACCTGCCAGATTATACGTTGCCGTTCTATACGTTTGTCGTCAGTTGGAAGCCTTTATAAGTAGTTGCCTGTAAACATCAAGAACACAGCCGTCATCTGTGACACAATAACACTCTTGACCCTTATTTGTGATTGTTTTGCTTTTGTTGACTTGCTCGTTGTTGTCATCTGCTGAATCTTTAGAGATCGTCTCCCAAATTGAGCTCTAATCATTAAATCTCTTTTTTTTTTTTTTTTTTTTTTTTTTTTTTTTTTTTTTTTTGTCTTGCTTTTTTATTTTTACTGTTCTCTAGTATTATTTTACCACCATGACCTCCGCATCATCTAGCTTTACTACTGTTAAATCCACAAACACCACTTCTTTAAGTAGTAGCACCATTATACCTATCACACCATCTGCTAGCACTCTTGTTTACTCATTGACTAATGTCTATAAATCATTTAGCTTTAAATTATCGGTTGATGGAAATCATTAAAAATTATGGCGTCGTATACTTTTTGGATATTTGTCAAGGTGCAAAAGTGACTGGCCATATAACAGGTAATTCTAAACCTAATGGCCCTACTGATGATGATTGGTACTCCGTGGACTCTCGTATTAAGACTTCGTTTTATAATACATGTGAACCAAATTTGCTTAAATTATTACTAAATAAAAATGTACTGCAAAAGACATTTGGGATGAATTGATACGTTCTTTCTTAACAATAAAATGTTTCATGCATTTCAACTCCAAGAAACCTTTCGTAACACTAAGAAAGGTGCCATGTCCATCATTAAAAATTGTCATCAGTTAAAAAATCTTGTTGATACATTCGATGATATTGTTACACCTATTTCTAAACATGAACTTGTTTTACAAATTCTTTGCAATTTACCATCCTTATATCATAGTATTGTGAATGTCATCACCAACACTAAACCATTCCCCTCCTTTTTAGAAGCCCGTAACATGTTACTTTTGCATAAAAGTCATGAGGATAACTCCGATGACACCATGGAAATAGCTAACCCTTCCGCCACTACCCTTTTTACCATTACAAATAATACTAGGAAAAGGTAAAAATATGAACACAACCAGGTATTGACTTTTACGATTCAAATAAGGGAGGTGATTTGTACACCACTAAATTGTGTTGATAATGCATATAGTACAACTATATACTTCATACTTAGTGGTGTACACACCAATTTTAGTGATGTACAAATCACCTCCCTTCAAATAATAAGTTAAAACATGTGATCTTGTTTCTCGTCCTTCACATGCTAATTCTTTTGTTTGTCGTTGGTTATATCGGTACAAGTTTGACAATCTTGGTGGTCTTGAGCGCTACAATGGTCGTTTAGTTGCTCAGGGGTTCTCTCAACAACCAGGTATTGACTTTTACGAGACTTTTAGTCCTGTTTTCAAGCGTGCTACCATTCACATCGTTCTAAGCATTGTTATCTCTCAACACTAGCGTATTCATCAGCTTGATGTCAAGAATGCTTTCCTGAATGATGATCTAACTGAAGATGTTTATATGATGCAACCTCTTGGTTATGTCAGTACCTCACATCCTAAATATGTGTCTCATCTTCGCAAGGCTCTTTATGGTCTTAAGCAAGCTCGACGTGCTTTGTACCATCAATTTGCTGTCTATATTGCCTCTATTGGTTTTTGTAGTAGCAAACCCAAAAATTATCTTTTAACTTATCGTCCTGGTCATGATATCATCTTCTTGTTATTATATGTTGATGAAATCATTCGTGCTACCTCATCTCCTGATTTAGTTCATCGAGTTATCTTACGTTTGTCCTCTGAGTTTGCCATGACCAATCTTGGCAATTTATCGTATTTCCTTGGGGTGTTTGTTGTCCGCTCTTCTAAGGGGTTATTTCTTGCTCAGTTGCCATTTGCTCGTGAAATTCTCTCCTGTTCTAACATGGAATCTTGTAATACTTGTCGCACGCCTATTAATACCAAATCTAAACTTGGGTCTGTTGGTAATCCTGTTGTTGATCCTACACTCTATCGTAGCCTTGCAGGTGCATTACAATATCTTACGTTTAGTCAGCCATATATTCAATATGTTGTTCAACGTGTGTTTCTCTATATGCATGATCCTCGTGAACCGCATATGAATGATCTCAAACGCATTTTGTGTTACTTGAGAGGGATGTTGTCTCTTGGGCTTTTTCTTCGTCCTTCATCTATTAATCGTCTTATTTCGTACATTGATGTTGATTGGGTTAGTTGTCATGTGGCACGTCGGTCTACTTCGAGTCATTGTGTTGGTGATAATCTTGTCTCTTGGTCTTCTAAGAGGCAACATGTTGTCTCTCGTTTCTAGTGCTGAAGCCAAATATAGGGGAGTTGCAAATGTTGTTGCTGAAACGGCTTCGGTCCATAATCTTCTTCTTGAATTACATTGTCCTCTTGCTCAGTCTATTGTTGTTTTCAGTCACAATGTTAGTGCCGTTTATTTATCCTCTAATCGTGTGAAGCACCAAAGAACTAAACATGTAGAAATAGATTTACACTTTGTTAGGGAACGTGTTGCCTTAGACATATCCGTGTACTTCATGTTCCCTCAGCACATCTGTTTGTGGACATTTTTACTAAAGGCTTACCTTCGCAGTTATTCTTTGAGTTTAGGTCCAGTATGAGCATTTAGGAACCTCCACGCTCGGACTGTGGGGGTGTGTTAGATAGTATACCTTTAGTATAGTATTATTACTTTTATATCTGTATATAATTGATGTATAATGTAGCGGTTTTATGTGTACAATTGTCCCTTGTAACTTCTATATACATTTATGAGAGACATAGCCAAAACCCTAACGGGTATTCACAATTCTATAGCAAAGCGTGAACAAGTGAATTCTAGTATGATTCAAAATTTATTTTGGACTTGATGTAACTATTTTCAAAAATCATACATCAAGAAATGTTAAGTTGTTTCCATGAATTGGAAAGAGTTGGGATCAAGGCTAGCTAAGACATATTTCACCAGTGCCATCCTTTTCTCGACTTCACAAAACTTTAGGTTGAAGGGGTGCAAGCAGACGCTTGAATGCTAGTCCCAAAAGCATTAAAATTTCACAAGATTAGAACATTCCAATTAGTTTATAAAAATGTGATGTGACCACTTCACATTCGATCATTTTTACAATATAGATCATTTGAAAATTGACACATGTTTTGGTAAAATTTGTTCACAAAAATTAAATGTAATTACAGTATAGTAAGGCTCATCACGGTCTGAAAACCGGATCGGACAAGAAACTAATTTGGTCCAAAACACCGGACCGAGGACCAGAAATGTTCTATCCGGTCCGGTTCGGTTTGTCGGTCCAGTCCGGTCCAACAAAGTATAATAGCCGATTTCGCATAAGACTGAACTGAACCGAAGATCGAATATGATGAAAAGGAGAACCGAAAACCGGACTAAAATATGTTCGGTCTGATTCGATCCTGTTTATCGGTTTGATCCGGTCTGCGGTTTATTATGCTTTGCCTCGTGAGATATTGACGAATATTGACGAGGAGTTGTGATCCCCTAGAAAGAATCAAAAATTAAAAAGCCTAAAAGGTGTTTCTAGCCACTAAGATATTTTCATGTGTCCCCCACCCACTCTTTCCCTTTTTTCTTTAATATTTTCGGTTAAAGGGCATTTTGGTCATTTGACCCATTTTTTTAATTTCACCTTAAATTTCAAATGCAAATAACTTTCAAACGACAAACTTTTACAAAAACCGATTTCACCATAATTTTTAAAATTTAATCCTCTTTAATTTGGTATAAATCTTTTTAATTTTTTCGAAACTTTTTTTTGACATATTCATTGGGTCATGATTTTTTTGAAAATTTTAGCATTTTCGGCTCTAATATTGTCTAGTTTAAATGCCGAATTTTGTAAAACTTAAAACACGAAAGTTGTAGCTTCTTGGCCATTCTTTACCCAGAAATTTGAATCACTCAAATCCGATATGATATAAGTGAGATATCGCGCGTTAAAGATGACGTCTTAGTCATATTTAGTGCACATAAAGTGTTTGATAAAATGACTAAAAAAGATTTTTCATATAAAAACACATTTAAATGCACTAATTGGTCAAGTTATTTTCAATTTAACAAAACTATCAGTTTGTTTTGTTAAATAGAATTGATGAACCCAAACATTTGATCAACTTGACGAACCTGAAAAAATTGATGAACCTGAAAAAATTGATAAACCTGAAATTTGATGAGCCTGAAAAGAACTGTGATCAATTTGATAAACCCAAACATTTGATCAAATTTGATGAACCTGAAAAGAACTCTGATCAATTTGATGAAACCAAACATTTGATCAAATTGATGAACCTGAAAAGAACTGTGATCAATTTGATTAACCCAAACATTTGATCAAATTGATGAACCTGAAAAAATTGATGAACCTGAAATTTGATGAAACTGAAAAGAACTGTGATCAATTTGATGAACCCAAACATTTGATCAAATTTGATGAACCTGAAATTTAATGAACCTGAAAAAATTGATGAACCCAAAAATTTGATCAAATTTGATGAACCTGAAATTGATGAATCTGAAAAAATTGATAAACCTAAAATTGATGAACTAAAGTAACTGATGAACAAAATATCTTTTTTAAAAATCAGTTAATAAGTTTCATCAGTTAATATGGTTCATCAGTTAAAAAAAAACTTTTTAAATCTTACATTAATAAAATTACTAAAGGTACATTGTTGTACAAAAATTAGTGCATTTAACACGATTTTAAGACTAAAAATCTAAGCTAAACATTTCATCAAACACGTTGTGTGCAACAAATATGAGTAAAACGTCATCTTTAATATACGATATCTCACTCATATCATATTGGATTTGAGTGATTCAAATTTCTGGGTAAATAGTGAACCAAAATCTATGACTTTCATGTTTTAAATTTTTCACGATTCGGCATTTATGATGGTACAAAATAAGGTCGAAAATACCTAAAAAATCAAAAAAATTAACACCCATTTCATATGTAAAAAAAAAGTTCGAAATTTTTAACAAAATTTATACCAAATTAAAGAGGATTAAATTTTAAAAATTATGGTGAAATCGGTTTTTTCTAAAAATTTGTCGTTTAAGAGATATGTGCGTCTGAAATTTGATGTGGAAAAAGAAAAAACGAGTAATTCTATTATTTTGCTCTTATTCAGATTTTTTAAATAAAATAAATGAGGAACACGTGACATCATCAAATTTCTTTTTAGGCTTTGCAAAGTTTGAGTACTTTGCAAGGGATGCTTGTCTATTGAGGAGTGTTCAACTACGATTCAAATTCAATTAATTACTTATACATAAATATTGCTAAACGCGTAACAATTTGTCTACCATGTACCAAGTCAACTAGATTAATAACTATTTAAAACAACAAAAAACTTAGATTAATACCACATTTGACTAGGAATTTATTTATTATTGTGCCTATTTTAGCATATTTCACGAAGCTTCGTGAGATGCGGCACATATACGCAATACACCTCCCCTGCATACTTTTTACTGATTATTAAAAAGGATTATTAAGAGGATTTTTCTAGGTTTTAACTAGCCTGCACAATATATTCCTTGGACTTGGATACTAATTTTGTCAAATATTGTAACATTTTAGCATCGTAAGTTTATAACATCGGTAATATATGAAAACGAATCGAATGCTAAAACAATTATGCTAGCTATAATAATAGAGGGAGTTTTAATTTGTTATAAACTCAATTTACTTATACCTATTCATTGAATCCTGCCCACGCAATGATATTGTGTCCATGTTCCACCTTGTCCACAGGAGCGGAAAGATACGTTCATCTTGAGCTTATCAGATCTCGAATCCAATGTATGCTTGTAACAACATTGTGTGGATTGTTTATACTGTCCCTAGCTAGTTAGAAGATGTAGTATTAGTAAAATCCTGCCATTAAAAAAAATCCTGTTCATTTAACATATTATGTAATCTTTTAACATACTATGGATCCAATCATCTAAAAAAATAAATTACCACCTACCGATTAGTAAAAATACAGGACATGCAATTAATAGATACATTTGAACTTAACATTTTACGCGGGGCTCACATCACATGCTCACCTTCATCGACTTGCTACTTCAACTATAAATAACCCTCAAATGTTTACTAGTACAATCACACCATCATATCAACAACACTACATTGCTTACATTGCCAAAATTTACCCAAAAAAAATGAAGCTCTCATTTGTAGTTCTACTCATCCTTGCTATTCTCTTCACCTCTTCCGTCTTCGAATCCATCAATGCAATCTCTCCAACATCCGCACCAGTCTCGGCCCCAAGTACGTAATTCATCTATATAACCATCCTTATATAACTTTTCTGTCTGTTTGTTAAAATGTAGCCTTTTTAAGTATATAAATAGTTTCTAAGCAAACTTAGTCATTCTACTTAAAATTGTAGATAGATAAATAGTTCTAAACACTGGCTTTTCTATCAAACATACTTTGAAGAGATATATCGATTATTGATCATCTGATGATAATGCAGGTAAATTTGGGTGTGGCAAGAAGTGTGAATTGAGATGTTCAAGATCGGGATGGAGAGACAGATGCCTCAAGTATTGCGGCATTTGTTGCGGAAAGTGCAACGGATGTGTTCCTTCGGGTCCGTACGTAAGCAAGTCTCAATGCCCATGCTACCGTGACATGAAGAACCCAAAGGGCAAAGACAAGTGCCCTTAAATATTAATATCTTAGTTAATGAAAGTATTTGTGTTTGAGTATGTACGTTTACTTGTTGTATGGCCGCTATTTTATATTTGCATAGGAGTTGTAAGTGTGATAGAATAAATTTCTTCGGTTTTACGAGGAAAGCATATTGTATTATTGGAATAATTCATAAACAGAGTGTTCATTTTGGTGAAGTATTGTGTACGGTTTCATAAGTGTTACAATGTTTTACTGATCGATCATATTAGGTACGTAAATGAGAACAATGATCAATAGGTACTAAACGGACCCGTTTGTAGTACACGTATTAATTTAAAACCATTTGTAGTACATATTTGCATGAGGTCTTTCTCAAAGCAATCTCTTTACCGCCGGGTAAGTATGTGACTGTCTACATCTCACCTCCTCATACCTTGCTCAGGGAGGATTAGGTGTTTTTGTTGTAATCGGTGAAATAAAAAAAATTGTTGAAAGACACTCATTCTGTATATTACAAAATGAGTGCGTAGTAGTGGACTAGTAGCTAAACTTAGCACGAACCAACACATTTCAACTAAGAGTAAATTGTGTAGGTTTTCTCCCGAACATGTTTATATGTATTGCAATCCGTTATAGTACGTTCAATTCTGTTAATGAAGTTTTTATCTTGTAATTAAAGATTAAAAGGGTAAAAATATAGTTTGCTTCCTTATGTTCCGGATTATATGTTATACTGTATGAGATAACTAGTTGTATTATGCAAGTACTTGCAAATTAGGTAGGACAATAGAGGAAACTCAGTGCAAGCTTCTGTGTGTGCGTTGAAGAAGGGACAACCCCACAGGCAGGAGCCACCTTCATTAAAATAATCCACCAACCATGCATATCCTGAAATATTAGAAACCAAATTACTTGCACATGATGTACCACTTTCTTCTGTGGAGCACCTAGCACATTCTAGAAAGCAAATTGCATGACATATACATATACATATATAGTTGTCATGAAATCATTAGAAGATGAAAGTAAGTCGATTCTCCTTCATGTTAGGAAGATTTATAGGAAAATATCGGTTCCCTTTCGCATTTTGGATAGAGAAATGTCTCATTATGTATAGTGACAAGTTTAATTAAAAAGTCAAACTGTAACATATTTGATTTAAGGGTCAATTTACATTTTCATTTAAAACTCATACTAATGCCTACCACCACGTACAATGTGTAAAGGTTAAAAGGTACTTGTTGCTAAAAATTTTGAGAGGCCACAGCAACCCCTCCCAATCCCCACTAAGTTCTGTCTCTGGATAAGATCGACCAAAGTTACACGATGACAAGACTGTCTTAAGACAAGTAGACAACTATATCGTTGGTGCTCATTTGAAAGACCATCAAACTAATTTACGGTGGTTGTTACTTGCACTAAAATTGTATGATCCAAGTCGACTAAGATAGGAATATAATGAGCATCTCAACTAAATCTTACAGGAACGTAGTATCATATTATGGAAATGAAACTATATATGGAACGATCGTGGGACACGACAATATACATACACCTCCCGGCCGACTCCTACCCGTGTTTTGAACTACGTACCCTAGGCATTTTATTTAAATTTCATATATCAAATATCAAATAAAATACATTAAAAACCTTACAAGTTTTGTAATTACAAAAATCATGGTCAAATATATATATATATATATATATATATATATATATATATATATATATATATATATATAAACGGTTTATATGATAAAAATCAATGATTTACGTACGTAGAGCACAGAGTATATCCTCCAAAATTGGGGTAATACCATAAAAAAACCACTATATTTGCCAAGAAAGTCACTTTTAAGTATCGAACAAATTTTTTTTTTCTGTTTTGGGTACTTAACTTTCATTTTTTGGCCTCTTTGAGGCGTTTTATGACATTTTGCCCTTGAATATTTAATAATTTGAGGGGCAAAATCATCACAAAGTGCCTCAAAAAAAAGTTCAGTACTTAAAAAAGGAAAAAAATATATTTTAGGACAAGTATGATGTTTTTTTATGGCAAAAATTATATGTCCCCTTGGCATGCATCCTAACAATTACTCGTAATAAACTTACATGGTTCACAAGAAAATGAAAAAGTGAAAAACATATTACTCTATAACAGATAGTTTATTTTCAATGTGTATTGTGTTAGCCACAGCATGTGACATGCATCTCACCAAATAACAATCAGCAGTGACGGACTTAGAGTGTAAGTATGGGGGGCCGGTGCCCCCATGGCTAGCCGAAAAAGTTGAAATTTTAGTTTAATTTTTTTAAAATTTTACCTTTTTTCGAAAGTGACCCCCACCCAAAACTTAAATTGCCCCCCACCCACATACTAAAATCTAACATTCAACGCTCTAAAGCCTTATAAATCATTCATCTATAAGTAAAAATACTCGATTTATCATTACGATCTTATTTTTTTTCCGCATTTTGTTATTATGTTCAAAAAAAAAAATTTGCCCTCCACATCCATTTTTCTTGAGTCCGTCACTGACAATCAGGTGATACTACATGCAAATACAAATTACACCGTAAAATGTAGCCGAATGAATGGTTACAGCTGGATATTAACAAGTTACGAGGTACTCACACCACGTGCACATGCAGCTTCAATTCATTTCCCGGTTGTTTGTTCACTTGCAATACTAGCTATAATATACTCATATATAAATGCTATAGCACCATCAAGTAAGGTTCTAATTACATAAATATGAAGCTAGCATTAGCACCTCTAGTAATCCTTTCACTCATGGTTACCTTCTTTGTAGTCGAATCCTATATCACATCTACAAGTATTATATTTATATAATCATTTTCATTAACTAACGACTTTTTTATATGTTCTTTTGGTCTTTTTACAAGTATCGATGTGATGAATGCAGGTGAATTTGGTTGCGATAAGAAGTGTGAGCTAAGGTGTTCGAGGTCAGGAAGGAGAGACCGATGCTTGCAGTATTGCGGGATCTGTTGTGGGAAATGCAATGGATGTGTTCCTTTGGGTCCGTACACTGATAAGGCTGAGTGTCCTTGCTATCGCGACTTGAAGAGCAGCAAGGGGACTCACAAGTGCCCTTAAAGTACTGAATGTTATTAAATGGATCTTTTTTATAGGCTTAACTGCACGAGTTTGTGAAACATCTCTATTTCTTGATCATAGTTGTTTTATAAGATTCAAATAAAAATTCACTAATCGCAAACTCATGTGAAACAAATTTGGGATATACGATGTCTGCACATTGCTTTGTTTGTCTAAAATTGACAATGTATTGCAAAGAACATTATTGACGTTCTCCAAAATAAGCATGTTTAAGGCTATCATGAACATGTATTGAGTCGATTTTTATACTTTAACTCCTACAAAATCTTTACAACATGAGTTCAATTAGCTAGTCTTGAAGGCGGAACTATAAAAAGTTCCAAGTGGTAGCGAAACTAAGAGTGTATGGTCAAAGTCATCAACTCGAATTCTTTTGGCTGAACCAATGGACAATATTTAGCAGATACTCACAAGTCATAACCCTACTACCTTAGCTAAAAAATTGAAAAATTGACTTGGTTAAAAATTTAAAATACAGTTGATGGTACCATTTGGTTATGAGTTGGAATGCATGAATTGTGGCCATGGACCCAAAGGCTCTTTTTTTCGGTGACACGGTGATTAACTGACTTTTAATCATTTTGTATTAGGAAAACAAAACTGGTATAGCATAAGCTAATCCTAGTATGTATGAAGTGTAAATAGATACCATATAACTATAAGAGTATCGTACCCAACTTATGTTATTTATATCATCTAACAAAATTCGTCATACAGCCAACATTTGAAAATAAAATGCCAGGTCGGTTTTTCTATATCAGTGGTGTTCATGACAGGAGGAAAGGGAGATGGACATTTCTAGGACTTGTGTCATGCAGGTTAAAATATACAATACACATTGCGTAAGTTCCACAATATGTTTTAACAAAATTTGGGTCACTTTTCTGTCTGATAGTATAACATTTGGAACACGGGTCATCAAGAATTACGGAAAACAACATTAAGAAACTATTAAGACAGACTATCTTCACCAGTTACAACGCATTAGTCTCATGTGATCGAACCAGTTGGGACTAACAACCCAAGAATCAATGGTTAAAACCAGTAATCATCAAGCCTAACTTTCAAGTAACCTGACTACTAAACCTTAGAATTAGTCTGTTTATGCATCTTTACATTCATGTAATCAGACATGCTACAGCTTCTGAAAATTACCACCATATCACTCTCAGTAATATATTACAAGCTGGTCAAATCACTGTTATGCCAAAAAGTAGGATCAGCAAAAAATAAAATACAGAAACATGTGATACATCAAATGAACAAATTCTAATAATAGACAAAACAGTCAAACACCTATTTCTTATCGCTAGGGCATGGCCAAAAATATATCCACCATATTTGACAAACTATAGAAAGGAAAATGTAGAACAAAAAGAACATGAAAGAAAGATGTAAGATTGTAAAGGTGGCAATGAGAAAGAAAAGAAAGCATGGAAAACGAGTTGTTCTTATGAAAAACAAACTCACACTGCATTAGGCTGCAAATTAAGCACAAAGGTATGAACTTCCTTCCCAAAATTCAATGACAAGGTTATTCATTCGGAGAAACCCCTCCATAAATGATTACTATGTCCGCTTTCTGGTTTCTATCTTCTTTCGTCATAAATCAAGAGAATAATATTAATACGACCTCCATATGCATTATTTGCAACATTAGATATACACTGTATACAAATCTACCAGAACCAATCAGTAAACGATGCATGAATGTCCATATATTTCTCCTCAACCCCTCCCACCGCTGCCATGTCGCTGGTTTCTAAAGTAGCTAAGTAGTGACTGAGCCTGCAACACAATCAAGAAACACAAATTAACCTTACTTACCTAACATCAATATATGAAAAATATAAACCAGCAACTTTTTCTCACGGGCACCCACCCACAAAGGACACATGATGGGCCACTTTGGCTTGACCTGCAAACCCTTCTCTTTTTCCGTTTTTGGAACTTTTTTATTAACTAATGGGTTATCTATTTAAAACAACATTATTAAAATAATAACCAAAATTTTTGAAGTTTGAATAAAACCATTAGTATGCCAAAAAAAAAAAAGGGGGGGGGGGGGGGGGGGGGGGGGCCGCACAACCCATTCATAAGTGAATGGGTCGAAATTACAACTACAGTCGAAGAGGAAAAAGGCACCTTTTCTTTCGCTCTTGGAGTACCAGACTGTGACAAAGCGACCAATGGTGGGACAGCACCTTCCTGTAAGACCATATTGCAAAACCTACTGCTGTTGGTGCACAGCTGTAGAAGAGCAGCAGCAGCATTTTCCTTACCTCTAGCTGAACCCAACTCAACAACTTCAACGAGAACGGGTATACCACCCTCCTGACCAATAGCAGCTCTTCCCTCGGGAATAGTTGCAAGATTTGACAAAACTGCAACAGCCTTGTCAACCATCCCAGCTGCAGGATCCATCAATTCTACAAGGTACCTCACAGCACCAGCCTGCACAATGCGCGCCTTGTTTTCGTGAAATATTGACAAGTTAAATAAAGCCGTGGCTGCATCTTTTTTCCCCCTTGGAGTTCCATTTCCCAATAAATCGACAAGTGGTCTAATTGCTCCAGACCTTCCAATCCTTACTTTGTTATCTTCAATTACTGAGAGGCTGAAAAGAGTTGCAGCAGAGTTTTCTTTAGCCTCGGAGCTCCCTGTTTCAAGAACATGAATCAGAGGTTCAATTGCATCAGCGTTTGCAATGGCGGTTTTGTTGTTATCGTTTATCGATAAGTTCAAAAGGGCAGTAACGGCATTTTCTTGGACCTTTTCATCACTTGAACGAAGTAGGCCAATTAGTAAGCTGATGGCCCCACAGTTTGCTATAACGATACGGTTATCCATATTATGCCTGGCAAGTAACCTGAGCTCCTCTGTAGCATTCCTAACTTCATCAAGTGAAGTGCTACGTAAGTCCTCAACCAATTTTCTCACTTGGGTTTCCACTCCAGTAAGATCAGGTCTGGTTTCTGTGGTGGGAGAAGAAACTATTCTCGGTCCAAACCTTTCTGATGGCCTGCGCCATAGTTGATTTCTGGATCTGGTTTCAAACCTAGGCGAGAACTCGTGTTCCCTACGTGGAGTTGGGGTAGTGGCGACGGGTCGACGCTCGGGTGGCAACTCTCCTGAAGCATCACTACTGTATGCTGATGCAGCTTGTGTTGCAGACTCATCATTTGCTTCATGAGAGAGCTCTTGAGAAAAGTTTGTATTTGAATGTGTACTGGAAGTTGAAACCGTTCTTTGATGTCCCTCAGATGACTTTTCAGTTATTCCAGCACCGGAGGATGACTGTCCACCTGAATCCAAATTTAGCTCCCCGAGTTCGGGTAACTCATGCCCGTTTTCAGGTAGTCCAGGCAAGGAATCCTCTGAAGAAGATTGAACATGATGCACTGGGGAAGTACCTTCCTGATGCACTCCACTGGATGAGATTAAGCTTTTCACGGGTGAACCTGTGACCCGTGCTGAATCGGGTGACTTAGGTTGATTCAAGTTCATAGTTTTCACAGGGTCTGGGAGCTTAATATTGTTTGATTCGCACCAATTTGCAATTAGTGCCTTCACAGTGTAATTTGGAATAAGATTAGTGTGGGCAAGTGTTTGCATTGTCTTAGGGCAAACCGTAAGTCCAAGATCAAGCCATTTGCGGATATATGTCCGTTCATATGTTTGTCCAGAAGCTACAATTACAGGGTCTGTCATCAGTTCAAGTGATAGAGGGCAACAGAAGTCAGCAGGTATTGGCACAGGGTTACAGCTTTGTGACTGTTTTGCCTCAACCAAGCAATCATTCATGTGGGTCACAAGAGCAATCATTTCCTCAATACACTCTAAATCTCCAATCTTTTCTGCTTGTTCGGCATTTTCCTTTAATTTTTCGAGGGCAACAGCCTCAATTAGAAGCTCCTGATTTGATCTCAAGCTAAGAAAATCAGCAATTTTCGACCTACTATCCGCATTAGGTCCAGAGCCCTCTGACTGGTCCCTTATAGCTTCTGAAATAATAGCTGATGCTTTATCATAACCCATAGGCTTAATTTTCTGTATGCAATGCTGCAATCAATGTAGCCACATATGAGATATATATACTTATCATAAGGAATTAAGATTCGAATCAACCTCATATTAAGTTAAGATCAAAATCTTTATAGCTCCATTAATTCTAAGTATATAACCCTGTTTCTCAAATTTTGCTAGTTCACGAGACTAAAAAGTTGTCATATAACAGTAACAAGTTAAAGGGTCCAACAATTTTATTCACCCAAATACAAGTAATCTTTTGGCATACCTCAAGTGATGATGAGCTTAGCTCAGAAGGAAGACCTTTAGGAGAAGATTTCAGCAGCTCAAAGAGTTCTAAGCTTTGATCTCGAACTTTTGCATACAGTGATTCAACTTGCATAACCTGCACATTCCAAACACGAGCTAGTAAGACTTGATAAGTCACAACCTACGCACAGAACTCATTAACGTCAAGCATACTTGCATCTAAAAAAAAAAAAAAAAGAAAAAAAAAAAAACTCTAGCATTGGTAAAACCCCATTAATCCAGTAAAATAACGATAGACAAGAAGATATCAATCTAGGATAAACTATCAATGGACATGCCACCTAGCGCAGCAGCAGCAGCAGCAGCAGCAACAACAATAATAATAATAATAATAGCTTCCACGTTCGGGGAACTTGATGTGGAAGCTATGAATACACTCTCGCGTGTCGGGACTATTGCCAGCAGCCACTCTAACAACGTTAAGAGCGGTGTTTTTATTTTTCATCGAGTTAGTTTGTGTATTCAAAAAGGAGTGGGAGCACAGATTGTGTCTAGACTCCCCTCCAATTTCATGTAATTTCCTTGGTTTCAATGAAAAAGTGACGGTTTATAATAATAATAATAATAATAATAATAATAATAATAATAATAATAATAATAATAATAATAATAATAATAATAATAATAATAATAATAATAATAATAATAATAATAATAATAATAATAATAATAATAATAATAATAATAATAATAATAATAATAATAATAATAATAATAATAATAATAATAATAATAATAATAATAATAATAATAATAATAATAATAATAATAATAATAATAATAATAATAATAATAATAATAATAATAATAATAATAATAATAATAATAATAATAATAATAATAATAATAATAATAATAATAATAATAATAATAATAATAATAATAATAATAATAATAATAATAATAATAATAATAATAATAATAATAATAATAATAATAATAATAATAATAATAATAATAATAATAATAATAATAATAATAATAATAATAATAATAATAATAATAATAATAATAATAATAATAATAATAATAATAATAATAATAATAATAATAATAATAATAATAATAATAATAATAATAATAATAATAATAATAATAATAATAATAATAATAATAATAATAATAATAATAATAATAATAATAATAATAATAATAATAATAATAATAATAATAATAATAATAATAATAATAATAATAATAATAATAATAATAATAATAATAATAATAATAATAATAATAATAATAATAATAATAATAATAATAATAATAATAATAATAATAATAATAATAATAATAATAATAATAATAATAATAATAATAATAATAATAATAATAATAATAATAATAATAATAATAATAATAATAATAATAATAATAATAATAATAATAATAATAATAATAATAATAATAATAATAATAATAATAATAATAATAATAATAATAATAATAATAATAATAATAATAATAATAATAATAATAATAATAATAATAATAATAATAATAATAATAATAATAATAATAATAATAATAATAATAATAATAATAATAATAATAATAATAATAATAATAATAATAATAATAATAATAATAATAATAATAATAATAATAATAATAATAATAATAACTTGGAAGTAATGGTTACTAAGACATACAAAGTAAACTTTACTCATCAACGGATGACAATCTTCGAAATATTCCCTGAGTTCATCAACACACTGACTCAAGCCTGCGAATTCTTTCTGAACTGATTCATCAGAAGCCACTTCTGTATCAAGAATAGACTCGAGTACGGGTTTAATTATCTTTAGTATTTCCTCAATCTTTTGATAGTACTTTCCAACAAATTCAGAAGTTCTGTTTTCAGGAGATGGCAGATGAAAGAAACTAGAAATATTTTTTAGCAGCACTTTCAGCAATGATATCTCCATCACACCTAAAAACAATACACCAATCATCATTAATGAACATATAGTGGATAAGGTTGTCGATATGATAAAACTGGAATCTCGGTCTCCAAGGCAATGGAGAATCACAGTGGTCATTAGTAATTCAAAGGCACTAACTAATTTTTGGTTCAAATGTCAGCATGTAGGCTCCGACCTCCGTCAACCCAATTGAGTTCTTTCTTGATTGGAATATTTTAACAATGTAGATTGAAAATTATAACACTTAATGATTTTATCAAACACGTAAACAATATAGTCTAGCAACTAACTTATGCATAAAATCCATCAAAGCAAAACTGGGAGCATGATATGCAGAATCCTCACTAGACTTTGAAGAAGTTTGTCTGTGACATATGGAGCATGATATATTTGAGAAATATATATCAGACACCATAGTAATAATGACCAAACTAAGGTCGACCAAGATGCAGAAGAGAACTTAAGGGATCAATGAAACATAGGTATATACATTCTTATATTAACTATAAGATGGAATCAGATCATTATACTTGGCAGTTTATTTTTAAGAAACCTTCACACTAACACAGATGAATGATTTTTTTACGGGCGTCATATTAACATATAGATATTGGCTATCTGTTAGTACACTGAAATACTTACAATATCAGCTTCAAAACTGAAAAAAAATGATTAGTACCCTTAATATGCTAACTAGGCTCCACAGCAAGTCGTATTCCCCTCCTCTTTCTTTGATTTTCTCCAACCTAAAGCAAGAAGAAAGCTTAATCATTTGGTGATCCAACACAAGTAAAACCCAGAAGTTAATTGAACGTAAGAATTTAGTACTAGTATTAGCTATCACCGAGCAGCTTAACTGAACAAGAAACAGCTTGAAAATGGATGTC
This sequence comes from Artemisia argyi, assembly GCA_030686995.1. Classification (NCBI taxonomy): domain Eukaryota; kingdom Viridiplantae; phylum Streptophyta; class Magnoliopsida; order Asterales; family Asteraceae; genus Artemisia; species Artemisia argyi. Next base: position 64,875,928 of record CM060689.1, read on the forward strand.
CAAACTGAAGATTTCCAAGAATCCCAGCTACATCATTTTTTATTATTACTTTTTTGTGTGTGTGTGTGTGTGTGGGGCATTGGAAGTTAGTAAAACAGCACTCAGTGATTTTTTTATTTTATTTTATTATTTATTTATTTATTTATTTATTTATTTATTCATTTATTCATTCATTCATTCATTTATTTATTTATTTATTTATTATTATTATTATTATTATTATTATTATTATTTTATTTATTTATTTATTATTTATTTTTTTTTTCTGTCTTCAATTGTTTTTGCAACTAGTTTTACAACAATCAGACACCTTCCTTCTCATTTGTTCAGTGGTAAACTAATGAAGTATGACAAGAAAAATATACTGATAAATTAAGCTGAAACATGAACAAATATTGCAGAGTGTGCAGAGTGCAGACAATTGAATTAACTTACGTTGGGTTTTGCTTGCCCATGGTGTTCAATAATCAGGAGAAGGAGAAGCATACGAGATAAACAAAAATGGTCATTAAACACAGTGATGGCAAAAGGGTATTATTGCAATTCTACATAAAATAAAGTTGGGTAGTCAGAAAATTCTATTTACTCTAACTGTAAATCCAGCTATTCAAACTGAAAACAACATAAAAGGATCAAAACCCTATATCTGTAGATTTGTGATTGCCAATTTGAAAAAGTGTTGCACATATAGTTGATCCTAAAAAAAGTCAAACTCTGCAGATAATAGTCGTTTAGGAATCCCTACAAATTGCATAAAAACCTTCAGTAGTATATTACTGTAATAAAATGACTAATGAAAAGTATGGCATTTAAACTCTCAATATATATTCCGTCTAAAGGAAAAATATACCAATTACAAGACAGAATGGTAGTTTAACGCACATGTGATCAATTGATCATATTCATCCGCATACTCAAATTTAAAACAAATCACGTAAAACTCAAAAGAAGAATGACTATACCAAGAAGCTTCCGGTATGTTCACTCGATTCAAGCGACCATAAGTCCATAAGAAGAGAGCCACAAAGGAGCCGTTTACAATTTTATAATACTGTATATTGAATTTCCCTTACTGTTAAAGTATGGTGGTTAGGGACAAATCGGCAGACTAAAGCTGAATATTAACTACTGGTCTTTCAGTAGTACTGTAGCCTAACCAGTTACGGCAAAATGTGTGTGCGCGTGAACACTAAACCACAAAGAGCAATGCCTCAACCATTGCAGAAGATCCTATTTCAGATACTATAAAACATCCTTCCATATGCCTCAGATAGGGAAAGAAAACAATATGAAGAAATGTTACTGCTATTTATAGGTTGAGCAAATATGCTCCTGATGTCAAAAGGCGAGTCACAAGACTGGGTAGTGGGTACAATAAAATACTGTGCAGGGGTAATTATTAACAAGAAACCATTGACAACAAGGATAAAATAAAGTACTTATAACGCTTTAATTGTTATTTACCTTTGACTAGATGAGTTGCAAATTCTTACTCCCCTTGCTAATGGACCCTATTTTAAAGGGCTGATCTTTCAAGCGCTTGAAGTCCAGTTATATCTCACCCTCTGTGGATTCAAAAATTAGGGAGGTGTCAAGAGATAGCAACAGCCAAATAAAATAGAGCATTCGAACATCATCGGCAAGGATCATAAAATAAGAGTAAGAGGTCATAATGCGAGAATGTATATTAGGATAACTGTTAATGTAACAGATTATAGAATTATGGTATTCCTCTTTAACATATATTCTTACTATCTTTAGGACAGATGTTGTTAGTCTTATTATAGAAGATCTAAGCATCATGATTGATTAATAATGAGTAAATAAGGTAGTTGAGACTTAAATGTTTTTCCACATTCTTCTTCTCTATAAATTCTAACTTGCATCGGCCTTCCCTCAAATTACAGAATCCTACATCAGCTTCTTAATTTCCAAAGATCATGGAAAAAAATTGTTAACCTTAGCAGTCAAACAACCATACATCCTACCACAACTCACAATGGTCTTTACTTCTGTGAAACAATGACCCTTAAGTGACACACCTTTCATTATCTTGGCTGTGAATCTGTGATGCTCAAAATATCATATTGTCTTATAATGTAAACCCAAGAAACAGATTTCATTTCAATACTAATTCCATAATTATTTTATAAAAACTTGTCATGTATCAATCATAATAAGACTAGGTCACCAAATGTCAAGTTATCACTATCAGCGATTCAGCGACACTTTTGAGCCAAAAAAGTACACCTCTCTCTAAATGAATTATATCCTATAAGAGGATACAACACTGGGAAGAACCAAGATAGCAATTACTCAACCTTAAATGCAAATATATGTCTTCATGAAGATGGAAAACTACTCGAGGATAATGGGAGAATTTTGTCTCGGAATTAACTTTTTAGACTTTCCTAAACTTTTACTCATGTCTTCACCTCGAGACTAATTCTCGGCTGATCCTCCAAATTCTATAATCAATAAAATATGGTGGTATTGGCAGCATTGCAAGTGTTGAGCTTGCTACGGAAGATGATCTAATAGTTATTAAAAGATCCAAAACCATGACAAGAATCCCTTCATAAATATGCCATAACGACCACCAAAGTGGCCTTGTGGTTAGACATCCCGATGTCCTCACAAGAGGTCTCAGGTTCAAACACATCACCAGACACACCTCGGTTAGGCCGTGTACACCGGCTCGCCCTAACAGGTAACAATGATGTAAAGAGGTAAACAATGTCATGGATCTAACTGAAGTGTGACAAATAGTTGAACATTCTTTTACAAGTAAGAATGTGATGTTTGCGAGTAATAAATAATTTTAAGTTCCCCTGCCTAGACATTGGAAAACACGTACACCACCCCTTAGAAACTAGCTAACAATTCATTGTGGATTCACACCAAGGTTGGGACCTATGAGGAATACCATGAGCCCTATTACTACTTATTCAGCAGCTTATCTTGAATCATGATAAATAAATAAGGGAAAACACACAATTAACAAACAAAACTAATAGAAATTACATATACCTTATAAGTTAACAAAATATGACCGCTTAAAGGTACTAATATACAAATATATAAAGTTAACCTAAATTGAATTGAATTGAAAACGCGTTGAATAAGTCCAACACAGGATAAAAAAGAAAAATGGATATGAATTTGAAACCCTAGAGATAGATAATAAACCTGAAGAAATGAAATGAATTGATCGCCTTGGAAGATCTTCTTCAACTGTGTGTGTGTGAAATATTTGAGCAGTTAGTTAGTAATTACTTGTTCAACTCAATTGAGAGAATTCAAGCTTTCTCATTAGCTTTTTTATTACTACGGAAGTATTTTGTTTTTGTTTTTACCAAAATAAGTATTTCCAAATTTATTTATTTTGTGTTTATAGACGGAAATGAAATGTCAAAAACAACATGGTGGTTGCTGTCAAGTCGTTTATCACATTTCATTACATTTATTTATTATTATTATTATTATTATTATTATTATTATTATTATTATTATTATTATTATTATTTATAAAAAATTTATCGGTAAATATATTACATTTATTATTATTTTATTTTTTTTTATATAAAATTTTTATCAAACAACAGTTAAGTATCAATCTTCTAAGAGCCGGATGTCTCGTTGGCTGTTAGGCTAGCGCCATTCCAACAGCCCAACAAATTCAATGGCTCACGGTACCAAGTTTCGTGCCAAAGGGTGTTGGCTGGTGGCTAACAGCCAACGCCAAATGATTTTCTTTTTTTATTTTATTTTTTTTATTATTATTTTTTTTTTTTTTGTATTTGTGTATTTAGTGAGGTATGTGTGGACTTAACGACACCACTTTTGCTTTGGCATCATATTTATATGAGGGATGGGTATTTTGGCGCCGTTAAAGATCTCGTGTCATAGAGTTTTTTGCCAACGGCACGAGACCTTAGACTTGACGATACCCACTGCTCTAAAACATAAGCAAACTATATTACAATGACAACAAATAAACTATATTTGACTCAAAATATAAAGAAGCCAAGCATAGACCATAATCCCTTAGGCGGCCTCAAATCAACCAGCTTCACTCTCGTCTTCATCATCCTCATTATGATTAATAGTTAACTGTATTTGGTATGATGTTGAAGCTGTGATTTATGGTTGGAGTTGATAATTAAAGTTTATTATTTAGGTATATAGCGAGAGCCGAGTATTATAGCTTTTTTATAGTTAGCATAAATAGATTTTGCTTTTATAATTATAGTATTTAGTTTTTATTTTTAGTTTTGTTGTTGACAATTTTAAAGGTTGTTGGAAGCATGTGTGTTAATACAATTGAATGCGGTAATATAATACAGTAATAATCATTTATTTAATTACAGTTTTAAGGGTTGTGGTTTGTAATATTTAAATATGGCCGTGTAACATACTAGCACCTCTTATAGAGTCGAAATTGTGTTATATACGTGGGCTTAATGCTCACGTTGGTTCGCGTCCTAGTACTCGTGGTCTTGGCAAACTAGTAGAAGGGAAATTGTGGTTAGGAAGTCAATCCTCGTCTTTTTTATTTTGAAATTTTTAAAAGGATTTTCTACAATGTGTCATGATGGTACATGTTTAAATCATTTAATGAATTAAAATTACTCCCTCCGTCCCAATTTATTTGTCTAGTTTTGACTTTTTGAGTCTTTCTTTGTCAACTTTGACCGTAAATATTCTTATTTGTGTTATATAATACTTGATGAAAATTATACAAATTAAAAATACACTTAAAACTCAATCCAATCATATATTTTGTATCAAATATTAAATAACACAAATAAACATATTTAAGGTCAAAGTTGACATACAAAGACTTTGAAAATCAAAAGTGGACAAATAAATTGGGACGGAGGTAGTACCATAATTAAATGTAAGTTGATATAGTTACTTTTCAAAATTTCTTTTATTTGCCAAATTTAACATCATTTTACATGCAAATGAATTTAATTTAAGAAATAATTATGTTTAATTAATACTTTTAAACTCATGCCTATATGGTACAAATTAGAAAACCCTAGAAAATATATAGACTATGTTTGACGCAAAGCTTTTTGGGGTTTTTTGAGGCGATGAGCGGTAAACAATGAGCTTTTTTATTTTTAGTGTTCGTTTGGCATGAGAGCTGTGAGCTTTGTTATTTTTTAGAAAAACTCATTTTTTCAATGCTTCTTTATGAAATTGTAAACGATGAACAGTGAGCTGTGACTACTGCTCACAGCTAATTTTGCCAAACGTATTCATAGTCTGTCTACTTTCATTTGCAATTTCCAAACAAGATTAGCATGGATTTATCTGCTATAGTATTTGTCGATAAACAAAAACAAATGGCAATAAAAAGTTAACTACTTGATCTAGACACAAAATATCCCGCAAAAGTGTCTCAAAAGAATACACAAATCTTTTGAGATATTTATTGCTTATTATAAAATATGTGATATATTTTATCTTAAGTGTTGTTGTTCGATAATGTTTCACTTGATTCGGTAATGTTTTGTTTTTCTGGAGGCAGACATGAGTTAGATCAATAATTGTGCTCTTAAATGAAACATATTGGTCACAAATTATTCAAGTGAATTTGTTGTCTTTCTTCGCTAGGGGCACGTTTGGTAGAGAGAATTTCAGAGAATATAAATGAGGCAGAGAATATAAATTCAGAAAATAGAAATCAGTAGAGAATTTTGTTAAATTCTAATGTTTGGTAACAACAGAGACTTGACCCGAGAAATGAAAAAAATAATTGTTGATTTTAAAAAAAAAAAAAAAAATATATATATATATATATATATATATATATATATATATATATATATATATTTCTAAATAACAATTCTAAAAAAATATAGTAAAAAAATATTTTTTTTATAAATTATATTTTTTAAAAAATTATTTTTTAATTTTTTTTTAATTTATATTTTATAAAAATTATTTAAAAAAATTAATTTTTCTAAATAACAATTCTAAAAAAATATATTTAAAAAAAAATTAATTTATTTTTAAAAAAAAAACTATTTTTTAAAAAAATTGTTTAAAAAAATTAATTTATTTTTTTAAAAATTTATTTTTATAAAAATTATTAAAAAAAATTATTTTTTCTAAATAACAATTCTAAAAAAATATATTTTTTTAAATTATTTTTTATAAAAAGATTATTTTTAAAAGAAAAATATTTAAAAAAAAACAAAAAAAAAACAAACAAACCTCAATTCTCCAATTTCTCCACAAAAATTATGAAAATGGGAGTAACCAATTTACACTATCGAGTTCTCTCCAACTCTCTACTAATACCTCCTCAATTCTCCACTTTTTTTAATTCTCTCTACCAAACAAGAAAATTAGATCAAATTTCATTACTCTCATTTCTTTTCTCTCTACTAAACACACCCAGGTGTTTCCTTTAAGTTAAGCAAGTGTCTATAAAAGTCAATTTAATATGTAATCTACATTCAACAAGGGTTTTTCCTAACCTTTTATTGGAATAAGAAAAATTTCTTTTTCTTTATTGTGCATTTCAATATTTTGCTTTAGGTTAATTCTACTAGTTATAATACCTCACGTGCGCGAGTTTTTTTAAATTTCTTTTTAATAATATATTTTTATTTCTTAAAAAACAAATAATTTAATCTTTTTTGTTCGATTTATAATTTTTAATAATATTTGTTTATTATTAAAGATAATCATTTAAAAAATTTAATCATGTTGTTAGTTGATTATCTATATTTTTTTGTATATATATCTTCTACTTGTGTAGTATTACATCTTATATATATATATATATATATATATATATATATATATATATATATATATATATATATATATATATATATATCTTCTACTTGTGTAGTATATCAAGAAAATAAATTTTTAAAATTTTAAATTAAAAAATAATAATTAAAATATTACCTAATAAAGAAATATTCTTTTTTCCGAAATACGAAAGTACTCACTAAAGGTTTTGTTTTATTATATAAAAGATTAAAGTTGGCGTAAAATATGTTTTAGAACATTATTAGTATATTTTTTTGACAAAGATAAAATTTGTTGCAAAAAAAGTTAAAAATAAAAGAAGTTAATAACAAAAATAAAGTTGACAACGAAGGAGCGTCAAGCGTGTTTCTTTTTTTGTAAATGATACATATTTATGTGTTTATTTGTAACATAAGAGCATCCACATCAATAACTCACATTATAACTTAACTCAGCGTCATGTTAGTGTCACATCAGCTTTAAACACTTTAACTTTAACTCACAAAAAAACACCGACAACAATAACTCAACTTAACTCAGCTTTAACTCAACTGTTTTCAAATTCAACCCTCAACTAAAACTAATATTTCATTTAAATAACTATTAAAACACAACTTATATTAATACTTAAAATTTAAACATACATTAAACATATTAAAATAAACTACAGCAAATACTGAAACATAAACCTACGATAATTAAACATAAAGCTACGATAATTAAACATAAAGCTACGATAATTAAACATAAAACTACGATTCAATAAAATGAATCATCATACACATAGCCCTCGTGACTCGAATAGGAGGCACTTGAATCGTCCTCACTCGATGGCACAGGTGGAAGTCCCTGAGCCCATCGCCATTCTGCTCTTCTGTTCTTCCGATCCTGTTTCCCTTTGAGGTACGCCTCACGCTCCCTTTCCTGACGGGCTTGCTCAGCTTCATACTCCAAAACCACTTCCATATCCAGTTCATATTGTTCTTCCTCAGTCAACTGACGAATGATGGGTTGGTTTTCAGGTGGAAAGTTTGGTGGTTGATTGTTTGGTGGAAACATAACTGCTGGTGGAGTTGGAGGTGGTGGGTTGACATATTGGAACACCAGAAATAGATCTTCTGGCGGTGTGTTTTTTGGGGAATTGTCTTCAGGTGGTGTGATTGGCTCCAAACGGTCAACCTAAATAGACCAAGGAATGGTCAACTAGGTCAAACAGCTTAGAGTCAATGCTCCGCGGAATATAGTGTTTCCCCGGGTCGTTATGTCCCGACGAGGTGTGGATGGTTATCAAACGGGTCTGTGATCGGGTGAATTTGGATGGAAAGGGTTTGTGATTGATTACACTACTGGAATGATTAGGAATAATAGTATTAACAATCACGGGAAACAGAAACGTATAAACATAAAACAAATTAAAATCAGACACGATTGCGTGCTGAGAAAAATGTGAGTTTTAAGGAAAATAAACTACAGGGGGTGAAAATGAAACTTTTACAAACTTAAAATTAAAAGAAAAGTTAAAATGAAAATGAAATTATTAAAATGTTTATTTTAATATTTAAATACTATTTAATTAATTAAAACTATTTAAAAAGTAAATTAAACCTAATTTAAATAAACTAAAAATGATAAACACTACAAATTAAACTAAAAACTTGCAAAAATAATTTCTAAAACTTAAAATAAACTTGAAGAAAGTATAAAAATTAAAAATAAATATTTTTGTCTTTTTATGGATTTTCTATTAATTAAAAAACTAATTATCTTAATTAAACTATTTAAACTAATTTAAATTACTAATAATACCTAAATGACTTAGAAAATCATGGAAAAATTCCTAAAATTATTTTATAACATATAAAAGCTAGGAAAAATATAAAAACTAGGTCTTACTTAATAAAAACTAATTATGCCATTTAAAACTTAATTATTGATTAATTATTAATTAAACTAATATTAAATCTAAAAAATACCAAATGATAAAATAAAAATCTGAGAAAATTACTATAAATACTTTAATATAAGAGGAACTTAAGAAAAATATAAAGAAGCTAAGTACTTAATAAAAATCTAAAAATAAAAAATAAAATTTAAATAAAATTAAATAGAAACTATCACTTGAAATTAATTTTTGATTTTCTGGAATTTTATTTCGGAAACTTGTTTTGCACCTAAAAATGAAAAACTTTTGTAAAAACAAACTTTGTGAAACTCAAAAATAAGCACAACAAGTGCTTATTACTTGGACAGTTGACTTTGGTCAACTGTCTAAGCTATAAGCTTGAAATAAGCTTAGAGCTGAGAACCAGGGGTGGATTTAGGATCAAACAAGCTCAAGGGACATGTAATAAGCTAGAAAAACTAGAGTGGTACCCTGACTAAGCCAATAAGCCAAGATAAGCAATTCCAAAATCCAAAACTCACTAAAAAAAGGGACAAAGTTGAGGGCCAAATCCAAGTGGGACCCAGGGGTCTTATGGTCAAACAAGTGGTCAACTTAAGAAACCTGGTAGGAGGGGGGTTGGGAAAAACCAAATGGTGGTAGTGGGGCCCACTGAGGAGGTCAGAAACCACTACAAAAGTGGTGGTGGTGGGGTGGTAACTGCTGATGCAGAGGACTGTCTCCCCCTGCAAGTGACTTTGGGGCTGTGTGGGGCCCAGGAGAAAATTAGCAAAAATCAAAGGGAGGTGAGACCTCAAATTAGAGCTGATAGACTATCTATGGAAACAAATTTCAAGCTCTGAAAGCAACTACAAAAATCAATAAAATTCTGTGAACTTTTAGTTTTTTCTACACAAACTAACTTTGACTTTTATAAAAAACTTAGCATCTTGACTTTTGTGAACTTTTGGTGATCACTACTAATGAAATGTGTTATATTAATCTTAGATAAACCTAAATTGGGTATCCTAAACACTTTCTAAGCTAGATTGAAGCTTATGGCATCACCAAATCCTAACAGATAACTAATTTTGGGAGTGAAGGGTAAATTTTGACTTCTGAGTTCAGGGGTGTTGTTTTAAAGCCTAATTCAACCAAGTGTTACCTGATGTAGTATATCCAAACCAAGAAAGCAACAAAACAACAACAACAACACAGTGAAACTCTCAAATCCAAACACCCCTGATGAAACTGTTTTTGATCAATTTCAAAGCAAACTTACAACTTAAACATTAAACATGAAATCTAATCTTATCTCAACACTAGATAAGCACAATTGAACTGAAATAAGTAACACATGTAGTATAGAAATGTTGAATACAAAATCAAAAAAATTGCTTACAATGGCAGTGATATGAGAAATGGAACCAGGGAACCAAACCACAAACCTATCACTCCCCAAGGAGTTCTAAACCAATAAGACATCCAAATTCCACAGGTACTTGTCTTCATTCTTTCTTGAAACTGGTTTTTTTATTTTTCTTTTATTTTTCTCTCTTTTTTTTTTTTTTTTTTTTTTTTTTTTTTTTTGAATTTTTATACTAAACTTGTGTTAAATACTTGGAAAGCTTTAATAAACTTACAAATGAGCTAAAATGAGCTTAATTAAACAGTGAGCAACAACTTTCGACACTAATCACACAATTTGGAATTTCTACTTAGAAAATACAAATTTGGAATTTTAAATCTGAGACCTTGGAATTAAAGAGTGAAAATGAGTTTCTAATTCATTAATAATGCTTAATAAAAAGCTTGTACACTGGAAATTACAAGGAAAATAGACAATTAAGCTAATTCGACAACCTACACTAATCTAAAATTATTCTACTGCTAACTACTGCTTCTATCTCTTTTTTTTCTTTTCTTTTATAGCCCCTGGGGGCATTCTTGGACTTTCCCACACCTTCATGAGCCGTTGGATTAGCTTAAACGATCCTGACCTTTGAATCCCACTTTGGCGGGAAAACAGGGGAAGTGGGTTTGGTGAGATATTTAATGAGGAGAGGGGGTTGAATGTAGGTGAGGGTATTAATGATAGTTGGTGGAGTTGGTGAGGACAGTGGAGGAGGGGGGAGACATGAGCCTGGGATTAGGGGATAGTATTAGGGACGATGAACAGTAATTTGAGAGGGGGTTGACTGTGTTGACCGGGTATGTTATTAAAATGGGAGTGGGCTGAGTTTGTTTGGGCTTGGGGTTTATGTTGGATCAGGTAGGGTTTTTGGGTTGGATTTGTTATTTGGTTTTGGTATTTGGTTTAAATAAAACAAAGGACCATAAGTGTAATTCATGCAAACCAAAGGGACTGATTTTGTAATTTTCCAAAAGTACTCATAAGGTCTTTTCCTGCCAAGTTTCATTAGTACATGGACAAAAGTGATATTTTTCATTTTGAAATTCACAGGGACCAAAATTGTCATTTTTCAAAAGTCCAGGGACCAAACATTTAATTTCATAAAACTTTTCACCCAAAATCCATTTTTGATAACTTTTGAGTTTCCAAGGACCAAAAATGATTTTTATTTCAAAAATATCCCACCAGGGACCAAATCTGCCAAAATCTAAAACTTCATGGACTAAATTGTAAATTTCCAAAACTTTTTCAATTTTTTACCAAAGGACTAAATATGACAATTTATGATTTCAAAATGACCTTTGGTGACTTTTCTTTTCAAATATGTGCTCAGGGACTATTTTTGCCAATTTTTGAAAGTTGAGGGACTGAAACTGCCAATTATGAAAACTTTGTACATTTTTTATCTGTTTTTACTCATTTTGCATCTAAAACATATAAAACACAATTTTGAAATATTTTTAGTATTTTGATGCATTACTGAGTATTTTTGTATGTTTTGCAGTTCAGATTTGACCAAAAAGGATAAGTGTTTGAGCACTCATCAATCCCCCACACTAAACTATTGCTAGTCCCTAGCAATAAAATGTTTTGAAAACTTGATGGATTTGAAAAACTCTTTACCAAAAGCCATCACTTCTGGAGTAGCCAGGTGTGAGAACTGTGGTACACCTGATAACCGTGTGATTTTGAGCAAACCACTAGCTGTCAACGGATTTGATTAGTCTTTACCAAAAGCCGTTTGCTTCTGGACTAGCCAACTCTTGATGGAAAAAGTCAACATCTTGGTGAGTTGATTACCAATTATGGATTTTCCACTGCCTTTACCACAAGCCATAATCTTGCGGGCTAGCCAACTCATTCGCTTTATGGGATATGGCGAGTTGAGGTATCATACAATTTTGGGCAAATTGCAAGCCATAAACGGATTTGATATATCTTTACCAAGAGCCGTTTGCTCCTGGATTAGCCAATCCCTTTGTCGGTTAGACATGGCGGACTGATTACCACAAAAATTTGAAGCACCGGTGAAAAGATTTTTTAAAAAAAATTGAGATTTTGGTTAAAAACGAGAGTACTAGATAGTAAAATGTGATAAAATTCGCTAGAATACCCACCCCCCCCCCCCCCCCACTTAGCATGAATATTGTCCTCAATATTCAAAGTCCCGGCTATTATGCCTACTCTTTGAACGTAAAAGGGCAACATTACAAGCTAAACGTGGAAACACCAGTTTGTATTTTCACTTCATTTGTAACCACAGCATGGGTGACTCCCCCACACTTAGGGTGAAAACCCTATAAGCATGTTACTGTTTTGTTTACCGAGTCGCTAGCTTGACTCGACCCCAAATTCATTTGTCCTTGGGGAAGCATGATGTGGAAGAAACAATCTCAATCGGACTTTCATTCAAGATGTTTGGACAAACATTTGAAGCACGTGAAAGTTCCACACCGATGAGATAAGTATCCGGCTCAAGATAATGACACATGAAAATGTCGGGGTCAAAGATAGTGTCTTCATTCCCGAAGGAGTGAAGAAGAGAGGAAGGCACCTCGAGAGCAGGCTCGTTAGCCTGAGTTTGGATTTCAAGGGTTAAGCTCAAAAACATCCCGGGAGGGTGGGTGGGAATTTGCAAATTCTTGTAATTGAGTGCATCTCCCCCCCCCCCCCCCCCCCCCCCCGCGCGGGCTATCATACTCCGGAGGAGTCATGATAAGGTGATCAATGATGGGCTCAGAAGGAATTTCATAAACATCACTGATGTCTCCATAAGATAAAGAATTTTCATCAGTGTTAGAATCACTAAGCCCGGTATTGAGATAGGAATTGAGTGATGTATCATCATTCAATAAGCTTTCAAGGAAAAGAATATCCCCCTCAGAATCAAGATAGTTATCATCAACTTCATATGAAATTGAACTATCTAGGGTAAGGAATGCTTCGACTTCTTCTAGATCATCTTTGAGATTAAAGAGATCATCATCACATCCTGATGGAAGTGGATTGGTGTGAGTGAGTTCATCGGCGAACTCCTCGAGAAGAAAGTCAACATTAAAGTGGGGAATAGATGCATCAACATACTCAATGTCTCCATAAGATAAACAATCATCACTAGAATCAGAGACACTCTTAATTTGATCATTTGGATTATTAGGGGTGGAAGGAATATCACACACTTGATCAAAAGTTCCCTGTGACTCTCTCGGGATTGGGACAAGGATCTCAACACTAGACTTTATTAATTCGTCTGATTCCTTATTAGGAACAGTGCTAAGATGCTCATCCCCCATGTTCAGAGAGTGAGTGTGAACTTCGGGTGTGATAACAACAGACTGAGGGAGTGGAGAGGAGCTAGCATTCATGGATTGTACGAGTTCCATTTGATCTTCTGCTAGTAATTTTTCCGTCTCATTATTATCTCCCTGATTTTCAATGGGAGGAATCACAAGTGATGAATCTGAAGAACCCTTATAAAATTGCAGGATATCAAGGGTGTCGTCATTATCACTATCATCATCACAGTCTAGAAGAGCAGCTTGACGAAATTTGGCACGTGTTATAGCTGCTTGTTCTAAGACTAGTAATTCTTCCATGCTCAATTCGTTTCTAGCCTCTCGTTCTTCAGCAAGTAATTTTGCCATAGATTTCTCACGAGAGTCTTGAAACGATGTAGTAACCAACTCCTCCTTAAGTTCTTTCAATATATTAAGAGCCTTTAGTAAAAGGTCTTGCTCAGTATCATGAGGAGCTTTGTGAATCATTTGGTACTGTGGAGGTGGGTCTGAAAACGAATAGTCGTAATTGTTACAAGGAAATGGATTCCTTGTTTGACAATCCGAGCTAGAGTGTGGACCTCCACATTAATCACAACAGTGAAACTGATGTGGCTGTGGGTTGTGTGTGTTTGAGTTATAATTGTTATCAGGGAACTGCTCATAGACAAGCGTGTTTCCCGATTGACAATCAGAACTGTAATGTGAACCACCACAGTACTCACAACAGTAAAACTGCCGAGACTGATGGTGTGGTAACTGATGGAATGAATCAGTCGTGTCATGGTAGGAATAGGGATTCTGGTTATAGACAGACCCGTTTCCTTATTCTACCATGCCACAGCTGGGGCAATTGCCACCATTTTAAGGATTACCACACCAATGGCAAATAAGAAGGTGTGGATGAGACATAGAAAGAATCAAAAGTTCATAGAGGGGTAGGGATGAAGAATCAAAGATGTGAAAGGGTAAAGGTGAATATTTTTAGATTTTTGGATAAACATTTTGTACAAATAGGAAAGAAAATGTTTTTGTGTTTTTGTGTTCATTTAAAACTGAGTTTAAAATGTTTTCGTGAACGGTTTTGTTTTGATAATAAGAAAATATGAACAAAGGATGGATAAATGTACAATGGAACGAATTCCAAAATCACTAATCAGAAAAACCGTTTAGGAAACGCACACAACCTCCCCGACAGCGGCGCCAAAAATTTGATTGGCTCCAAACGGTCAACCTAAATAGACCAAGGAATGGTCAACTAGGTCAAACAGCTTAGAGTCAATGCTCCGCGGAATATAGTGTTTCCCCGGGTCGTTATGTCCCGACGAGGTGTGGATGGTTATCAAACGGGTCTGTGATCGGGTGAATTTGGATGGAAAGGGTTTGTGATTGATTACACTACTAGAATGATTAGGAATAATAGTATTAACAATCACGGGAAACAGAAACGTATAAACATAAAACAAATTAAAATCAGACACGATTGCGTGCTGAGAAAAAGGTAAGTTTTAAGGAAAATAAACTACAGGGGGTGAAAATGAAACTTTTATAAACTTAAAATTAAAAGAAAAGTTAAAATGAAAATGAAATTATTAAAATGTTTATTTTAATATTTAAATACTATTTAATTAATTAAAACTATTTAAAAAGTAAATTAAACCTAATTTAAATAAACTAAAAATGATAAACACTACAAATTAAACTAAAAACTTGCAAAAATAATTTCTAAAACTTAAAATGAACTTGAAGAAAGTATAAAAATTAAAAATAAATATTTTTGTCTTTTAATGGATTTTCTATTAATTAAAAAACTAATTATCTTAATTAAACTATTTAAACTAATTTAAATTACTAATAATACCTAAATGACTTAGAAAATCATGGAAAAATTCCTAAAATTATTTTATAACATATAAAAGCTAGGAAAAATATAAAAACTAGGTCTTACTTAATAAAAACTAATTATTCTATTTAAAACTTAATTATTGATTAATTATTAATTAAATTAATATTAAATCTAAAAAATACCAAATGATAAAATAAAAATCTGAGAAAATTACTATAAATACTTTAATATAAGAGGAATTTAAGAAAAATATAAAGAAGCTAAGTACTTAATAAAAA
Source organism: Artemisia argyi (assembly GCA_030686995.1). Lineage (NCBI taxonomy): Eukaryota > Viridiplantae > Streptophyta > Magnoliopsida > Asterales > Asteraceae > Artemisia > Artemisia argyi. The sequence goes on from CM060689.1 coordinate 64,891,400, forward strand.
TCTAAAAATAAAAAATAAAATTTAAATAAAATTAAATAGAAACTATCACTTGAAATTAATTTTTGATTTTCTGGAATTTTATTTCGGAAACTTGTTTTGCACCTAAAAATGAAAAACTTTTGTAAAAACAAACTTTGTGAAACTCAAAAATAAGCACAACAAGTGCTTATTACTTGGACAGTTGACTTTGGTCAACTGTCTAAGCTATAAGCTTGAAATAAGCTTAGAGCTGAGAACCAGGGGTGGATTTAGGATCAAACAAGCTCAAGGGACATGTAATAAGCTAGAAAAACTAGAGTGGTACCCTGAATAAGCCAATAAGCTAAGATAAGCAATTCCAAAATCCAAAACTCACTAAAAAAAGGGACAAAGTTTAGGGCCAAATCCAAGTGGGACCCAGGGGTCTTATGGTCAAACAAGTGGTCAACTTAAGAAACCTGGTAGGAGGGGGGTTGGGAAAAACCAAATGGTGGTAGTGGGGCCCACTGAGGAGGTCAGAAACCACCACAAAAGTGGTGGTGGTGGGGTGGTAACTGCTGATGCAGGGGACTGTCTCCCCCTGCAAGTGACTTTGGGGCTGTGTGGGGCCCAGGAGAAAATTAGCAAAAATCAAAGGGAGGTGAGACCTCAAATTAGAGCTGATAGACTATCTATGGAAACAAATTTCAAGCTCTGAAAGCAACTACAAAAATCAATAAAATTCTGTGAACTTTTAGTTTTTTCTGCACAAACTAACTTTGACTTTTATAAAAAACTTAGCATCTTGACTTTTGTGAACTTTTGGTGATCACTACTAATGAAATGTGTTATATTAATCTTAGATAAACCTAAATTGGGTATCCTAAACACTTTCTAAGCTAGATTGAAGCTTATGGCATCACCAAAATTTAACAAATAACTAATTTTGGGAGTGAAGGGTAAATTTTGACTTCTGAGTTCAGGGGTGTTGTTTTAAAGCCTAATTCAACCAAGTGTTACCTGATGTAGTATATCCAAACCAAGAAAGCAACAAAACAACAACAACAACACAGTGAAACTCTCAAATCCAAACACCCCTGATGAAACTGTTTTTGATCAATTTCAAAGCAAACTTACAACTTACACATTAAACATGAAATCTAATCTTATCTTAACACTAGATAAGCACAATTGAACTGAAATAAGTAACACATGTAGTATAGAAATGTTGAATACAAAATCAAAAAGATTGCTTACAATGGCAGTGATATGAGAAATGGAACCAAGGCACCAAACCACAAACCTATCACTCCCCAAGGAGTTCTAAACCAGTAAGACATCCAAATTCCACAGGTACTTGTCTTCCTTCGTTCTTGAAACTAAATTTTTTATTTCCTTTTATTTTTCTCTATTTTTTTGTATTTTTTTGAGTTTTTATACTAAACTTGTGTTAAATGCTTGGAAAGCTTTAATAAACTTACAAATGAGCTAAAATGAGCTTAATTAAACAGTGAGCAACAACTTTCAACACTAATCACACAATTTGGAATTTCTACTTAGAAAATACGAATTTGGAATTTTAAATCTGAGACCTTGGAATTAAAGAGTGAAAATGAGTTTCTAATTCATTAATAATGCTTAATAAAAAGCTTGTACACTGGAAATTACAAGGAAAATAGACAATTAAGCTAATTCGACAACCTACACTAATCTAAAATTATTCTACTGCTAACTACTGCTTCTATCTCTTTTTTTTCTTTTCTTTTATAGCCCCTGGGGGCATTCTTGGACTTTCCCACACCTTCTTGAGCCGTTGGATTGGCTTAAACGATCCTGACCTTTGAATCCCACTTTGGCGGGAAAACAGGGGAAGTGGGTTTTGTGAGATATTTAATGAGTAGAGGGGGGGGGGGTTGAATGTAGGTGAGGGTATTAATGATAGTTGGTGGAGTTTGTGAGGACAGTGGAGGGGGGGGGGGGGAGACATGAGCCTGGGATTAGGGGATAGTATTAGGGACGATGAACAGTAATTTGAGAGGGGGTTGACTGTGTTGACCGGGTATGTTATTAAAATGGGAGTGGGCTGAGTTTGTTTGGGCTTGGGGTTTATGTTGGATCAGGTAGGGTTTTTGGGTTGGATTTGTTATTTGGTTTTGGTATTTGGTTTAAATAAAACAAAGGACCATAAGTGTAATTCATGCAAACCAAAGGGACTAATTTTGTAATTTTCCAAAAGTACTCATAAGGTCTTTTCCTGCCAAGTTTCATTAGTACATGGACAAAAGTGATATTTTTCATTTTGAAATTCACAGGGACCAAAATTGTCATTTTTCAAAAGCCCAGGGACCAAACATGTAATTTCATAAAACTTTTCACCCAAAATCCATTTTTGATAACTTTTGAGTTTCCAAGGACCAAAAATGATTTTTCTTTCAAAAATATCCCACCATGGACCAAATCTGCCAAAATCTGAAACTTCAGGGACTAAATTGTAAATTTCCAAAACTTTTCCAATTTTTCACCAAAGGACTAAATATGACAACTTATGATTTCAAAAGGACCTTTGGTGACTTTTCTTTTCAAATATGTGCTCAGGGACTATTTTTGCCAATCTTTGAAAGTTGAGGGACTGAAACTGCCAATTATGAAAACTTTATACGTTTTTCACCTGTTTTTACTCATTTTGCATCTAAAACATATAAAACACAATTTTGAAATATTTTTAGTATTTTGATGCATTACTGAGTGTTTTTGTATGTTTTGCAGTTCAGATTTGACCAAAAATGATGAGTGTTTGAGCACTCATCATGGTGTGTTGTACACCGATCCGTTTTCAGGTGATGCGTTGTGAGACATTCTGTTTGATAAGAAAAAGAGAATTCTTTGATGATTGTGGGTGTGAATTGTGTGTGTATTCAGCATCACCCCAATAGGAATTTATAGGATGCAATGTGGAAGTATCCCGCCCTCTCATATGAATTCAAAATTTCAAATTATCCTGCCCCCTGTTTTGAATTCAAAATTTGAAATGTATCCCGCTCAGATGAAATTTGAATTTTGAATTTGCACACGTTTTTATTGTTTTGTTTGCACTTTTGAAATTTGAAATTTTAAAATTATCCCGCTCAGGTTTTGAATCTTAAACATTTATAAACTACTATATAAAGCATACATTATCATACAATTTTGCACACACTTCATTTTCTAAAGAAATTTACTATGGCAAATCGTTGGTCTATTGAAGAAGAATGCTGGCTAGCCGAGATGTGGCAAAACGTTCACGAATTCCATGCCAACGAAGGACCTTTTTGGCAAGTCGTAACAGAAAAGTTCAATGAACAATCAGACGGTCCATTTCGTAGCAAAACCCAGATAACGGGTAAGTAGGCAAGAATGAACCCTGATTGCCAAAAAATTCATGAAATTTACTTGAATTTGCAGCCTACACGTGAGCCAGATGTTCGTCTTGAAGATGCAATGAACGTTTACAAAGAACGCAATGGTGGGAAAGATTGCAAATATTTTCAAGTGTGGTTGATTTTGAAGGGCAACGTCAACTGGAACAGATATATGAATTAATGGCTTTTGTATTCCTGTAATACGATGTTATGGTGTTGTATGATGTAATACGATGTTATGTCAGTTTAAGTTTAAGTTTCAATAAAAGGCTTAACGGCTAGTTTCTCATGTAAAATTATCTAACGGCTACTTTAAATATTAAGGGGTCATTTGTAATTTCCAATATCTTTAGTCCAAAATATATAGAAGTTCATAGGGGTTAAAAGTGTCAAAATTTTTTTTTTACCAAAACAAGCCTTAACGTGACGTTAAGGGCTTAACGTTCCACGTTAACGCCTCCTTAACGCCACAATTTGCAACGATTAACGCATAATAACGCACGTTAAACACCCCTTAACGCAGGCCCCTGCGTTACCACTACATATGCTCTAAGGTGTAGCAACCAAAAAGTTAATAACTAAAATCCGAGGTACTTTTTGTAACTTAATACATAGTTTGGGGGATGTTTTATAACTTGATACATAATTACAGAGATACTAGCAGGGTACCCGCGTGATGCGGCGGCGGGTACCCTGTGAATATATTTTCTGGTAATGTGATGTTATGCGGTCATATTTTTTTAACGATTAATTTACAAATAACAATAATTTTAGGGTTGGATCAGTTGTAAAATCCATTGCATCTTAACCTAGAGGTCAATGGTACGATCCTACACCGTACAAAAGGCCGGAAGTCCTTTCTTATCTTAGATAAAAAAAGTAGTAGTATAATTTCATTTACTGTTAACCGAAACTACCACAAACAGAAATCTTGATTCTTTCCTTCAACACAATCACCTTTAAATTTTCTAACTTACATTCGATCTTTTAGACATAGTAAGGCGACTGACATTTATGTTTTTTATTTTTATTTCAAAAATATTCATCGTTTTTACACTATATATATCCCCCACATTTTTATTTTTAATATACACTATTCACATGAACCAAATATGCCCAAAATCAACTATACCATACAAATAATATATGGCTCAATTACCAAGGTAATCAGTCTAAAACCATTTTCAACATAAACAAACTTTAATCATCAATATCCATTAAGGCCCATGATAAAATTATCAAACAATTTGTGATATCATTTGGCCACCCAATTAACCACCAAACTGGTATATAACCCAAATGTTAGGACTTATAAATACGTTTACAAAACTTAAATTACCTCATTCCTGCCTTAATTTCCCTCACAAAAATACGCAACCATGATTTGCAGCCACACAAACATCACATACTCTTATTTTCTTTCTTATCTTGATAATCGAACATAACCAACAATCTATGTTTGCAAGAAAATCAGACCCTTTTCTTGAATATCAAACGAAAACTCTCTCTAAGGTTTTATGTTATGTTGACCGTGATGGTAGTTTTGGGATGTGGTTAGAACTGATGTAGATGTAGATGTTGGGTTTTATTGTTGTTGTATACTTTCTATTCGTGGACCATAGATATAATAAGTTTGATGTTTGTTTTGGCTTCATTGATGATTGTTCTTTTCTTCTTTTGTTTCAAATTCGTTTTTGTTTTGATATTTAACGGTACAATTTTTTTCTTCTTTTGTGGAATGTATTAATTGGTCGAAGGGGTGATTGATTTGTAAATTTTGGAGCCGTCCGACCTTGTGGTTGCAGTGGCGGCGACTCGGTCAGCGCAGTGGCGACCGGTCGGGTCGACCGACCACTGTGCCTAGCCTAATGGCTTCATTTAAGTACTTGGCTTATTAGCTTGATTAGCTTGTATATTATAGTTAAATGATTGTATATTTTGGTAAATTGGTGAATTAATTAGTGTATTAATTATATGTATTGAATAGATTGTTGACCTTAAAATCATTGTGCTTTACATACTTGTGCTTTGTGTTTTATGACTTGTATTTACTTAAAAGGTATTATACATTGTGCTTAAATTGTTGTAATTTTTTGTGAATGGTGTTTTAATAGCATTAATGTTGTTTGGTAGAATTTTGGTCTTAAAATGATACCAAACTATTTTTTGTTGTACAATATGCTTACTTTGTTGTAATTTTAAAAATTGGGTGTATTAAGGTGTTGTATACCATGCATTATTTATTGTACATTGTGCTTAAATGGTTGTAATTTTTTGTCAATGGGTGTTTTTAATAGAATTAATGTTGTTTGGTAGAATTTTGGTTTTAAAATGATACCAAGCTGTTTTTTGTTGTACAATATGCTTACTTTGTTGTAATTCTAAAAATTGGGTGCATTAAAGTGTTGTAAATCATGCATTATTTCTTGTAAATCTGAAAATTTTGGAGAGAGAGTGCTTCATGCATTATATGTAGTCTAGATTTTATGTAACATTAGGCGTAGCAAAACAGACACCGGATCCTTTAGAAAGTGAGAAAAATTAAAAGTGTAGAAAGTCATTCATAGTGTGACACGTGTCCCCAACTCTAAATTATACATAAAATCTGCCCAAGGGTAATTTGGTTTTTTGACCCGTTTTTTTCTTTTCCACCTCAATTTTCAAACGCATATATCTATTAAATGACAAACTTTTAGAAAAAACCGATTTCACCATAATTTTTAAATTTTGATTCTCTTTAGTTTGGTATAAATCTTTTTAATTTTTTCGAAACATTTTTTTTGGCATATTAATTGGGTAATGATTTTCTTGATATTTTTGCTATTTTCGACCCTATTTTTTACCTTAAAAATTGTCGAATCATAATATACTTAAACACGAAAGTTGTAGATTTTGATTCACTCTTTACCCAGAAATTTGAATCACTCAAATCCGATATGATATGAGTGATATATCGCACGTTAAAAATGACGTTTTAGTCATATTTGTTGCACACAACGTGTTTGATGAAATGTTTAGCTTAGATTTTTGTCTTAAAATCGAGTTAAATGCACTAATTTTTGTCCCAACGCATTATTAATAATTTTATTAATGTAACATTCAAAAAGTGATGTTTTTTAATCATTATTTTTTGTAAATATACATTTAGTTCATCAGTTAGCTTATTAGGTTTATCAGTTAGGTTATAAGGTTTATCAGTTAGGTTATTAGGTTTATCAGTTAGATTATGTTTTGTTCATCAGTTAAGTTATAGGTTATAGGTTCATCAGTTAGACATTTTGTTCATCAGTTACTTTGGTTCATCAATTTCAGGTTTATCAATTTTTTCAGATTCATCAGTTTTAGGTTCATCAAATTTGATCAAATGTTTGGGTTCATCAATTTTTTTAGATTCATCAATTTCAGGTTCATCAATTTTTTCAGGTTCATCAATTTCAGGTTCATCAAATTTGATCAAATGTTTGGGTTCATCAAATTGATCACAGTTCTTTTCAGGTTCATCAATTTTTTCAGGTTCATCACTTTGATCAAATGTTTTGGTTCATCAATTCTATTTAAAAAAACAAACTGATACTTTTGTTAAATTGAAAATAACTTGACCAATTAGTGCATTTAAATGTATTTTTATATAAAAAATCTCTTTTAGTCATTTTATCAAACAATTTGTGTGCACTAAATATGACTAAAACGTTAACTTTAACGCGCGATATCTCACTCATATCATATCGGATTTGAGTGATTCAAATTTCTGGGTAAAGAATAACCAAGAAGCTACAACTTTCGTGTTTTAAGTTTTGCAAAATTCGGCCTTAAAACTAGACAAAATTATAGCCGAAAATGCTAAAATTTTCAAGAAAATCATGACTCAATGAATATGTCAAAAAAAAAGTTTCGAAAAAATTAAAAATATTTATACCAAATTAAAGAGGATTAAATTTTAAAAATTATGGTCAAATCGGTTTTTTGTAAAAGTTTGTCGTTTGAAAGTTATTTGCATTTGAAATTTAAGATGAAATTAAAAAAAATGGGTCAAATGATCAAAATTCCCTCTAACCGAAAATATTAAAGAAAAAAAGAAGGGAGTGGGTCGGAGACACATGACACTAGCTTAGTGGCTAGAAACACTTTTTAGGCTTTTTAATTTTTGATCCCTTTTTAGGGGATCGCAACTTAGCAAAACAATGTAGTTAGGCGTATGAATCTGGAACCGGTTGGAATCGGAATCGGAACTGGTGGATCCGAGAACCGATTTTTTTGAAAAGTAAGAACCGAGAACCGAACCAAATATAGTTTTTGGTTCCAGTTCCGGTTCCGGTTCTTTTGGATCTAGAACCGCTTTTCTATTAAGCTAATAAAAAACACAAAAAATTAAACTTTTTAAGAACTTGCAACCATTTACATTTATGCAAATAACAATTAACAACTAAACCATAAACTAGAATAATCAATCATTCTATAGTTACTTTCACTTGTTCATATTTTTAACAAAACAATAATGCATAAATCTGGAAAACAAAACAAAATAACTTAAACTTTATCCATCAAAATAACTAAGACTGTTTAAAGTTCCACAGTTTGTTTCTCTTTGTCTCTTCTAGTTAGTTTCTCTAATTGTTCTTCCATATCCTTGACAATCGCATTGTCTTTAATAAGATCTTCAACATCATCCCAATTAATTTGCGTTCTCGACTTTCTCACCCAATCTTGGGTGCAAATCAAAGCTTCAACAATCGATGTTGACAAGCGAGTTCTATAAGGGGATATTCAACAACTATCTGTTAGGCAAAGTATTAATAAAACTAAAAGTGCTACGTGCTGATCATGTGGCTACGTGATGATGATAGATAATAAACAAGGTATTAATAAAAGTGCTAGCAAATTTTAGCATTATGAACATGTAAAAGCTAATCGAATGCAAATAAAAATAAAATATAAAATTGCTTCCATTGTTTTGATAATGATGAATGATCTTGGAATGTTATTAGGTTTAGATTAATTATTGATTTGTAGATGTTCCATTGAATTAAAGATCAGTTTTTTTTTTTTTTTTTTTTTTTTTTTTTTTTTTTTTTTTTTTTTTTTTTTTAATGATACTTAGGATTTGATTAATATTTTGATAAGAAGTAAAAAAAATTCGTATTTTTATAATTATTGGATATTTGGTTTCGAAACCGAGAACCGGTGGAACCGATCCGAACCGACCCAAGAACCGAAAAATCTCAAAATCAAGAACTAGAACCGGAACCATTGGTTCTGGTTTCGGTTTGGTTCTTCATGGTTCTTCGGTCCGGTTCTGGTTTTTTGGTTCTTTTGCTCATCCCTAGGCGTGCATTAACGTATATATGTATAATATTATAAGAGAATCAAAGCATCTATTATGATGGTTTGATAATAGATGCTTTGACATCAAAGCATCATGACAGATGCTTTGAATTGGGTAGATGAGTAGGGTGACAGTGCTAAACTCCACTCTCTTGACCGGTGCTGACTGTGGTCTCCTTTTAACACGCCCAAACCATCGCAAACGTCCTTCTCTCATCTTGTTGATTATAGTCACAACTTGGAGTTCATAACAAATGCTTTTGCGGTTGCCTTTTGTATTCTTTGTCGCCTCTATGTTCGTTGCCCTTTTGTGTCCTTAGTGCCTCTATTGGAAAATTGGTCATAATGGTGGGTTTGAATGACAATTGATGGTCATCAAATGCACTAATGGGTATTAAGTTATTAACGCATAAGTTAATGTGTGGTCATTTTGTGTTCATGAGCCATTAGTATGATTAATTAGTTAACCGTTTTTCTTGACATCCTTTCACTATAAGTTGAGAGTTCTCCTCTCATTTCTTCACACCGAAAAATACACAACTTATTACTCCTCTCCTTTTGTGTTGCCATTCATATTTATTGTGTATCCGGTTCATAATAGAGGGAAGGCACATTTTGGTTCACTTTATAACCCGTTTATGCTAACGGAGTTATCCGTTGTTGTTGTATCCTGGGAGATAGATGTTCACGATTCTCAAGCACCGTGGAGAGGACGAATATGTTTTAAGGAAACTGTGAGCATCACATGCCTCAACATTTTCCTTGTGTTATTTGAATCTAAACAATCAAAAGATTCACGGTATCGTTCTCAACACTTTTATGTTTATCATGTTATGGTTTATTTGTTTCTAGTAGCAATACACATTAATATATAACACCTTCCCCCCCCCCCCCCTTTTTTTTTTGCTTGCTTGCTCTCGTTATTGCTTATATGTTTTTGTGTATGTCTCTGCTCGCATGTTTGATTTTGTCTTATATGTGTCGTTTATTTCGTTGTATCTCTTTCCTCGCATCTTATTTTTTGGTTGGTCGCTTGCACACGCGCACTTGCCGGAGGTTTTTCTGGAAGCAGTCTCTTTACCTTTGAGTAGGGGTGTGATTGTCTACATCTCACCTCCCCTAGACCTCGCCCTGACGGGATTAGGTACTGTTGTTGTTGTTGTTAAGCATTTGTTATAAGCAAAAACGATCTATGTTACTATATCAGCTTTGCTTCTAACTATTGTTAAACTATGTTTACTTCACTATGGTTTTATCATCACTACTAATCATTTCCTGTAACAAAATTATACATTATACGCAAAAACATATCATTTCAAGGGGTTTTTCTAACTTGTGCCATAGCGGCATGGGTTTAAAAGTATTAATTAAACATAATTAAGTATATAATGTTTTAACGCATTAAAAAAGGACTCTAAAGTTTAAGTCTAGTTAGGTCGATTGGGTTTGATATGCCGATAGTTTAACGATAACATATGTTTACTTCCACAGTTCTACTATCTAAATATCAACCTCTAAAAGTGGTATAAAAACATAACTAATACTCTTTGGAAAATTCTTGACATTGTTGGTATTTAACCAATGGGTTTTTTCTTTTCTTTTTGTGATGACTTCGTGAGATTCTAGTCAACTTTTTAACTACATGTGAATTAGAACAACTTTAACTAGTGACGAAACAACACAGCTGACCTTAGCCTATTTACACAGATAAAAAATTCATAAGAGCATATGCAGTGGTAACGTGAGTTGGGGCGTTAAGGCCCTTTTAACGCACGTTAACGTGCGTTAGCCGATGCATACCCTCACGTTAAGTCCACGTTAACGCAGCACGTTAGTGCATTAACGCTGCGTTAATGTTGATTTCGTGTAAAAAAAATTGCTTTACCCCCTCCAACGGCTACTTCTTTGACCCGTTATTTTGAAGAAAAAAATTTTCATTTGCACCCCCTCCATTATTGTAAGTAACGGCTAGTTCTAGTATTTTCAAAAAAAAATTCAAATCATTTAAACACAACTATAAATATCAACCAAACACACATATATTTTTCACACATCCACAACTAATTATCCACTCTTTATACTTCCTAATGGATCCTAATCAGAATAACGAATTTGGTCCGAGTTGGCCAGACATTGATGACGAAGAAGACATACAGTTTATGGTTAATGCGTTCGAATTACAGCAGCGCTTAGAACAAGAAGAAGCTCATCCTCAGGTGGCCCGTATCCACATATATCGTGACCGTGAGCTTGCTGAGGAACGTTTGCAAAACAACTATTTCGTTCAAGGTTGCAAGTATACGCACGGTAAATTCCGTAGGAGGTTTCGTATGAGCCGGAAACTATTTCTACAAATAGTCAAAGGTATTGAATCTTACGAATCCGATGATATTCCAGATCACTTTAAATACTTTAAGTTAGGACCCGATTGTACGGGTCGGGGGAGTATTAGTGCACTTATGAAGTGTACGTCTGCAATACGTCAATTGGCGTACGGCACCGCCCCAGATGCGTTTGATGAGTACCTCCAAATGGGTGAGACTACTTCACGTCTTTGTCTTGATAATTTTAACATGTGTGTTATGGATTTGTTTATTTATGAGTTTTTAAGAACACCAACATGGTCCGACATTCAACATATTTACGAATTGCATGAGCGTCAACATGGTTTTCCGGGTATGCTTGGTAGCATTGATTGCATGCATTGGGCGTGGAAAAATTGTCTGGTGGCTTGGCAGGGGCAATTTGGTAGGGGTGATAAAAGATACCCAACGTTAATGCTTGAAGCTGTTGCTTCACACGATTTGTGGATTTGGCATGCATTTTTTGGTATGGCAGGGGCAAATAATGATATTAATGTTTTAGATAACTCTAACTTGTTCGACTCCCTTCTTGCTAACGAATTCCCAAGGGCACCCTATATGGTAAATGGAAGAAGGTATGAACCGGGGTACTACTTAGCTGACGGAATTTACCCGCAGTGGGCAAGTTTCGTCAAATCCTTCTCGGCAACGACTGACGAGATACATAGTTATTTTAAAAGGAAGCAAGAAAGTGCACGCAAGGATATCGAACGTGCTTTTGGTGTGCTTCAAGGACGTTGGGGTATACTACAACAACCAGCACGTGCATGGGAAATTGTCAAGATACAACGAACCATGTATACCTGCATTATTTTGCGTAACATGATTCTAAAGGATCAAAAGTTTACACTACATGAGTATCGCAGAGTTTGGGTGGATCCGGCACCAAATTTAGGTCACGAAAGATGGATCGACAGGTGTGATACGCAGAGGCGCAAAACAAGGGAATTGCGCGACGCAGGAATGCATACTTGACTGCAACGAGACCTTATGGACCATGTTTGGCAGCAACGTCTTGAACGCCAACAACAATTGGAAGAAGAATATTCCGAGGACAACCAATAAGTAGTTGTAATTCGTATGGTTTAATTTCCTATGTTTCGGTTTTTTTTCTTAATCGTTGTTATTGTTATTTTAAATTTTTTTATATTTCGTATTGTAATGTTAAAGTTTTAATATTATGTGGTTTATTAAATGAATTGTTGGTTTTAGTTTAGAGGGTGAATATGAAAATAGTTGAGTTAAAGCTGAATTATTGATGTGGGTGTTTTTTTCTGAGTTAAAGTTAAAGTGATAAAGCTGATGTGACGCTGACGTGGCACTGCGTTAAGTTATAACTTGTGTTATTGTTGTGTATGCTCTAATCATTACCCAATGCACCTAATATCTAAAAGATCATTAGCTCGTTCCTCGTTGATTGCACCATTAGAGAGGATTCACAATTTAGAATCCCTAAAACTAATAACACGTCTTCATTGCTGATTTAGTTTGCAACCTTGTAAAAAAAACACTACAAATCCAGACACCCGGTCATACTCTACCCGGCAATTTTGTTGAATAAGAAGCCTCAGCTACCAATACAAAGAAGTTAACTCACTGTAGGTCCACCATACACTGTTAATCGTAAAGCAAGCATGGACTATGAGGTCTTACGAGTCGAGTTATCACTCTTTCCCCCTTTTGGTGTTGCAAGCGAAGCTTGGATAACAAAGCGACCATTATGAACAATGCTTTCCTGGTCTTTTACTCTTGGATAGAAGATGGGTGGAATCATTTAGCTGGCATTTGAGGTGCTATTGGACAACCAATTACACTTGGAAACAGATTTGGGCATCATGCAATGCAAAATCATCATTACAGTTTGTAAAACATTGGGGTTAAACCAGATCCTGGTTGACATGTGTCGTGTAATATTTGCCCAATTTTTTAAACCAAAACGAACTTTTAAACCAAAACGAACTTTCTCATGTAATATTTGTCATTGATAAACCAATTATCTTTCACATTGAAATTGCGAACTATGCAGTACTGTTCCAAAACAGTTTGGATATTGTTCATACTATAAAGTAAAAACTAATTCTCCATCCAAATGTTAGGGAGCACATGAAATTAGGTGGTCAAACATCAAATACATGGTTACCACTGACCAACAGAAAAAAAATCAACAGCCTTGCGAGTGTGGAGCTTCACTCTTTAAAATGAAGCAGCAATCAAAATTAACAAAACAGAGCAATGAACTGAAAAGTATGTTAACATAAACATATTAGAGAAAAAACCTGTATATTTTGACATGAGGACCGGTGTTTTGCTTATAGTTTGGACCTAAAATGTTGTACAAATACAAATTAAATGTCTCATACCACTACTGTAAGATGTGAACTTTACCCTTTATAAACAAAGCATTATAGATTTTCTTATATGAGTTCGTCTTTCACCTGACAAAAATTAGATCAGGCTGATGGGCACGGTTGCAATAAATTCATCCATCACAACAGCTCGATATACAATCCCCATGCAGTTTGGCACCATCTGATATTTTGATTACAGAAATACAGGAGATCACAGTGGCTGAAGTTCTTGCTCAGGCACAACTGAGTCTCCTTCAGGCAAAACTGAGTCTACTGGCTTATATTGCAAATTAGATTGTTGCCTTTGTCTCCAAAACCACCATGTTCCGAAAGCTGACAATCCAAGTACTAAAACGAGAAACGATACAACCATTGCAGCCAAGTAATTTTTGTGCCACCAAGTTCTGCATATTATTTTCACAAGTATTTTAGTGAAGGTCAATGAATGGAAACAAACTTACTAACCAATTGTTTTTAAAATCTGCATGCCAAAGAGGAACACTATCAAATGGAAGTGTAGTAAACATGAGTACCCATTTGACGCTAAAAGAAAGCATCACTAATACTAATCAACTTTTATAATATAGAGTGTTGCAAAAAAGAAAAGCCTACAAGGCCGATTAATCGCCACCTAGGCACTACAAGGCCACCAACCTTTCCGATTTGTGTAAACCGGTCAAATCGGTCAACCGTGGTCAATGACGGTCAACAGTGGTCAAACTTGCCGGAAACCTACAAATCTTGCTGGAAATAAAAAAAACTCGCCGTAAAATCAGGGGCGAAGCTTGGAAATTTCGAGTGGGGGGTCGGGATCTAAATTTTTTTTTCCTAACACTATGGGGGATCGAAACCGAATTAAATTGGGGGGGCGAAACCGAAAATACCGAAATTTTTCTACACGAAAACTATATACCCCTACATCGCAAAAAAAATTTCAGGGGGTCAGCCGCCCCCCCCCCCCCCCCCCCTTAGAAGCTGCGCCCCTGCGTAAAATTGTTTTAATAACTTTTAGTCGCTGTTTATATCTATTACAAGATGTTTTTTAAGGAAAATCTAGCCGGAAATACCCAAACTTGTCGGAAATACCAATCCGATTAATCACACTTAGACCGATTACAAGCTACAAGGGGGTCGACCGCCCAACCACCGGTTCGCGATTTTTGCAACCTTAAATTCTATATAATCAAGAGTTCATTTTCTATTGTAATTTCTGAATAAACTGGCAATGCACGTAGTAGTCAAACGACTAAGGATTGCACAAAGTTGAGAAAAGTAAAGAAATGAGGAAATTGACAATTTGTGAAAGGATAGATAAACAAAAATTTGTAGTTATGGCCTGAAAGGCTTGAACCTATGAGTTGTAAGGATCTATTCAACTTATGATGCCTTTGTTCCAGAATAAGAAAGCAGCATGTTGTTTTATATATAAAACCTAGCAACTTAACCTATGAAGTTGATATTAATTTTTTTAAGAACTTATCACCAACATTTTTCAGTCTAAAGGGCTTATTATAAAGTTTACATCAGTTTTCTTTATGAAAAGGAAAACTGGATTCAACAGCAATAAAACATGTTAAGAAATAAAAATTGCCAGGTTCCATATTCAATTAAAAAGGCATTTAGGCCACACACGGAAATTGCTAGAGAAGAGAAGGCAAGAATCGATGTACCTGTTTGGTGCAGGCTGCACTTTCCAGTTGGTTAATTGATATTTCCCATAGGAATCAGGAAGGTGTATACCACCTTCTGCTATCTGAGAGATAATGCTCTGGCACCAGAAATAAAGAAATAATAAGCTCATAACCATAATCGTCGAAATAAACTCGTGAATGTATCAAGAACTCACCAATGCAGTTTCTTTAGACATATAATCAGCCGATTTTGGTGGAGTAATGGACCATCTTGTAAGGTAATCAGTTCCATTAGATGTAAAATTCAATAAGTGAACCTGAAAGAATGTTTAACAAACGGTTATCCTTCTGTATGAAGCAGATATATGTGGAAAAAGAGAACTTAAGTGAATAAAGCATTATAGCAAGCAAAAAATAAACATCATAACTTAAATTGAAAGATGAAACCGCTTTAATAGCATGGAATAGGCTTATTGTAAGATGAAAGTCGATACTACCTGTGAACTATTAACATGCAATTCCTGTGCAATTAGCCGAGATAGCTCTGTGATTTGTGACTTCGAATTAGTGTCGTTAAGAGTCACTGACAAATAAAATGTGATACTTCCAATTACAGTTTCTCCTGCAAAGAAAATAAATAAATAAAACATTAGGAATTAAGATCATAAATGTCACATGTTCATTAAACTAAGTTTATAAATTCATAGGTGTCCCAACTCCCAAGAAGAGTGCTTTTATTGACACATGATAAGTTAAGTTCATAAAATAAAAAGTATACATGCAATATAATTAATAAAGAGTTAAAGACAAATATGGGGTAGTATTGAAACAGGGGATGGTATGTTTTCAGTTATTGAAAGTACAGAAGGATAAAAAAGAGCAATACTTGATGAATACTACGAGATTCAACTGTCTACAAATAGTTGGATAACAGTAAAGCACAAATAGGAAAACTTATACACAACAAATACTGTATCATAAGACACTGAAATATCAGATTATCTTACCTGAAGGAATATACTGTGGGGGAGCAACTGGAGGCAAAGAAGGAGATATATCACCAGTAGCAGTTGATCCATTTGGTGGTGAAGAAGCCCGAGGAGGCGCACTAGCAACATGAAGGTTTTCCCATATATCAGAGCAGTTGGTTTTCCAAAATCCAATCTTTTCATGTTCACGGTCATACATAACAAAAGTATTGCGGACTATGATGCCTGTAGTGAATATCATCAAAACATTACTACTTATCTTATAAACTAAAACAGCACTGAGAGATTAATTATTGATGATAAAGAGCAGTATAATTAGTGAAGTGTCAACCACCTCCTAAAAGAGTGGTCGGATCCTTTCCATTCTGAAAAATCCCAAGGCAATATGCTCCAGAAACCCTTGAGTGCTTCACATATAAAAAAAAGGGAAAAGCAGACAAAAATATAGCAATTAGTTTCAGAGCTATCTCCAACCTGGATATTATATGATGTTGAAAGAGTGATAATAAATGCTTACTCTGAACAAGTAGTTCTCTGGGGAAAGTGATAGCTTCTGTCCCTTTCCAAAAACCATTTCAACAGATGGGAAGGTTTTCATGAGTTGTGAAACATCACTGAACATACAGATTGCAATTAAAATTATTAACAGCTTTAATACATTAATTTATATCTGGGATTACCAGTAAATCTCATAGACAAGCAATGAATAATACCTTCCAGCACCTGAGAAGCAAATGTCATTATAACTTGGATCAGGACCTTTAATCTGATGAACACCAACGAGTTCTTTCATGATCTGCAAGCAAGATAGGGATAATCAATAGTCCCCTTCAGATAAACTGAAATTGATTATACGTTCTATTGCAGAATGATTATACATTAATTTATATATGCATATTTATGTATGCCGATTCAGAATGTCAAGCAAGAGCATTTTCAACAAAAAAAAATAAAAATAAATTATACATCAGCGATAAATGAAAATTATTTAACTTTTAATTAAGTTCAAGTCACCACAGGTTATGAGTAAGCAGAAAAATAAAATGGCTAAGAACAAGAATCTTACAGCGTGCTTAAATGCCACAAAAGCTGCTTCAGGCAGGTAGGCATAAGTTGTACCACTGTCTAGGACCGTTCCATGCTTTCCATCGAACACACTTGGATTTAATGGCAACCGCTTCCCAGCAACATGCAACTCCTTCAACTCAATATTGTAATATGGGCTGTTGCCACCCCGAGACTAGAGTAAATGCGTGAGATGTACCAAATGTATTTTGTTAGAAAAACACTGAATTTTTGTATCTATAAGTTGGATAGATACAACACATACCTGCGTACAGGATCCGAATGGGAATAGACCATCTCTGCAGGTGGAGAAATTCCACCAAGGACCATAGCGCCACCACCAACATCCATTCCACCGTAGCACAAAGAAAACGAATCACTTATGATGCCTCCATCAACAAGTTGATCAACTATACTCAGATCACCACGGCCCAAACCCATTATTCCGTCAGCATGCTGACTGTAAAGATCACCAGTTTCCCTATTTTCACAGCCAAAAACAGCACGCTGAGGTGGAAGATCACTTTGGTTGCCAAAAGATACAATATCCTCGCCAAGGACACCACTGCTAGAACTCATTTCAGCATATTGCCTTTCATAGATGCACTGTTCCCGGTTATTGTCACACGTGCAATCAATATTGCATTTAACAGGTTTGTAGGAGCTCGATAACTCTGGATCAAACTTTGGGTCCTGGTGGATCAACAAATAACCAGTTAAAAAAGAGGATAACTCCAGAGGATAAGTACATGTAACAAACATCCAAGTTTCGAAACACAGACATATGCTGATCAAGTATCTCATCAGTCATCACTAATAAATCCACACATGAACGGCTAGGACAATACAACATTACACAAGATATCTATTCGCTACAAAAACCATACCTGATGTTTGCCACATTGTTCACAAGTAGAGCAAGGAACATACGTAACCGTACTCCCCGTATCAACAATTAAAGCAAACCTCTGCGGCGGCGATCCAATCCACAATCTCGTCGTATAATACCTACAAATTCACACAACACAAATCAATCATAAACATTACATTAAATTAAATATTCAAATTTTAATTAATTGCAATTAAGTCCAATAAATTAAATTAATTACAATTCAGTCCAATTAGGTTAAAAAAAATACTGAGTAAAAAAGTTTTTATAAAAAATAGATCTGTGTAATAAATTACCCGTTGAGAAGAAGATCATCATGAAGAGCCATACGAGCATTAGGACGGTTACCGGAGCTGTGAAGATGACGTCGGGAAATGACGTCAGCGGCGATCCGAGAGGAATCAGGCGGTGACGGAAACAGAGGTAGGAACATGGTGTGACGGGTGGTGCTGCCACGTGGCGGACGGAGAATAATACTATCTTTATAAACATCGAGTGATGATGATGATGATATTATTAGAAGTGATAGGAAGAAGATGGTTAATTTGGACATGATGATGAATTTGAATTTTGGGGTTTTTGTTTCTCTCTCTAGAGTTTTAGAGAGAGAAAGAGCTTGGATTTGGAATTGGAAGTGAAGGGGAAGGGGAAGTCAGCGACGTTCTACGACGAAGATCACCACGACGACTTAGATGAGACGACCTTTTTCTTTAACTTTCTTTTGCTATTTTTATTTCAAATATTACTAATTAAATGCGACTAGAACGGTACCCGAACAATACGGCGGCGGATACTTGTGACTATATTTTGCGTTATTCGATTATTCGATTACACATTTATTTGTTTTTATAAATTATAAGTAGAGATGGTTAAGCCAAATAATTTTAGTTTGAATAACCAACCTGCTTCCTAACAAACTTCGTACCCAACTTGTTTTCTAATCACCTGCTTCCTAACCACGTGCTTCCTAACCAATTAATATTACAATCCTTCCATAATAAGCAAGTAAAAGTCTGAATTTTAAGTCTTTCTAATTATAAAATAGTCCAAAATGCATTATATAGTAGTATAGATAGTGTTCGGGTTGATCTATTCAAGTTCGCGAGTTGTCAGGTTGGTATAACTGTTACTTAAACACTATTTGTTTATTAATTGTGTCAACAAACTCGATCTTAACAGACATGCATAACACATGTAACTTATTTAATCTGTTTAAGTAAATAGATCAAGTAGTGAAGAATATTATTATTTTGTTGATTCAAGTAGTTTAAATTAGCGCTGAGCATCGCATGTTCAAAACCGAACCGGACCGAACCGACAAGAACCGAACCGGACCGACGGCCCGTCGGTTCGGTTTTGGTTCCGGTTTTTATTGAATTTCGGTTCGGGTCGGTTCGGGTCGGTCCGGTTCGGCCCAAAACCGACAAAAACATGCCAAAATACACATGGACCGACAAACCCGAACCGAACCGACGAAAACCGAACCGAACCGACGGCCCGTCGGTTCGGTTTCGGTTCCGGTCTTTTGTGAAATTCGGTTTTCGGTTTTTTCGGGTCGGTTCGGTTCCGAACCTGTGCTCAGCCCTAGTTTAAATTAAAAAAATGATATAATAATTTAAAAAATAAACAAAATTACATACAATAACTATAAAACAATTTTAATGATATCGGAGTTATAATTTAATATCATGTTAAGTACATAACAAAATACATTAATCAAAATCCAACATAAATCCAAGTTATATATTTTCCTTTTGTAGAGACTTTAAACAGGTTCACTAGTTGACCTGTTTAATACTTACCCAACTCAAAACATGATTCGTTTATTAATTGGTTCGACTTATTTTTTTATACAAGCTTGTTTGTCCTCAACCCAAACCTATTTAACTTCATGTTTGGTTCATGTTAGTTATCGTGTCGATAATTTACACCTGTACAAGTTATAGAGTAAATGTTAGGCTTAGTGGAAATAGCAACCAACATCATCACTGCCATCTAAGTGACACGTTAGATTATATCTCCACAACCAACATCACCACCAATATAATGTAATAAGACAATCATCGTTACCACAAACTTCTATATTTTTTTATTATTTTTCATTTTTTTCTTTTTAAACAATAAAAGTTAAAAATTTTATTAATAATAAAAAACAATAGATTAATAATTCAAATAAAATAAAAAACATCACAATAAAATTTTAAAAAAAATGAAAATATAAGTTATCATGCACTTGTTCGACACTAAATGTGTTCCATTAAATCGACTTTAAGGCTTAGATGGTTTCCTTGTTGACTAAATCTCTAATAACTTACTCCCTCCGTCCCTAAATAAACGTCAGATTTGACTTTTTAGGATTTTTATTGTTCAACTACTTGATGCAAAATAAATGAATTGATTAGGTTTCAAATGTATTTTCATTGGTATAATTTTGATAAAGTATTATACAATGTTGCAAAAATCGTGAATCGGTCCTGAGGCGGTCGAGGGCCGAGTAGCATTTTTTAGCCTATTAATCGGCCCTAAACCTTGTAATCGGCCGATTTTCTTGTAAATCTCTCCAAGTTCCAGGGCTGTTTACCTTGTAATCGGCGATTACAAGGCCGAGTTGGCCGTTTTTTGCAACATTGGTATTATATAAAATAAAAATATTTAAGGTCAAAGTTGAAAAAAAAAAACCCAAAAAATTCAAACCTGACATTTATTTTAGGACGGAGGAAGTATAACTTTTGTCCATGCGTTCGTACGAGATAATCTATTATGTAATATGATGCATATGTATATCATATTAGTTATTCTCTTAAGAGTCATCGGTCGTGCGGGATTTTTTATTAAAGCCCACTTTTTCTTTAGCGTGCCAAACGCTCGTTCCACATCTTCTTTTGCTACCTCATGCGCTATATTATACTTTATTCGCTTCATATCATTCGCTACTTATAAGGCATGTCGTTAGCCACAAATGGAACCTCTGGCGCTTTCCCGGCTTTGAGATTGTTCGAAATAGGCGACTAACGTATAACATTGACGTCATTTTTCGCCCCCAAAATACCAAAGAACGCATGTCAAATCCAAAAGTTTGGTAAGGCAACCACTTCCAATAAAATAAATGAATGTGGCCCGTGATCACCCATACAATTTTGACCACGATATGCATTTAAGCAATTACCCCACGATCAACCCGTACAATAATTTTTCTCCTCATGATAACATAGAGTTTTTCAACATCTGTATAAGTCTTTGCAAAAATTCATTTTCATATAAGTCCATAATAGTTTTACAAAAATTTTTGAGAGCATGACGAGAAGTTTTCACTCCCATTTGCAGATATTCATCTAGAGCAACACGAACGGTGTCGTATGCCAATTAACGAATTACAGAGGTACACTTCATCAATAAGGGAAGGAAACTCTTCTTGAACAGTCACTACTTTGTTGAAAATACGGTGAATGATTAGTTATTTCCCGAACAATGCGTGTGAATAATGATCCGCTCATTAAAAACCGTGTACAAAATATTTCTTTGTCATACATTCGATTTTGAGGTAAGTAAGCGACTACTAGATGATCATGAGCACTGGAGCAATCTCTATGTATCGTGTTTCGTAAACTCTAGAAGTCAAAGCTTGATAATTCATTTAGTATGTCATTGCCTGTTTTAAAAACTCTAGCTCGATACTGTAACTTTTTATTCATCTGAGGATGTAAACATGAATTGTTCAAAATCCATGTGTGTTTAGATGAGAAGTGTAGAGTGTATAAGAAAGAATGTGTGTTGAAAGTGTGAATGAAAATGAAAGAGTATTACGGTGTTTATAGGGATAAGATTGATATAAAATGGAAGTTTTTTTCTTTTTTTCTTTTTATTTTTTTTTAATTAAAAATGCTTAGCGGCAGTTTTTTGGACCGCTAACCCCTTTCGACGCTCCCAGAACTCGGTCTTACGCATGACCGAGTTCTCCATTTTGTGGCTCCAAGACGCGTCCTAGTGGGGTGACGCTAATAAGCTCAACTTGTCGTTTATGGCTCGAAGACTCGTGCTGGTGGGTTTATTATCACTAGTCTTAACAACTCTTATAAGTTTATTTTATTTTGGTTTATGTTTCATAGGCAAGTATAACGAGGAGATTTTTTTACGGTAGATAACTACAGTTGAGTTAAGTGTTTGTTGTAACGTTTATGCATACAATGTAAAATAATCAATTAATTAAGAAATGTTGTAACATACGACAACTTAATTAAAAAAAACAAATTTTAAATTGCATCTAAGAACTTATATAATTATTTTGAACAATTTTTAAATTGCATCTAAGAACGTATATAATTATTTTAATAAAACTGTAAATGAAAGCAACTTTATTTTAATCGTCTATGTTTCGAGCAACATAAAACAACTTTTTTAAACATAAGTAAAATATTTTCTTGTAGGAGATTAAAGAAAATTTTGAAATTTAAAACTGTTAAGATTAACATATTAAAATTAGAATTGTGTTTTAGGAATAAAACATTACTAGTTTTAAGAAAAAATTTCTCTTTGTATGGAGAGTTAAGATTAAGATAAGGTTCACTTTCTTGCTTATTTTAAAATTTATCATCAATCTATTATTGTTTAGTTTGTAATAAATGTATACAGATAAACTGAAATGAGATGAACTTGTAATTCTAAAAATAAGATTTTTTTTTTTGAAAGGCAACAATACATTAACTAAAAAAAGATACAAACAAAGGCATCTCACCTCAATTAATCAAGCCAATTAAAAGAGGATGAGACCCAAACAAACAATACAACAACCTATCACAAAACAAATTTTACATAATATCAACTAGAAGCCTATGACCACCAAAACACTTTAACAAAATACATAATAAATATGGCAACCCAGGCCCACAAGTGCATAAACCAACCATGAACCTGGACCACCAGTATCTATATGTACTTGTCAAGGGGTACAATAACAATACAACATACAAAATACATGACATTATGCAGACCAATTGCAGCTGACCCAAAAAATAAGTAGCAGACCCGCACCTTTAATCATCTAAAATGCAGACTTCATGAATTAATTTGAAGTGCAAAACCAAACATCCTGTATGACACACTCTAACTGCAGAACCAAACGCTCTGTAAGACAGAGCCAAACGCCCTGCTGCAACATATGAAAGAAACTACAGTACCGAAACACCCAACATTCAAGCTACTGTTGAAGACGACTACTCTACCAAGCAATAAGACATAATGGAGACCCCAACCAAAGACTAATAGACCACAGCAAATATAACCAAAAGAAGCACACCAAACATCAGTACCAACAACCTGAGCAGAGAACCACAGCAAAAACCAAACACTGGGAATATCATAACTGTGACCACTGAGCTGAAAACCAAACCAAATATTGCCATCTCAATTCTTGAAGCCATTATTGGAGACGACATTTTAAAGGATCAAATAACCAATGCTGCCAATTCAACCCATTTTTCTTTTTCGATCTTCTCACAATCCACTCGGAACTCTTTAGTTGAATCTCTTGAACGATTTTATTAACACTAGCAACTTTTCCTTTAAAGATTCAGTTATTTCTCTCTTTCCATACAAAATATCTAGTTGCCCATATAACTACTTGCCACATCCTAGATGAATGGATAGAAATGTCTACGTTTCCATTTTGAACGAATAATTCGGCAATGGAAAAAGCATTGACCCCCTCAAACTTCCACCACCTAAAAATTTTCTCCCACACGTTCATAGCAAACTCACACGTCACCAAGCAATGAGAACACGATTCAACCACGCTATCACAACTTGGGCAAAGAAGCGAGTCCAAGTCAATACCTCTCTTGTCAAGTTCCTCTCGAAACGGAAGTCTGCCCTTTAACACCCTCCAAATGAAAACATTAACCTTTTTTGGAACCCACTTAATACATATTGTTTCTTGGCTACCATTCTCCACGCGAAGAATCTTCTCTTCTACCATCTTTGATGCCTCTTTGACTTTGAAAATCCCATCATCGTGAAGCTTCCATCGCCAACGGTCCCTACAATCATGAGACAAAACAACATTTTGCAAAATATCTAAGAGATCTTCTAACTCCCTACTCACTCTCCCTCTAATACTTCTTAACCAATCCCATTCCCACCTCCACACGTTGTTCTCCCACTTTCCTTTATCCGCCACCCTACCCTCCTTCATCCTATCTAAATGATACAACCTAGGAAATTTGTCACACAAACGAAAATCACCAACCCACCTATCTAACCAAAACCCTATATCGCTACCATTCCCCACCACACCTTCAAAAGACGATGTGAACTCTATGCCTAGCCCCTCCATTTCTTCGCCTATCCTAATAATATCGCCCCAAACCCCTACACCAAATGACCCCCTCTCCCCGGCCCTCACAACTCCTAACCCCCCATAATCACCGTGAATACTTTGAATGACCTTAACCCAAAAAGCCTCGCCCTCTCTCTTGAACCTCCACCACCATTTTCCTAAGAGTGCCAAGTTCTTGGCGCGTAACGACCCAATATTTAAACCCCCATCCCCATGTGCGGCTAACATCGATTCCCATTTGACCCAAGATATTTTATTGTGATCACCCAAACCCCCCCAAAAAATTTTTTTTACGAATTCTCTCAAGTTTTTTTTATCACACTCACAGGCACATGGAACATCGAAAAGTAATACAATGGCAAGCTACCTAGAACCGTTTTTACAAGTGTTAGGCGACCCCCGAACGACAATGTTTTAGCTTTCCATTCGGACAACCGCTTTTTAAACTTCTCAATAATAGGATTCCATGCACAAACCTGCCTCATATTCTCTCCAATCGGCAACCCCAAATACGTGAATGGGAAATCCCCAATACCACAGGTCATCCATCTCGCCATATTTTCCAATTCACTGTCACTCACCCCCACCCCATACAATCTACTTTTGTTATAGTTTATCCGGAGCCCAGACACCTCTTCAAAGTATTTGAGAATACACAATAAGGATTTGGCATTCTCTTTACTCCATTCCCTAAAGAATATAGTGTCGTCCGCATATTGAAGATGCGAAACAACCACCCTTTTCCTACCAATTTTGACGCCTCAAAAAATTCCTTTATCCACCGCTTCTTTAACTATAGCATTTAACCCTTCTGTCGCTAAAATGAAAAGGAAAGGCGAAAGAGGATCACCTTGTCTCACCCCCTTTCTAATTTAAACTCCTCTGTAGGTGATCCGTTAACAAGAACTGACATGGTTGCGGATCTTAGACAACTATCAACCCATTTACACCATTTCACCCCGAATCCCATTCTTTTCATAATGTCTAATAGAAATCTCCAATTAACACTATCGTAAGCTTTTTCAAAGTCCACTTTGAAAATCAAACCTTTTTCTTTATTTTTCTTCATAAAGCCAATCGTTTCATTTGCAATAAGTACACCATCAAGAATGAACCTTCCCTTAATAAAAGCATTTTGAACGTCACCCACCACTTTACCGACCACCTTTTTTATTCTCTCAGCGAGCAATTTTGAGATAATTTTATAGTAACACCCGATGAGGCTAATGGGGCGAAAATCCCCAAGACCAATCGGGTCCATAACCTTCGGGATGATAATCACGAATGAAGAATTACAACCTCTCGATATCTCCATAGCATCCCAAAACCATTTGACCGCCGCCACCAAGTCTGCTTTTAACAACTCCCAAAATTTCCTAATAAACTTAAAGTTAAAACCATCTAGCCCTGGAGCTTTGTCCCCCGCGCACCCACGAACAGCTTCCCAAATCTCTTTCTCTGTAAATTCCCTCTCCAACTCCATTGCATCCTCTATTGATATTTTTTCAATTCTCTCGCAACAGAAAATGGGACGAAGAGAAGACCCCTCACTGAATAACGATTTGTAATGTCTCATCATCTCCATCTTGATCATTTTCGGATCCTCGCACCATATACCATTAACCACAAGCCCCCTGATATTATTCTTGTTGTTTTTCCTCTTTATATAAGAATGAAAGAACTTTGTATTTTCATCACCATCTACATCCCACTTCACCCTAGCTTTTTGTCGAAGCATACCCACATATTCATTTTCTTTTTCCACCCATAATCTTCTAGCCTCCATCCAGTCTAATCTTTCATATTCGTCTAAAATTCTTTTTTCTGCTTCCAATTCCCACTTCCTTGCCTCATTTTTGTAAAACTCAATTTTCTCCTTGGGCATCCCAAATCTTTCTTTACTCCATTTTTTGAGCACTACTTTAATATTTTTAAGTTTGTCCCTGAAGCGACAATCTGGCCTACTGCTCCTAACTTCCAACTTTAACGCCTTCTCAACCACTTGGCCTATATCGATCTCCTCTAACCATATGTCAAAAACACGGAATGGTCTCAGCCCAAAATCCAAATTAACGTCCTTTAGAACGATAGGACAATGATCAGAAAGCTTCCGGTCAAGAGCTACGACCGATAGGTTACCCCAAAGATTACCAAACTCTTCGTTCATAAGAAATCTGTCTAGCTTACTAAACTTTAGTCCATCATCACTTATTCTAGTGAACTTCCTCCCCCCCATCGGAACCTCCACTAGCCTTGCTTCATCAATAAAACCATTAAACTCATTCATCTCTCTACCATTAACTTGTGAATTGAGCCTGTCGTCATTACACCTCACTACATTCCAGTCCCCGAAGATACACCAAGCTCCCCTCATTCTCTCCATTAAACCCGAGAGCCTCTCCCACAAAGATGATTTCTGACTACCAACGTGTAGCCCATAGATACAAACCAAATAAATATCCCCGGTCCTCCCTTTCCAATCACCCTTGATGGCGATGAATCGATCGTCCCCCATTGCCTCCCTACAACTAAAAATACCCGTGTCCCAAATCAACAGAATACCACCCGAGCTCCCCTTAGCCGCAAGTTGAGTAAATCCGAAACCCTTCCCTCCCCATAAGTCTTCTACCACTGCCTCATCAACTAACCCACTCTTTGTTTCTTGGATACCTATCACATCCGGCCGCTCCCCACTAATAATAGACCTCACCCATCTTTTTTTCGCCTCCTCACCAATGCCTTGTTGCTCTTTGCCCGTGGTATCGTCATTTACCCCCATGTCAGGTCACCATTTTGTAAACACAAGTATGATTTAGAAAGAAATAAGATGAGAAAAGAGATTGGTTGATTATGAGACAATATGAAAGGTGAAAGTGCAAGAGTTTCCTTAAGATAATCAAATAACCAACAAACATAATGTTTACATGAGCTTTCTATTTATAAGGGAGGAGTTAGGGCAACACTCCCTACCTCCCTTATCTTCTCTAATTCGTGGGCTTTAAGGCCCATAGGGCTTTAACACATAAGCCATAAACATTAAACATTGTGAAATAAATACTAAAGCAACCTATTACAAAATGTAATGACCGAGACTTGACTAAATACAAAAGTATGATCCCAACAATCTCCCCCTAAGGGTCGGTCATCACGGTTGCTTGACGTCTTCATCTTTGTCGTTGACTTGTGACATGTAAAACTCTAGACGTCTTCAAAATGGTTGAATGATAATGAATGTACTTTGCTCTTTGTCTTTGTTCTTTGGTGATGATGTAGTGATTGTGTTATGAAGTAATCTGCCGTTCGTCATTCCTGCGTCTGTGGTGGTTGTCCGCCATTCCAACATACTCATACATCTTTGGACTTAGACTTTCACGTGCAAGAAGTTCATTGAGATCTTTGTCTTTATACTTTGTAGATTCTTCTTATTGTCGTAGAATCTTTCTTGGAACTTTGTGTTGCTAAGATCTTTGGGGGAGCTATCATTTGCTTCAAGATGTATGTATGAGCATGTTGGAATCTACCATCATGGAAGTGAGGTACCTGCGAGTAAACAGTTAGCAATAAAACACCCGGTACTTACAGATAAGGAATTAGAGTTCATCAACAACATATTGTGAAGACTCTCTCTAATCCTTATCCAGGCCGTTCCCATATCAGATACTCCCGAAGGAGCTTACGAGACCTACTGAGTAGCTCAATGACTGGGTGAGTCACTGGGGATCACTCCACGACTGTAGGCCGTAATGGAACCACCGCAAACACTAAGCGTAACTCTTGTGAGGTTACCGAAGTGACCTGCTGTCAGGGCTGTTTGATGTTGACCCTGGCAAGATTTCCGTTCAATCATTGAGAAATACTTACATAATCCTCTCATAAACGTTCTCGGCAGATTGCTAAGATCTGCGAAGGACTCGATAATTTACAACTGATGCCCATTGATGTAGAACACCAGTTGTAGAAATACTAAGTGTTCCTAAGAGATCTTTGATGTATCTCAAGGCTCTAGACTCTATAAGTGCACACCTAGGTTTCCTATGCGGAGACTAGGGAGGGGTCTCCTTCTTCAATATCAATCGTCTCTAAGAGATAGGTCGATAGATTACACAGGTTCCCCGTGAGAATGAAACAAGCTCTTTTAAGAAAACTTGAGTGGTTAAGAAGGTTTAGTGCATTGCGTCACTGGGTCCATGACGACTTAATCTTCAATACCGGTGTTGTCTTTTGCAACAACCAGTAGCATACGTATTGAACCCGGTGTCTGCCCTAAGGTTGAATCATATGGAGGGCTATTTCTTTTCACCTTTTTCTTTACTTTTCTTTTTAATTCTTCAACTCCTTCTTTCCCTTTCATTCTTTTCTCCTTTTTTCGTATCATACCTAAGGACTTCTAATTCTAACTATGGGAGATGTCCTTGGGTAGATCCCTCCGGCTCTGGCGGATCATAGGACGGATATTCCTATCTTAATCACCTTATAACTCCGACAGTAGCCAAGAAACCTTTGATTGAAAATCTCTCAAAGTGTTTGTGATAATCAAATATTTTGGTTAACACTTTGAGAGTTTTGTGTACACTTTTGAAGGGCTCCCCCTTCATATGTGCTCATGAGTATTTAATAAATTTGCACATGCGGGAGGAGCAAGCATTTTGAATTGATCCACTTTCCGTGAACAAGACCGATTCGAGACACGCTTACATCACTAGTTAGACTAGCTTGAAGTTATTACCCGGCCTGGTCAAGTCCACAGAAAGTTTCTCGAGACGGTACATTTTTACTAAGACTAATCCTTTTCGAGACACGCTTACGTGGTTAGTTAAAGAGGTACATTGTCAGCTTTTAGGTGACAACTAGCTCTAGTAACTAACTTGATGTTATTACCCGTCGAGGATAAGTCTTTTCGATTTAACTAACTTTAATTGTCTCGTCAATTCCTGGGTGAATCTGAGTCTAGCTCACACAAGATACAACTTTCAGCTTTTACTTCGTATATTTTAATCACTTTTTCATTTTCTCCCCCTCAAAAATAGCATATGAGATGTTGTTTTTGTTAAACTTTTGATTAAAATATGCTTTTTGAGTCTTATGGGGAGATTCACCAAGAACTTTTGATTTTGAGCAAAGTATTTTGTTTTGACAAGTGCTCCCCCTCAACAAGTGATTAGGTCTTATTGAGGTGAAATACTTGTCCTTTTGAGCAGAATTATGAAAAATCATAAATGTTTGATTAATTCTACTCAAAAGTAAGAAGCCTTCGCTCCTTATATTTAGGATTGAGGCACTAATGCGTACCTCAGGGTCCTTTCTTTACAAGTTCGGGTTGTGCACTGTAATGCGTACACAAACCATTATGAAGTAAATTATTGAAAAATCAAATCAAATTCTTACAATTTTACTACCAATCAGGTCTCTGAAATGTCAACACCGGGAACTTTTGTCTGCCTCCAACATAGCTTTCCAATCTCCTGAACTGATCCCTGCGCTTCAACCGGTTCTCGATCCTTGTAATGAATCTGCGTGCATCCCTGGTCTCATCGGTGTTCCATCTTTTGGATTTCCCTAGAGCAATGTCGTTGATTCTGCTTTTGATTCCGTCTCTGACGAACTTCAAGGTTTCATCACAGAACTTATGTAATTCTTTGTAGCCCATAAAGCAGTTTCGACCGTTGACACTGCGGTAAGTGAACCCAAATGGTTGCCTGATCAAGGTGTATTGAGGTAGATGTTGAAGGTCGGGGATGTCAAACATGTTAGGCTTGGTGAGATTTAGCTTCTTCTGATAACTTTCTACTCCCAATTGAAGATCTTCAACTCTTTCTCTTATGACAATCTGCCTGATGAATATTAGAAGAGCTTGGATAAAGGCAAGTTGCATCTCTTTAGGCAAGCCACAGAGTTTTCCTTGAACTTTGAGCAGGTACATGTCTTCGATGTCATTGAGAAGTAGTCGTGGAAAGTCAGACTCGGAAATATCGTACTCCTTTTCATCAAGTCTCTTCAGTGTGATTTTGCTGAGTAAGGGGTACCCAAAGTGAGTGACAGTCGAGATGAATTGAATGGAGACTATCTTCAGATCACTTGCTACATCACCCATCGTCTGATTAAGTCTGCTGCTTCGATAATACTGTGCCCGGTTGTCTGGCCAATGATGTATGCCGTAGAGTGCGTTCCGGTCATATTCAACAATTTTATCAACGAATAATGCTGAAGCTTCTTCTTCGATTGCATTGTTGAGATATCGAGCTGCAGGGAGAAAGGCGAGTGATGTAACGTACTTCTTCTCAATCTTGCTGCCAAGTGTCAGATATTCCAAGTCTGTGTTGAAGAAGAACTTGTACGGGATCTTTGGTTCCTTAGGCTTCCCAATCATAGGTAGTGGTTTGGACCAGTCAGTGATGTAGGGTGCGGTTTTCCTTGTGACCGGATCGACATAAGATTCAGGATTGATCCAGTCAATATTGCTTGACATAGCTCGAGCAATATTTTCCAGATGATACTCAAGTTCGATTGAGTTTGCAGACCGGTCTTTCAGAAGATTGAAAGCATCATTCTTGATTCTTCGCAGCTCTTTCTTATTCATCTTTTTCATCTTAAACTTTTGCTGAATCAGTTGAGCGTATTCCACCGTTCGACCATCTTGAGGTTCATGATTGTCTTCAAGAGGTGGTTGCGAATTGATCATCTTCTCAAACCAGGAGTATTCGGCACTATTGTCATGGTCTAGCCATTTAAGGACGGTTTTCGGTTTCTTTGGTTCTGTGCCTTTTGGTGAGGTGTCTGGTTTGGATTGACGGTGTTTTCCTTTCCTATCTTTCTTCTTCTTCTTAGGAGACGGTTCTGGAACTTCATCTGGTTGAGGAATCTCGTCGCCACCGGTGTATTCAAAGTGGTCGTGTGCCTTGGGAGCAGAACCTGATGCCTTCGGTTGTTGTGTGGAAGTTGTTGTTGTTGGAGGGATAACCGGTGTTTTAGATTGAGATGCGGGTCCTTCGGCTTGTTTCTGTTTCTTTGCCTGAGAATTCGGATCCCTGTCTTCATCGTCTCTTTGACGTTTCAGTTTATCTGCCTCTGTACTGCAAGTCTCTTTGTTCATCTTGTCTTTTAATGCTTCCAGAACTTTGGCTTCTTCAGGAGTCAAGGTGAACTTGTTTGCCAGCTTTTCTAAGAGTTGAGCTTCCAATTCATCCAGAGATAGCCCTGGTAGTGGAGCAGTAGACTTGTCGGCTCGAAGAGTAAAAGTAGTGGATCGAATGACTTTCTTGACAGCTTGTTCCGCGAACTTGGTGAGTTCATCTCTCATGGGTGCCAGCAGATCTTTCAACTCAGCAACTAAGTGTTGTGCCATGTATTCTTGTGCTTGAGCTGCTAATGTGGCTTCCAAGTTCTCTTGTACGTCTTTAGCTAAGAAAGTATCAACTCTGTCTTGTAGCTCTTGGACGTTCGAGTTCAGCTTTGTCAATTCAGCAACTTGGGTTGCAAGTGTTGCAACCTGATCTTCCAGTCTGCTTCTCTTCTTCTCATGTACTCTCTTAAAAGCTGACTTGAGTAACTTTGCTGCAGCAGAGGCTTTGGTGCTCGGTTTCTTGATTGATTTGTCATGTGTCGATTCAGATGCAGGAGGAGATGACTGTGATGATTCAATGATGGTGGTAGAGTCTTTGTCATCTCCTTTCGGTGGTTCGGGTTGTTCAACTTCCTTTTCTTTGGCCGCTTCTTCTTTCAATCTTTGTTCATCAGCCAGTTTATCAGCTTCAGCCTTAAGTCTTAGTTCTTCAGCAAGCCTGGCTTCTTCTTCCTTTTTCAACTTTTCTTCAGCCCGCTTGGCTGCCTCTTCTGCTTTCCTGCTGTCTTCCATTCGGATAGTTGCTTCCAGTTTAGCTTGGGCAATCTCTTCAAGCCTAGCCTCTTCAGCTTCCTGTTTCTTCTTCAACTCCTCTTCCTGAGCTCTTTCTCTGAGCTCCATTTCTTCTACAGTCATTAACCTTGGAGCATCAGTATCCATGAGATCTTCCTCTTCTTCCTCTCCCATAGTCATTTCAATGTCGGTGGGAGATACTGAGGGATTGTCATAAGCAACTAAGTCTGTGGTGATCCCTGTGGTAGGCTCAGGAATGCTGCTAGATCCGCCAGCTTCGGTGGTCTGAGAGAACACTGGAGGTGGAGGTAGATCAACATTGAATGTATCAATTCGGCTGTGGAGGAGACCTAGGTTGAGAGCCCTTTCATTTTCTTCTTCGACTGAAAGGCCTTCAGTCTCATGTTCAGCTGTTACTGGTTCCTTCATCTTTTCTCTTCTAATCCTTTCTTCTTCCAAAATCGTCTGAGCTTCGGTGAGTGGTCGTTGATTGGGATATGCGGGGTATTCAGCATGATCAGCAAATTCGTCAATATTCTTATCCCAATCTTCGAACGTCAAATCCTTGTCGTCAATGTCATCAATATTCACATCCTTATCAATGTTAGCATAAGCTTGTCTATAGACTGGACCTTCGTCGGATTCGGTTTGTTCAGAGTCAGATGGTTTTGGAGAGGATTGTGGTGAGGGAAACCACCCGGGTTCTGGAATAGATGCAGGCTTCTTGGTAGGAGTCCTTCTTTTGAGGGTACCCTTCTTCTTCTTAGATTGAGTAGAACTGCCGGAGCTTCCAGTCTTACTGCCTTTCTTACCCTTCTTTTGCATGAACGAAGGTAGAACAACTTCGTCCAGGAAACCAACTTTTTCTGCTTCAAGAGCTTGTTCGTAATACTTGTAATTCTTACAAGCCTTAACTTGGGCAGTCAAGAGACAATCGGGAAGTTTCTTTCCCTGCTTGCGTGTGCTGGTTTCCATTCTCTTGATGACCCTGAGAGTATCTTCATTTCTGAATGTGTTCTTCTCTGTGTCGTCAAGTCTCTGTGGGATATCATCATACTCACGAAGGAAGCTTTCGATGAGTAGTTTTGTGAAGCGGACAAATGGAATGTTGGTTGTCTTGTGTTGAATATGCCACACAAGGTCTTCCCAAATGATACTGGCATAATCAGCTTTCTTCACATTAGCCACTGCCCAGAAGAGTTTGAGGTGTTGGAGCTTCGGGTGTTCGTGGCCAGTGTCTCTGCCAGACAAGGACTTGGCAATCCGAATGTATAAGGTTCTCCATGGTTGTGGAAGATACCTAATGTTGACCCTAGAATGCCTTGTAATAACTTCTTCTGATTCATCATACCCGATATCCCTTAACCACATAATCAGATCTTCTTCGGTGGGAACTTCATCATATACTTCATTAGGGCTGAGGTCTGGTAACCCGAGTACATTCCTGAGCATATCAATGTCCACAGAGACCTGACGGTTATGAAGCGTACAGGTGAAAGAAGCCTCCCCAAGATCTAGCTGTAGTGTATGCCAAAACTGGTGGATGTAGAAGCAGGAAACTGAGGCAGACTTAGTGAACAACAGCTTATTCGGGTGATAAAGAAGAGCATCTATAGCCACAATACAAGAGGACTCGTTGCAAGTCATCTTGTTGAAGTTGATACGGAGGTTGTTCTTTCCAATCTTCCTGTTGTAGTCATCTGGGAATGTCTCTTCCCATGAAAGCTTAGGTTCGGGTTCTGGTCCGTATGGAATGTCGTTGTTTTCTGCCATCTGAATAGATCATAAACAAACACAAACATGGCAATTGTTGACTGGGTTAGCAATGACATTCAATTATGATGTATACTTATAGATTTGCATGTTATACATTGATCAGTGGGTGTTTGTGTGTGAGAAAACTTTTGATATATGACAAACTTGAGTTATATTATATGGTAGAAACTTATTACAAATCAGTTACATCATAAGTTTATCATAACAAGAAGTTACTCTTTGGAAAAATTCACAACACTTAGAAACATTTAGATTTTGACAAGTTTACGCGTAAGTGGGTAACTTTACGCGTAACCTGACTTAAGCGTAAGAGTAGAAATTATGCGTAAGAGCAAAAGCTACGCGTAAGTTAGAATATTACGCGTAAGGTGAATCTAATGCGTAAGGTCAATTTTATGCGTAAGATAAATCTTAGGCGTAGGAATTGAAATTATGCGTAGGATTACCCTTAAGCGTAAAGTGTAACTTATGCGTAGGTAATGACTTATGCGTAAGTTCCAGACTTATGCGTAAGGTCAGAACTTATGCGTAAGAATTACTTTTATGCGTAAACTATGTCTTATCCAAGACAAAGTTTGTCCACGTGTCGAATCTTACGCGTAGGATGAACAATTAACGCGTAGGATGAACAATTAACGCGTAAATTTGCCTTTTTCCAGAAAAATCACCTTTCGTAACAAGATTGGTTTGATTCCTGAAAGTGTAACACACAACCACTGATCAATAATCATTCTAACACACTTAATACCCGTTATTTATGCGTAAACATGCTTAATTGTGAGTTACACGTAAACCCGTATGAAAACACAATTACGAACACAATCAAACATGAATCTGGGTAGGTATTAGCATGGGGCAAGTGTATCTAACAACCTAAGGATCATATGGTCCAACTTATAACACAAATCATCCACAGAATCTCAAGATTAAAACTGCTAGTGCGTTTCACCCCTAAAACTTTGATTCATGAATCTGAGATGTAATTGTTACAATTAATCCACATGTATGAGTTCCTAGGCATGTATTAACACAATCCCCATCACTAATTTCAAACCTAAAGCACCAAATCAAGAACCCCTAATTTCATCGTATGAACCCTAAAATCAAACTCGATCGATTAGTGTATCTGGGTGTGATTAGAGTTAAGAGACATGTTTATATACATCCTAAGAACATATCCCATCAACCAATTCAATCCTAACAACCACAAATTTCTGGGTTAATGATTACGCATAACCCTAGACCAAATTAAACGATTGTGACTAATTGAGCCATTGGATTATGATAAGATTAAAAACCCTTGTTAGGAATAATGATCAAAACATGTTTCAACTTACAGATTTGAAGATTGATGCACGGATTTGAAGAATGATTGTGAGTCGTTAGATTGAGTAGGTGAAAGTGTAAATGCTTTTTGCAGGTGCAGTAAATGTGTGGGTCAAATATGTTTTGACCAATGGTTAATCAAGAATCAAGTATTGACACTATTAGTCCCTTAACCTTAACTAACATTAATTCTTAATGCATAAGCACTTAATCGCATATAACTTTCGTTAGTTAACACCAAGACATGATAAGAACAACTTGTGGTACTCCCCCTCGACCTTAGATCATAGTAAAATACTGAAAAATTAATTATATTGATCAAGGAGAGTAACCCGAAACTCTTAAGAATCAACACTTTTGATAAAAATGTATTTATTTTTGGTAAAATGCAAG
Organism: Artemisia argyi; assembly: GCA_030686995.1. Classification (NCBI taxonomy): domain Eukaryota; kingdom Viridiplantae; phylum Streptophyta; class Magnoliopsida; order Asterales; family Asteraceae; genus Artemisia; species Artemisia argyi. The sequence goes on from CM060689.1 coordinate 64,927,041, forward strand.
TATAAAAGACAAAATATTTTTGAGAAATTTGAAAAACATTACTTTTCCTCCCCCTCAACACTTGTTTTAAATAATTGAAGACATTTTATAAAATAGTGTTGAAAGAGGTGGTTTATACTTGCATTTTTTTTGAAAAGTGATAAAAGACCAAAAATCTTTTTGAGGTTTTGATTGGTTTTATATTTTTGTATTTTGTTTTTGAAAAGAAAATATTTACAAAGATAGTTTTGATGTTTGACGATCAATTGTGTTTTAAAAACTTTTCCAGATCCTCTGGAGTCAAACATCGCATACCAATTTGGTGAACTAAACTAGCAAACCTTGATGGTGCTAAGGATTTGGTAAGTAAGTCCGCCAATTGGTACTCAGTCCCAACAAAATAAAGTTCAACGGTACCCTTTTCCACATGCTCTTTGATGAAGTGATATCGGAGATCGATGTGTTTGGATTTGCAATGATGTACGGTGTTGCAGGAGATAGCAATTGCACTTTTGGAATCACAGTAGATGGGAATCTTGTTGAATAGGTAGCCATAATCCTTAAGTTGTGATCTCATCCAAATGACTTGAGCACAACAGGCAGACATGGCTACATATTCAGATTCTGTTGACGACAGTGATGTGCAGTCCTGCTTCTTTGATTGACATGACACAAGTTTGTCTCCGAGAAATTGTAATCCACCAGATGTGCTTTTGCGTGTGTCTAAACATCCTGCATGGTCAGCATCTGAAAAAGCAATTAGTTCAAAGCCAGAATCCTTCGGATACCAGATTCCCAAGTTAATGGTTCCCTTTATGTATTGAAGGATTCTTTTGACCTCACTGAGGTGTTTTTCAGTTGGTTTGGACTGATAGCGAGAGCACATGTAGACAGCAAATACTATATCAGGTCTACTAGCTGTGAGATACATGAGGGACCCAATCATACTTCGGTATTTGGTAGGGTCAACGGGAGTCCCATGTAAGTCAGCATCTAGTTTTGTGGTATAGCCCATCGGTGTATTATAAGTATCACAACTCATCATCCCATGTTTCTTTAAAATTTCAAGAGCATATTTGGACTGATTTATAAAAATTCCACGGGGTGATTGATGAACTTGTAGTCCTAGAAAGAACGAAAGTTCACCCATCATGGACATTTCAAAATTATCTTTCATTAATTTTGCAAAATCATTAGAGTAACTTCTTTTTGTTGAGGCAAAAATGATGTCATCGACATATATTTGAACAACAAGTAAGTCCTCCCCGTAGGTTTTTGTAAATAGTGTTGGATCCACTGATCCTTTTGAAAATTTATTGGCCAGCAAGAAAGTGGACAGTTTGTCATACCACGCCCGTGGGGCTTGCTTGAGTCCGTAGAGTGCCTTTTTGAGTCGGTAAACGTGGTTAGGACGCTCAGGATCAATGAAGCCTTCAGGTTGACTAACATAAACTTCTTCACGGAGTTCTCCATTAAGAAATGCGGTTTTCACATCCATTTGGTAAACAACCATGTTCCTGTGTGCAGCATAGGCCAAAAAGATCCGAACCGCTTCATGTCTAGCCACTGGAGCAAAGGATTCAACAAAATCAAGTCCTTCCAGTTGAGAGTATCCTTTCGCTACCAGGCATGATTTGTTACGTATGACAGTTCCTTCAACATCAAGCTTATTCTTCCAAATCCATTTTAACCCGATGACAAAGACTCCGTCAGGTCTTTCAACTAATTCCCAGACTTCTAATCTTATGAATTGCTGAAATTCCTTTTGCATAGATTCAATCCAGTTGTCATAAGTCATTGCATCTTTAATGTTCTTAGGTTCTTCGTGACAAACTGTGAGTGCATAGATACAAGTTTCTCCATCCGTGTGAAGTCGTTGTCTTGTCATAACAGGTGCATCTGGATGGCCAGTAATATGAACTAGTGGATGGTCTCGAGTCCATTTGTGTGTGGAAGGGTGTAGTTGATAGGTATCTCGCATGTTAGCAGGATCCAAATTGCGTGTTGACGACTCAGCTATATTAGGAACAATAGGAGCCGGTGCAAACGGATTAAAGAACGCATCAGGATCTTGCTCTGCTAGTTGGGGAACTGATTGTGGTGTTGGATCTTCAGCTGGATGGCGGGAGTTAGAACCAGTTTGTTCTGCTGTAGATGGTGATACAATTGGAGGACCGTCTCTCTCAACACTTGTAGTAGTTTGTTGAGGTGAGTCTGGTACTGGAATGTTATCAGGTTGAGCAGCGGAATTAGGTGAGACCTCAGTAGGACGGTATACAATTGTGTCATCAAATAGTGGAGCAAACAAGGTTTCTAATTCTTTGCGGTTAAGTGGCAATGGTTCAGCCGAAGATAAGGTGTTTTGCGATGGCGTCTTGTTATCATGGAACGGTTTTAGGTATAACATGCGGTTGAAACAGCTTCTGCCCATAAGTAATCTGGTAATTGAGCATTAATCAACATAGTTCTAGCAGCTTCCACTAACGTCCTGTTGCGTCTTTCAACAACTCCATTCTGTTCTGGGCTTCTAGGAATAGATGTTTGATGTTCAATTCCCACTTTCTCAAAATATGACCGAAGTGTCTGATTCTTAAATTCAGTTCCATTGTCAGTTCTGACTATTCGTACCGTATTGCGTAACTGAACTTGAATTTTAGTGAGAAAGGTGATGATCATCGAAGGATCCTGATCTTTACTTCGTAAGAAATAAACCCAAGTCCATCTGGAGAAGTCATCCACAATTACTAGTATGTAGCGTTTACCGTTGATACTTTGAACACGCATCGGTCCACACAAATCCATATGAAGCAGTTGTAAAACATGATTCGTACTTTGCTCAGGTTTTGAAGGAAAATGAGCTCGAGTACTTTTTCCCTGTTCACAGGCTGGGCATAAGTGATCTTTGGTAAAACGGAATCTTGGAAATCCATCAACAAGTTTGTGACGAGCAAGGTCAGTCATTGTTTTGAAATTCAAGTGCGAAAGACGTTTGTGCCATAACCAAGATTTAGTCGATTCTGCTTTGGAGAGAAGACATATTGGAGATGTAGCAATCATATCTGACATTGATATAGTATAAAGATTGGAGCCACGTGAGCCAGACATAAGATCGTTTCCTTGTAAGTCACGAACAAAGCAAGTTTTCTCACGAAATGCAACTTCTAGATCCCCATCACAGAATTGACCAACAGAGAAAAGGTTGTGTCCAAGGCCTTCCACATAGTAAACACGGCTGATTTCGATGTTCCCGCTGATATAGTCACCATATCCCATGATTAGAGCGTAATGATCATTCCCGAATCTGACAGTACCAATAAACTTTGAGACAAAATTGTGTAACAGTTTGAGATTGCCTGTCATATGTCGGGTGCATCCGCTATCAACAATCCAGAGAACAATCTGTACTACCTGCATCACAAGAAGAAGACACAGATGGAACAGAAGTAAGGGTGGAACCCAAAGAATGTGTGGGTTCCTGTTGGTTAGAAGCACATGTATTCAACAATTTGGGAATCCATTTAAAGTCTGGTTTGGGTTGTAACCAACGTTGCCAATTCCAACTAGTTCTTGCTTTCTTAATGTTATATGCACTAGTAGGTGGCTGATTCCTAGATTTGTTCTCGGCACCTATGGGGGTAACTTCAACTTCATTAGAAACCGTAGAAGACGGCTTTCCTAAGTTAGACTTAGAGGCAATAATGGGCCTAGAAGGAATGCGTGTCCTATGTTTCTTATGACGATTGAGAAGAGAATTAGCTAAACATTTTGTATGATCACCAGATGATACGCTTTTACGACAAAACACACAAGATGCATTAATATTCAAAACATTCAAAGGTTCATCATTCGTTACATTTAGATTTTGATTACAATTTGCCAGATTAGAATCTAAATCTGATGCAACATGAGTTTTATTCAAATTCCTAAGTTGGTCTTCTACTTCTTGAGCTTCTAGGTGTCCTCTCTTACGTTGCAAGATCCTATTCTTCTTGTTACTTTTTCGCTTGGGTATGCTAACGCTAGTAGTGGAGACTAGTCCTGTAGAAGTGGAGTTATCAATATTAGTGTTTTGAACAACCTTTCCTTTATTAGTTTTGTCTACGTGATACATTCCTGGTGCTATTACCGTGGTGTCAACAAACTTTCCTTTTTGAATTAGCTTGATTTTCTCTTTCAAATCAATGATGATGTGATTTTTGTCCTGAATTTCAGACTCAAGTAAACCATTGCAATATTTGATGTCATCGCGGTTTTGTTGCCATTCGGCGTTTTCAATTTTTAAATCCGCAATTTCTTTCTCGTATCGGAGACACAGACCTTTTAAAGACTCGTTGTTTTTGCAAATCTGACAAGGGTTTGAAACATTTTGACTTTGAAACTTCAATTCCCTTTCAAGACTTTTAGCTTGACACCATTCAAGCCTTTGATTGAGTTGAAAAATTTCTTTTGAAAATTGTTTTGTCACATCATCATTTTTAATTCTCAACTTATCATTTTCCTGTTTAAGTGTCTCAATTTCCTCATTCAACAAGTTATTATCAACACAAAGATCATCCATAAGCATAGAAGTACCAGATTTATAGAGATCATTCATGATAACAGACAAAATATCAGCATTGAGAACTTGTTCCAAGAGTCGATCAGCATCATTTTTTAAAACTCTATTTCTTTGCTTTTGAACCAAAATGTCATTTTCAGTGGCGTTGAAAACGTTTATCATATTTTTGACCTCTTTTTGAAGCTCCTGATCCCAACGTGTAGCACAGAGACGGAGGTGTTTGACAATTGGCTTCATTTGTTTTTGAAAAATATCCCTCTTTTCTCGCTCGTAAGCGGATTGAAAAGTTTCAATTTTTATTTCAGAATTACGTTCAATTGTTTCCTCCAAAATTTCAATGTCTTCCATAAAAGTTTTGAAATAATTTAAGACACGACATGTTTTTGGTAATGGTGTAAGTTCACCGGATGATGGTAAAGGACCATTTATTTGTGCTACAGTTTGGACAGGGGCCGCATTAGAGGATGAAACATATGACTCTTCGACAAACCATGATTTCACAGGTATTTCTTTTTGAGTAACAAAAGATTTAGAAAGAGGTGGAGCTTTTGAATAGTCATATGGTGTCCAATATTGAACATAACTCATTTTTGATCGAATCTCATCTTCAAGTTCTTCTTCTTCCTCAGTGTCAAAAACAACAGCACGCACAATCGTATTATCAAGCATGTGATCCATACTGTAAATCTTAGGATTTTCTTTGAATGCTGTGTGAAGAAACATTGATTTGAAATCGCAAAGTGCAAATCCTTTATCGGGTCTCGGTTTTAAAGCAAATTTCTGAATTGTTGTGACAGAGTTCCCGTGTTTGTAAACAATGTGACGAAATTCTTTGAGTTGTTTTTCAAGATCAACAATATCACCAAGTAAGTCATCTATATACTTCCTTTTCCGTTTTTTATGTTCACAAAACTCCTTTTTGCAATTTGACAATCCAGTTTCTATTTTAGAGAGAACTGTTTGAAGACGTTCAGCTTTCATTTTCAATTCACATTTTTCACTTTCGAGTTTCGAAATCAACTTCCCGTTTGACTCAATTAAATCTTGCATTTTGCGTTGAAGATCTTGTTCTTTATTGTAAGAATCTTGAAAAGCTTTTTCAAAACTTTTTGCATGTTTAATCTTGTCTTCCTGATTTGAAAGTTGAATTTTATAGCATTCAATGTCTCTTGCAAGTGACGCATTTTTTTTCTTTTAAAACTTTATTTTTCTCGTTGCATTTTATGATTTGCAATTGTTGAGCATCCAGTTGTTTAGATAACAATATGAGGTCAGGGTCTGGATCAAATGATGGTTCATGTTGTTCTAAATGATCATGTTTGTCATTCTCAATAGGATCATCAAATGAAACAACTGTGTCATCATCAAATATGACAACTGTGCTTATTTGTTCATCTTTTTGAGAGGATGAAGATGATTTAGATGGAACAACTTGCGCCATATCTGATTCAGAAGCAGAAGGTGAGGCTATTTCATGTATTAGGCATGCTTTTTGGTCATGTACCTGAGACAAGCCGTCAGTGTCATACACTGGACCTGAATCATTAAGCTGGAGTTCCTGCATGTTGGCCATAAGCATCACAGCTGCATTAGCTTCCAGATCTTCCATGTCATCATCATTGTTCACATTTGCCATGAAGTTGTTGTCCTGTTCAGGGAAATGTCCATCTTTTTCATCTTGAAGAGCCATGAGTAATGCCTGCTTGTGAAACTTACTACCCCGAGTTCTCGGTTTGGGACATGTTGTCGCTATATGACCTTGTTCATTACAGTTGTAGCACCACACTGCATTCCCTGAGTTGGAGTTCCTTGTTGCAACTGGTTCAGACCTTTGCTGAGAAGACCCTGAGTTGTTCCTGAACCCTCTATTGTTACTAAACCTCTGACCATTCCCAAAATTTCCTGAAGAGCTTCCTGAACCAGATCGACCATAGCTACGATTCTGAATTTCCACTCTTCCATGATTAACAACAGCTTGATTCCTTGTGTTAGAAGATGAACGTTGACGGTTGTTTGTTTTGTTGGAGAATTTGCTAAAAGCACGAGCAATAAGAGCAAGTCCCTGATTCAACGTGTTAAAGTCATCATCGTCATCGTCATTGGAATTTGAGTAGTACACTGCATCATTGTTGTTTAATGGAACAAGTTGAGTAGAAGCATTCTGTGGAGATGAATCATAAGGGACCATTTGGTTCGAGGTGGAAGATTGTGGATAACTAAAGTAGTTCTGCTCTTGAACATATGCATGATTTGACATTGGTGGTGGAGCATAGGGAGATTGAGCTACGAGAGCCAAAGAATTTGGTGTTGGATTTGGTGTGTATCCTCCTCGTAGAGCTCGATCTTTTTCAACTTCAGGTTCATGGTGTTTCAGGAAATCATACAACAAACCATATGGAGCATCATGAAGATTCTTTGTTTGACGAACAAATGTCACATATTTATGCCAATCAGGGCCAAGACTACCAACAAATTTGGAGTTCACAGCGATCCTTGGTACTGTGATTTTGTGACGTTCCAGATCATTCACCACATTTGTGAAACGATGATAGTAGGATTCAAGGGACTCTCCTGGTTCAATTGTGATGTCAGTGTATTCCATGTAGAGTTTGGATTCCATATCATCTTTGTTCAATTGAGTGCCTTCCATGAGGAGATGAACATGTTCCCACATAGCTTTGGCTGTTTTCTGAGCATCGACACTTCGATAAATTGGATTTGGTATTCCTTGAAGTATATAAGCCATTGCATACTCATCAGCTTCACGATGTAATTTCTGTTCTTCTGTGAGTTGAGATTCTGGAAGAGGTCGATCACCAGGAGGACGTGGAGGATCAGCAGTTGGATCACCAGCTTCAAATCTTGTTGGCCACTCAAATAGTCCTTCAAGTATCACTTGCTTCAAGAATTTCCCATGAGGTTTCTTTAATTCAAGGAATCGTAAGAATCGACTTGACCATTGAACATAGTTCCCAGGTGTTAGCATTGGAGGTGTTTCAAGTGATCCTGCCTCATGTCGGGATTGTTGAGTTGTAATAACTTCACACATTCTATCAAACCAGTGAGGTTGTTTGGAGGAGAACTGAGTGTTCTGTTGTGACATCTGATATGATTGTTGTTGAGGAATGATTTGATGTTGTTGCATCATGAGATAATGATGTAGTGGATTATACGGTTGTTTTTGAACTTGTGATTGTGAAGGTTGTTGATACGGTTGTTGCTGATGATATTGTTGTTGCTGATACTGCTGATGTTGCTGTTGATGAGGGAAGTAGTAATTAGGTGGTTGAGACATCTTTAGACACTTGTGTAGAAATGGATCTTTGTAGAAGATTGAAATGCACGTTCCTTTGAGCAAGTTCCAAAATCCTTGGGGTAAGTTCAATTCTTACGCGTAACTTTAATCTTACGCGTAAACTGTTAGGTTATGCGTAAAGAGTAGGTTTAGGCGTAAACAAAAAGTTTAGGCGTAAGTTTCCTCTTTACGCGTAAGCTTAGGCTTATGCGTAAGTTTAGACTTATGCGTAAGGTTTAAACAACCAAACAAATCTTCCAAACTTATCCAAGCTTGAAAGATATCCAAAGTCGAAGTATTTCACTAACTTATCCAAGCTAGGGAAGTACTGAGTCACCGTAACACAAGGAGAAGACCTTTGATGAAAGTTATGCGTAGAAACTGAACTTTACGCGTAAGATTTACTTATGCGTAAAGTTAATGCGTAGAATCTGTCTTCTGCGTAGGACTCACAACTTACGCGTAGGAATAGACTTACTCGTAGGTTTTATGCGTAGGAAACCAGATTTACTCGTAAGAAAAGGGTTTTACCTTAGATACGCGTAAGAAAAGGGTTTTAGGCCAAGAATTACGCGTAGAAAGGACAAAAGGTACTGTTCACAGCTTTTGAGTCGTACTATTCACTTGAGTTACGCGTAAACTGGTCAGAAACTTGAAAAATCTCAAATTTTTGAAGAAAAATGCTTAGAAATAAGGTACTTTTGATCAAATAACTTCACCAATACTTAGAAAACACTAACTATAGAAGATTTTGCTACCAAAAACTAGTTTTCCAATATCAAAGAAGCTATAAAACCTTAAAAAAAACCTTAAAAATCACAACTTTATGCAAAAACTAAGCTTCAAATCACTATATCAACCTTGAAACTTATCCAAGATTCAAGATTTGAGTGAAAGAAACCAAGAAAAATGCAAAAAGATGAAGAATAAGCCTTCAAATCCCACGTTAGAACCAATAAACACACTTCAATCTCTATTTGGCGAATGATACCACTTGTCAGGTCACCATTTTGTAAACACAAGTATGATTTAGAAAGAAATAAGATGAGAAAAGAGATTGGTTGATTATGAGACAATATGAAAGGTGAAAGTGCAAGAGTTTCCTTAAGATAATCAAATAACCAACAAACATAATGTTTACATGAGCTTTCTATTTATAAGGGAGGAGTTAGGGCAACACTCCCTACCTCCCTTATCTTCTCTAATTCGTGGGCTTTAAGGCCCATAGGGCTTTAACACATAAGCCATAAACATTAAACATAGTGAAATAAATACTAAAGCAACTTATTACAAAATGTAATGACCGAGACTTGACTAAATACAAAAGTATGATCCCAACACCCCATCTTCTCATCCTCGGCTCCCTCCAAATGTCTCTCCTCGGATGCCTTAACCCACGAAATTCCAATCATTTCCCCTATTTCTTTTGCCTGGTCTATACTAATGTTACAACAACTGCTATCTGAATCTGCTCGTGCCTCTGCTCTGAATTGAAATACCCCTGGGTTGTCAATTCCCTCATCATGGTACACCTTATAAACTTCTGATATACCTTTCCTATCTTCCGCTAAACCTTCCACGCCTGTACTTCTCGCGACTGCCATTGCCTTTTTAATACTTCTTCTACCAACCCTTTTCCTATTACCATTGTTTCCTACACCTGCTGCCCCATTCGAAAAAACTTTCCCACCGCTAATCTCTTCCAATTCTACTATCTGGATAGCCTTTCTCTTTTTTCTTAATCGATCTCCATTGCTGTTATTCGAGTTTACTGGAGAATGATCTCTTTTTTCACCTCTTATGGTTGAGTTATTATGCTCTTGGTCTAAACCTTGTTGACAATTTTCTAAATTAGTCTGCTCCTCATTATCTTGACTTTCGTTATTGATACCAATCCCACAAGTGGTCTCATCCCTTATGTCATTCAAAGGCCCGTCTGTATCACTCATTTGGACTATATGTTCCCCAATTTTTTCAGGCCCAGTACCATCTAATTGGCCCAAACAATGTCCTACCTTTACCCCATCTATATTGCACACCTTTTCCTCACCTCTTTGACATTTTTTGTTAAACACATTGCCTCTTGGATAACTGAATTTGTGGGTCCACCAAAGATTTGATTTTCTGACTTTTCCTTGTCAATCTTATGCATCCTATTACCTTCAAATGCCGCCTTGTCCTTGGAACTTATAAACTCGCCCTCAAAAGAATCACCCACCCTAGTACCTATTGAACCCCTAGATTCTTCGTCTCCCTCTTTTTTCCGATCAGCCAAACTCGTCGAAATTTGAACATGTACATCATTAGCTTCTCCAACACCCTCATCTTCTTTGTATTCCCCAGATTTAACTTCTTCGTCACTTGACTCCACATCACTGGAGTTCACGCTACTATCACTCTCGTCATCCGAGATCTCCATATTCTTCTTTTCCCCTCTGTTATTCGAATCATTAGTTGCTTGTTCATCATCAGACTCTACATGGTTCATGGTAAACTCAACTTCCAAAATATCTTTGCTCTCCTCAATCACACTTACTTTGAGATTCATCCCTCTAACCTTAATACTAAGCGATTCGTTAATAAGCCCAATTGCGTTTGTGAAAATTTGGACTTTCCCAATGATAACATTCTGATTCCCATCTAGATTACAGTTCCAAGTTCCCATTATTACCCCATGCTCCGCCGCGATTCTTCTGAACACTGACTCGGTCCAACACGAGATTGGAACCCCAATAATATTCACCCAGGTTACTCTCCCAGGTGGTTTATAATCTACACTCCATCTCTTTAGCTTGCTCACCCGTCTATACAGGCCATGCTCATCGTTGCCCAAAATGTTATTCACAGCCTCCACTGAGTCCAATATCAACATTATTTCCTTACCCCCCAACACCTTAATCTCTACCTTATGCAAACCTTGTTCCTCACAGAATTCCAGTAACTTCGAAATGTAACACAATGCCTTCACTTCCCCGATCAAACTTCTGTTAAAAGTATCACCATTGATCTCCTCTTCTTCCACTTCAATGACCCTTTCTTCTTCACGTTCGACCATTCTCTTTGGCCTTTCTTCTCTGGAATCCTGATTCTTCATATCATCTATCTTTACTCTTCCATTCCCCATTGGTTTGTTGCCACTAGCATTATTACCATACACCACATCCACAAAGCGACGGTTGTCCCTAGTGTTCATGTTAGGACCGCCCCTGTTCCAAGCATTATCTCTCCCACGCATTCTCCTCTCTTCTGTTTCACTTTCATTTCCCCTCGCCCAACCACTCATTTTCCTCATATTTTCCCCGTTTCTTCTGTCGAAAGCAATGAACACCCTTAGGTATTCCTCCCCAATGATAATCTTACGCAATCTCACCAACAAGTCCTCAATGTCCGCCACAGACTTGAACCTCACAAAGCCGTACCTTTGTCCGTTACGAAGACGTTTTTGAACCATAAACATATCGAAAACGGTACCATACTTCTTAAAGATCATCCACAATTTCCCCATGCCCCAGTCGTCCGGAAAGTTGAAAAACATAAACGATGCCGTTGAGTTACGCTTCCCACCTGAATAATTGGTTCCTAGCCGTTTGCCATTGTATTTCCCACTATTTCCAATGTGCCTTGAATCTCTCATATTCACTCTCTCACTTTTTTCTCTCTCACACAGTTTTTGAAAGTTCTACTTTTACTTTATCTTAACTTTTCTAAAAATAAGCTTAATAAAATACCTCTGTAATTTTCAGATCTATTGTGCTCCGATTATGTGTTTCGAACTACAATAACAGACTAATAGATATATTGCTAGCTTTGAGTGTAGCATTAGTGTTTGAATGCCGATGTTTAAACAAAACCCAAAACACTACATGCTACTCATCAAACAAGCTTTAAAACTTGGGCAAAACACCACTCATGTAGACAGTTGTGATTATAAATGTAGACAAACAAATATTTGCATAACTAGGAATGATTACTGAATGTCAAATTCACAAGGCCAGAGGACAGGGGCTAAAAAGGTGTGCAAGTGGTACCGTCGCACCATGTCTTCACTTAAAAGGGGTCTCATTTTTCTTAGTCTTGTATATAAATACAATAGATATTAAACATATATGACGTTTGTAATTCAAGTTTACAAGTAATGGGACTTCTTTGCCGTTATTGCCTAGGGCAGGGCCATCGAAAACCATACAACGGCCCTGCACAACGTGGCGACCGAAAAGATGTAGCTTATCGGTACCATGTGATCGTGTGAGATGCTTCTTATTATGTATTTGTAGGCATATAGTAAGATTGTAATACATTGTGTTTCTCGAAGAAGTTATTGAGACGTTGATATCTATTTATAGCGATTGCCACTACTTTACGTAGTGCTTTGCAAAAGGAAAACATTACTTTTACCTTTCTTTTAGCTATGTCGAGATAACCATGCATTGGCACATAGTTAAACCATAGTTGTCAAAATCGCGCCTAAGGCGCAAGGCTCTAGCCTTTGGGCTTTTTTCAAATCGAGGCTCACGACATGCATGAATCCCACAAAAAACGCGCGCATTGGGGGCTTTTTGCACCTAGGAGATGTACCAGTTTTTTTTTTTTTTTGATTGATTAAATTTTTCTTTAAGAAGTTACTTTGTTTCATTAAGTATTTTCTTTACGACATTTATCATGAAAATATGGCATTGTGCTTTGAATATTAATATGTTGCTTGCTTGATATTTTGGGTTAAATTATGAGCTTTGCTAAATGTAAGCTACAAGTGTAGGATACAAACACATTTAGTCTGATATGAATTTTAATCTCTACATAGGTCATCGAGCCAAAGAGTTGATCCGTTTTAGAAGTGACAACTGATCAATTTTAATATTTATAATGGCAATATGTCATGCATTAAGTATTTTAATGTTATTTTGTGTTATTTGAGTTACATAAATGGTCACATATGTTATAAAAAACTTAATGTTTTAGTGCGTCTCGCATTCATGAATCCCGCGCCTTAGAACGCGCCTCATCTTGAGACTCTTTGCCCTCCTTTGCGCCTTAGTGCGCCTTGAGCTTTTCAGAACACTGAGTTAAACATAGAAACCTAAGACTACTTTTTATTGTCACCAAACACATTACTTCTACATCTTCACCATATAATCATTCATCACACCATCAAAACCATCACTTTTTATTTTGTATGGTCATCACCTAACTCATCACCAAACCAAATATATAAAAATATCACACTTTATAAAAATATACACACAATATACTATGCACACACTCACAAACAAAATAAATGCTAATAAAAACACCCCGGTCTAATTTTCACCTTTGTGCCTTAATTCTTGCTTGGGGTGTCTACCACCATACCACTGCCAAAAACCCCACCATCGCGCGTGGTGGTGGGTTGCTTTTATGGGGATTGCGTGTCAAAGAGTGAGTTGGTGGTGCTGCACCATCCACCATAAAAACCAGCCTAATATCCTTGTATCGAGGTTGTTTGATTTATCTGTTTAACCATTAGTCCATTAGTACAATATTTTCCGGTGTCATCGATGAAAATGCCCGGAGATCTCCCTAGCTAAATACATGTCACGAAGCATTCTATGAATCTTTCTCCATCATCCTGGTCCAAACATTCCTAAGCCTTCTTTTATTGACACTCATTGTTACTTAATTTGTTGTGTCATGTCCTCATAAATTCACACAAAACTGAACCCTTCACTGTTGATGGTATCTTTACAATTGTTGTTGTTAGTTACACATATCAATTTTGAATTATGTTTCTCGTGAATGTGACAAAACAACTTTTTATAAAACAAAAAGCAATCTGATACACTATTAAAAATAGTTGTACAGCTTACTTCTTGTCAACGATACATGCAATTTAGGTGAATACAACTTTCTAACAAGTTTCAATATAAATTACTTCTTGACAACATATCATTTACAACTTTGCCTTTTCTTTTGGCAGAAATACAAATTATATTAACAGACTTATAACAATACATCGAACTTGGACCAATTGAAATAACCAAGTGATATAATATGCATCCGAAAAGCCTTTAAAAGTTTATTTTATACAACTTGGTGCAAGGAAAAATACCACTAGTGACTCAAGATTGCACTAAAACAATTTTCTTTTCTTCATAAATTACAATGGAAGTCCCACATTTCTACTTTTTAACTTGAGACCAAATCACAGCAACATCAAAAACTTCAAATACAAGAAATTTGGCACTTTGACTCATTCCCAAAATTTTAATACCATATTTAATGTACAAGTCACCGGGCCAAAAGGAAAAAACTAGTGCTAAACAATCTTTAAGGCTTCAAGCTTTGCCTAGCTAAGATAGACCATAGCTAACAATAAAGTTAAATGGAAAATACCATTGCTTTAACAAGTTACATATATGGTTGATAGGAGGACGGTACACTGCTAGTATAGCCACCGTAAGCAGGTGGCGGTGATGCTGTATCATTTGGAGGGTGATATGAAGACGGTAAACCACTAGTATACCCACCATAAGCAGGTGGTGGTGGCGCTGTATCATTTGGAGGGTAGTAGTATGGGTTTTGTTCGTAAACATGTTGACTGTATGTAGGATGAGCAGGTGGCGGGTAGCTGTAGGGATTGACATGAGAATAAGTATCTGAATATGAAGCAGCATACGGTCCTCTGTCCATGTAGGCTGGACGAGCAGCCTGCTGCCTGCTATTAACTGGCAAGTAAGCGGGGGCAGGACTGAGGTGTCCATAAACTCCACCTGCATTTAAATGTTGCTTCTTCTGATTGTGGGCTGGTTTGGTAGTAGTTGACTCACGATACCGCTTCTTCTGATTTTGGGGTGGTTTTGTAGTAGTTGGCTCACGAGTCTTCCTATTATCAGGGTTTGCTCTTTCTAGCTGACCAACACGTGTGTGAAGTGTGTCAAGTGGGTAGTCAGCTTCAAGATCGTACTTTTGAACACAGCTGATAACAGCTTTTAATGCTGTTAGTTCTTTCGCGTTTACTTCATCCTACATAAACAAAAGACGAAGACAACAAGATGGTGATAATCAAATACCTAAATTGCCCCTTTAATAATACAAAGGACCATAAATTCACCTGAGCAATTTCTTTATTAGTCGAGTTACCATTTTTCCTTTGTGATTTCCTCCTCATATCCTTCAAATAATTCTTCAAAAGGGGTACAGTGGGGAATTGTTCCACAAGCTCAAAGGCATGCGCAAAATGCACCGCAGTTATTAGTCTGCCTTTGCTAATCATTTCTTCAATAACACCTGTACAAAAACAAGAATCAGTACCACACAGTCTCTTTCTCTAAACCTAGGATGTAGAACAAATGCAGACCAATAATCCTAAAAGGGAAACACGTTAAGCCATTGTAGGCAAAAGGCCTATGTCTCCATTAAAGAAACACCAACCTGGCATTTTGTGTGCTAAACCAAGAGACTGGCAGAGCTCAGGTGCTTGCCTTCGCTCACAAACTGCTAGCATAAGCTTGCAGAGTTCATCCTCCTCAACCTCTGAGGCAATCCTAAAAGTCGCAAGAAGCTGCAAATATGCTTCAGCTTCCAATGACTTGCCACTGGCAGCATTATTGATACCACCATGAGTCAATTTAGGCCACCATTCATTAGCAATAGCCTTAGCTTGCTGCTTAATTTCATAACTCAGTAGGTAGTCGGGACCTGTGTCAGCCCTAGCCAATAAGGCATTCAGGGCCTTCATAAGGTTAACACAGGATTCTCGCATGCCGAGTAAGGCTGCGATATCCTCCTTATTATATTTCTTATCATGAGGGTAAAACCCGTCAAGAGAATCAAGAATTAAACGAGCTGGGTCTATGCAACTCTTAAGTGCATTACTAAGTTCCTCACATAGAACAGTAATGTTTTCTCGGTTCTTCATAACAAAAGTCAAAAGCCCTTTCGTATCCATCTGCTCACAAAATCGAGTCAGCTCTTGATGGAAGGTAACCTCACCAGCTGTTTTAACAGAGGATTCTCCTTTGGTTGTGCCAGTGAGGGATGCTTTTGTTTCATCAAGAGAGCAGTTTACCTTGTTACCAGTGACGTCCAAAATATCTCCCGCAGATGGCGGAGGATGATTGGCTCGTGCCTGTACAATGGCAGCCACAGCAGCATCTTTAAGAAGTTGAATGCGATCAAACATATCTTGCTCTTTTGCAGCAACTTCCGCTTCCTTTGCAGCAAGTAATGAGAGTCCATCAGATAACTCTTGTTTGAAAGATTTTTCTTTAGCTTCGAGTTCGTTGTATTTAGTCGTCATTTTCTCCTCAAGGTTACGAAAGTGCTCGGATATTTCTGTGAATGAAACTGTAACTGCAGCACTGCTTTTATGGGATTCTAGCTCAACCAATGCTTTGCCAAGCTGCTCTAGAAGAGAAGACGAAGATTTGAGAGCCATCACTAGATCATCATCAGCCATGATTGTCTGTAGCACTGAATGGACAGCAAAGAGAATTGTATATGATTAGCCAAAAGTAGACACAAACATGTATATACACAAGGAAGGGGATGATACAATACTAAAATAAATCACTTCATCTTGAAACTAAACATAACCCTTTATGTATATCAACATGAACGCGAAAATGGAGTTAGATGTAGACTAATAATTCTTCATAAACAACTAATAAGTTCAAGACGTCATGTCCTGCATCAACTGATTGTTCTGATTAAGCTTAAAATATGTTTTTGTTATTTCTTAGGACCAAAAATATTCCATTAACTCGGACACACTATGCAAAGGACAGAAAATAATAATGCTACACATGGACCAACAACAGTAGATATTACGATTAACTCATAGTTGACTATGTGATGCAAGTATCCTCCCCGTTGTTTAGTGGCGTAATCATTATTATAGTTACATGTTAGTTACCAAAGTTACTTCCTAGTTGTAGGTTACTAATTCTAAATTCTAAGTCAACCTAGTTCTCTTAAAATCAGGTTTTCACACCGGAAGCTAAATCTAGTATCTTTTTCTTTTATAACTGAATTTGGTCAGATGTGTACGCATATGTGTGCATGGAAATAAATTAAACATAAGAAAACAAAGGATGGATTCTTGGAAGTCAACTAATACCCCATTGAAAACCAGAAATAGCAAGAAGAGAGGTTAAAACATATTTATCCTCCAAGCTTCTGATCAAGGTACTCACCCCAGTCATCTTTGGTTATGAACTTAAGAGTCAAGACAAGGAAATTATTTAAATTATATATAACCAATTTCGTGTGAACAAACTGGTTCCGCAAACAAAAGTTGTAGCGTATATAAATGATTTTTTGTAGAACTCAAGGTTGTTCACATCCTAAAACATATTAAATCATGGTTTAAGCAAAGAATTTATTCAAAGATTAAAGTGTTAAACTATAAATTTATCATACCATGCTTTATATGTGCTTAACTATGAAAATAGGTTCTTGGATCCTTGCATCCATCCTTAACTTACTAAATTGTGTTTGTACTATGACAAGTTTCTGTTCACTTCAACTTTATGTGTATTGTTCGTTTCATTACAGTGTACCTTTTAGAAAACATACATGTCGTTATCAATTACTCTTTCAATTCTTACTGAGAATAGTTGCAGTCCAGCAATTTTCAATGTTTATGAAAATACTTGGCTACAAATTCTTTGTGCACCCCAACTAGTTTACTTATCACACAACTTTGAGGGCGTAGGGAGTATAGTTTGAAACATTTCCTAACGTATGTGGTGTTGCCTTTGTGGCATCAATGCCGAATTGGTATTCAGTATTCCATACATATGACGTTCCTGTGATATCGAGTTATCAGCTAGTGATTATAGATCTTATGCCACGCCCTAATATATTGCTTAACTCGTTCTGCTAAGATTAGTCACTTAATATCAGTAATGCCTAACTACACTTGCATCAAGACTTCCACCCTCATGCATAGTTACTTAGTGGGTGTTACGTGACAAAGGAAACAGATACAAATGGTGTCTGCAACGGAGTTTCAGATGATGTTAGTGGCGATCATAAGCACGTGGCTTTTAGCTAGGGTATATCAAAAGTAAACTAACAAGCATATGCAGTTAATAGGTTCTAGGACAATCCTGCCATGACCAGAAAAAGTACATTTTTCGTATACAAGAATGCCTGCAACTCACAGAAGCTAAGCTGGTCATTAACCTCAAAAAGACAGGACATCCTACCCAGAAAATAGCATAGCCTACTTAGAACTAACTCGCATAAAAAAAAGTACCTACCTACCTACCTACCTACCTATTCAGGCGATTTGATGAGACTAACACAGAATAACTTAGAACTAACTCCACCAAACAGAAGCACCCATCTATGTTCAGGTCAAACTTACAAGCCACATCTCTAACGCGTATTCCTTAATATATTTTCAATGAACCACAAGTTGTATAAAGATTGTAGTCAAGACTATTTTTTTCATAAAGCTGATGCTTATTCCGTAAAATTCTCAATCTCAACGATGTTATCCATGTAAAGAAATACTCAGCTTAAGCCCATTTTTCTTGTTTAAACCAAATGTTTCACACGCCTAATTTTTTCAGCTTATATATGTTTATTACAGTATGTCATAATAAACTTATATAAGCCTATAAGTTTCAAAATAAGCCGAAAAGATGGGTTTATAAACATAAACCGGAAACACGTAATCTTCTAAGGCTAAAATAAGCTTAAACAAAATACCTCCTCAAGTCATAATAAGCTCATAAGTCAAAAAGTAACTTATGAAATATAAACAATTCAAGAAACCATATATAGTGAGAAATAACGTCATCCATTTTAAAGAATGATGGAAAAACACATTAGCCAATTCTAAGAAAATTAACAAAAAGGAATCATATTGATAAATGAAATTAAGGGTATAGAAGAGAGAAATAATTCACCTGACGAAGAACGTAAGACAGTAGATGGATTAAGGTTTATTTTCCCTTGTTCCTTGTTTTATCTCCCAATTAGGGCTTTGTTTGGCTATTTTACTTTTCTCAAATTTAGAGGGTGTTTGGGATTTGTTTAATTGCTTTTAAAACTTTTAGACAGTGCTTGTACAACAACAACAACAACAACAACATGCCCAATCCCGCAAGAGCGAGGTATGGGGGAGGTAGAAGTGTAGACAGATCCTACCCCTACCCCAGGCAAAGCCTAGGAGTAGAGAGACTGCTTCCAAGGAGACATCCGGCACGTGCACATGTGTGAGTGATAAAGAAACCCAAAGTGCAAGGAGCAAAAGAGCAACAAGACAAACAAAGCACAGAGAACCAAACAAAGAACACGGAGCAAAGCAAGTAAAGCAAGCAAACAAAGCATAGAGGAACGCAAGAGAAACAAGGAACGAAAAGGCAAAACAAACACAAGCAAGAACGCAAAGGCAAAACAAACACAAGCAAGCAGGCAGCAGGCAAGAAGACAACACAAAGAACAAGCAAAGCAAAGCAAGGGGCAAAAGCAAAGGCAAAGCAAAGGGCAAAAACTAAGGCAAGGGGGCTAAAGCAAAGGCCAAGGGGGAAAAAGCAAAGGCAAAGGGAAAAGAGACACCACTAGCCTACTAAAAACCTAAAAGGGGACAAGCAAAGAGACCAAAACGCCTAAAGTGCAAAAGGGCCTACCAAACCTAAAACGCAAAAGGGCAAGGCAAAGACAACCTACCACACGACCTAAACTACCCGCAAGTTCTAATCCTAGCTCTCCACTCGTTCCTATCTGAGATCATGTCCTCGGACAAGAGAAGCTCCTTCATGTCTAGCCTAAGTCTATCCTCCCACCTGAGCTTAGGTCTTCCCCTCCTTCTCAAACCGTCGACCCTCAGCTCTTCGACTCTCCTTACTGGCGCCGTCTGTGGCCTTCTCCTGACATGACCGAACCACCTCAACCTTCCTTCTCGCATCTTTGAGATTATAGTTTCAACTTCAAGTTCTGCTCTGAAAACTCCGTTCGGTATCATGTCAAGCATAGTCTTCCCACAAATCCACCTTAGCATTCTCAGTTATGCCACTTCCACTTTGTTAGCTTGGGCTTTCGTGATAGGCCAACACTCTGACCCGTACAAGATAGCAGGTCTGATCGCCACCCTATAAAATTTTCCCTTAAGCTTAAGGGGGACTTTCTTATCACAGAGCACACCTGACGATGCCCTCCATTTCGCCCATCCTGCTCTAATACGGTGGGTAACGTCATCGTCAATCCTTCCTGATTTGTGTATCATCGCACCTAAATATCTAAAAAACTCCTTAGGTTGAAGAATCTGGTTGCCGATACGAACTTCCTCCTCATTGTGGCCGATCTCGTTGCTACCGAAATCACATCTCATGTATTCAGTCTTCTCTCTGCTTACCCGAAGACCACTGTCTTCCAATGCCTCTCGCCAGTGCTCCAGTCTGTAGTTTAGCCCTTCGGCCGATTCTGCTACCAACACAATATCGTCAGCGAAAATCATGCTCCAAGGAATGCCCTCTTGTATCCCTCTAGTTATCTCATCGAGAATCAGGGCGAAGAGGTACGGACTAATGGCTGATCCTTGGTGAAGTCCAACTTCCACCGGGAAAAACTCAGTGCACCCCACCGTGCACCGTACGCGGGTCTTCGCCCCCTCGTACATATCCCTAATGATTCTTAAGTATCTCCTTGGGGTTCCTTTTTCTATTAGAGTCCTCCAAATCAACTCTCGTGGGACACTATCGTATGCCTTTTCTAGGTCCAGGAAAGCCATATGCAAATCTCTCTGTCTTTCTCTATACTTCTCCATAAGACTTCTGAGGAGGTGGATAGCCTCGACCGAGGACCTCCCGTTGTAATCAAACTAGCGGGGTTGCCCGCGCGTTGCGGCGGGTGCGATTTGTGTTTTGTATTTTGTCGGTTGTATGGAAATTTATGTAAAAAAAAAAAAAAAAAAAAAAAAAAAAAAAAAAAGAAAAAAAAACTGTAGCATGTACTGTAGCACTGTTCATGCTACAGTACTGTTCATAAGTGTACTATTCATAAGAAGCCCAATAAATGTAATATACTAGGTTTTGAACCCCGCGCGTTGCCGCGGGATGTTTTGCCAAAGAATGTTAAAAAAAAAAAAAAAAAAAAAAATGTAGCATGCACTGTAGCACTGTTCATGCTACAGTACTCTTCATATAAGTTACTATTAATAAGAAGCCTTATGAATGTTATGTATACTAATACTAATGTAATATATACTAATGGGGACTATTTCACATTTTTATTCTTATTTTTTACTTTTTAAAATTATTAGCATTCCTAAAGCCTTTTATAATATCTTTTACTAATTCTCCTACACATACAATATTCTTATATAGTTATATATGTATTTTCCACTCATTCTTCCTCTGCATCTAAATCGTCAATTTTGACACTTGTTAAATCCTATGAGTAGGAGAATGAGTAGGAATAATTTGTATGAGGAAATAGCATTTCATGTAATGGAATTAAAATTATATAAAAGTTCATTATTAAATAACTAAGTTAACTAAATTTCTTATCATCAATAATTTAGTCTTTTTCTTATCAATTCTATTCCGTCTTATCATATCAACCAAACATGATTAATAACGGTAGTGAATCATTACATTACATCATTTATTGAATTTCAATTGGTTTATTCCGTTCATTTGACATTTCATTACGTCCTACTAAACGAACCCTATATTAGATAATTTAGGGCCAGGTTTATTTTGTGAGTTAAGAGAACTTAAACCCGAATATATAAACCGTGTGTGATTTAACTTAGCGATTTATTTAAATAGCTTGGTGGGTTAAATATGTTGAACAACTTGAAAGGGTGACGGGTGACTTGTTAACTCATCTATCTAGACCAGTTGTCACGTTATTACCGGTCGGTTAGTTTAACCCGAACACGACATGTTTGATAAACAGGTTGAGTGGGTTAACCGACATGTTGAGTGAGTCAACCCCAACACAACACAAAACCTGCTTAGATCAAACATTAACATGTTTATTTTTCGTGTGAGTCTCGGGTCATGTTTTGTGTTGCGTCCGATATCGTTACCCCTAGTTTGAATGTTGAGGTGGTTCAACACTTTATAATTCATTTATGGTTTCCTTTTATTTATACTGTATTTTACAGGTTAAGCAAATTCAAACTCTATTTTGAAGGGCTTTTTCTGTAAAGCAGAAGCAATCCCAAACACTCGGCAAAAAGAATTTGACTTCTTGTGATTCCTATACTATTTTGTAATAGTACAGACTATAATAAAGATAGAGAATGACTAAATGAAATGCTAATTCGGTTGCTGGAGCTATAAGCTAAGAGCTGATGGTGAAAGTCCATGAACACATTGTAATCCAATCCAACGAAACGTTTTAGGAGTAAATCTTGTTGGCTTTTGCCCAAACCAACCAATATTTCCTTGTAATTTAGATTGAAAATAAAAATAAAAATCCAACTGAATCTAAGTTGGCAGTTTAAATTCAATAACATTAGTAGTCTGGTTATGCGAAAATGTTCTAACTAAATAAGGGAATAATCCCGGGTTCAATGAAAAGATTGACCATATTTCTCTATCAGGTCCGGTTATGAAACAGTGATAGTCTTTTCATACTTTGATTTTGTTATGTGAAAACATGATACTGTTTTGTATTGCTTGAGTACTAGTCTACTGCTATATATTTCATGAAACTCGACAAATGTCTCTAAACTCGATTTTTTAGATTATTGTGTTTAGTGTGCATTTATTGCCATGAGATACAATAGACCATACGTAAACAATCAAGATCTTACTTCATATAATTAGAAATCCAAAGTAGAATAGCGGTTTATCCTATCTGTGCAGATACATTATGATCAAGGATAAATATCTTGAAAATTTATTAAAACATCATTTTCACCTTAACACACGAAAATATACTACAATTATGATCACCCATCTCCCGTTTACTCTATAAACGACCATGACGACTAGTGAACTAATAATGACTACAGCATCTTGCTACTCTCGATAAGCAAGATTTCGGGTTCCTAGAATTACAATGATGTTAATGAAGTAAAAGTTGCCTCGTCATAAATCTTTTACAAGTTCTGGTTAAGTTGTTTGGTTTCTAAGTTTAAAGAAACCAAATGTTGACACGGTGACGCTTCGCCAAATAAGATATACTGTGAACGCAACATATGCAACCGTAAAAATGGTTACTATAGATGTAAAGGCTACTCCACCGACTTCTTCAGCGAAAAATTGTTGTAATAGGTAGCCGTTTATTGCTATCACCAAAGCAGCCACAAGCCACGAGATTGTCTGCAAGTCATACCAAGCAAAACAATACTATCATGTAGGGGTGGCAAAACGGGTGGGTGGGTCAATTGGGTAGGTTAACAGACCAAGTAACTAGTCAAACTAAGTTCGGGTAAAATCAAACAAACTTTTAACATGGGTCCAAAAGGAACGGGATTGCCATAGAACATACGAAGGTCTAATCTTTGGATATTAATCTTTTCAAGGGATTCAGCTAAAATGTATGTTAAAAATTAACAGATCATACCTTTAGAACAGGACCAATCGCGAAAACGCCCATGAGATCCTCTTTAGCCACCAAACACAACAAGGGAATAAGAGCAAAAGGAATCTGAATGGACTGAAGCACATTAAGCCATTCGTTCAAAGCATCCATCGTATCCTCAGAACTATCAAAAATTAATGCAACAACCAAAGTGGGAATGATCGCACAACTTCTAGTAATCAAGGCCCGTACCCATTTCTTCAATCTCAAATCAAGAAAACCACCCATTATAAACTGGCCCGCATAAGTACCCGTAATAGTACTACTCTGTCCAGCTGCAAGTAACCCAGCAGCCCAGATATACAAAATCGGCACGTACCCACCACCAAATCTATCTTCAAGAAACTGACCCGCATTCCCAAGCCCAATTTTATCAGCTATACCAGTACCAAAAAAAGCCTTTGCAAACACAGTTGTTACAAAAAGATTAATAACAAATGAGATAACGAGTGCTATGGTGGATTCAATTGAGTAGTATCTTATAGCTTCACGAACTCGACCAATTCTTCTTGGGTCAACTTCTCTTGACTGTACAAGTGCAGAATGTAAGAACACGTTATGGGGCATTATAATGCAGCCAACAACTCCTACTGCTTGTTGTATTGTTTTGGAGTTGAGTTTTGGGACCGCAATACCTATAAAAACAATAACAAGGGTTTCGTAACGTGAAGATAAGCTATGAAGTTTGCGAAACAGTAGAAATAAAAGTGTTTTCATACCAATGAGAAGTTCTTTAGCATCGGGCTTAGTTTCAGCAAACATCCATGCAAATGAAACTGCCATGACTGCAATAAGAAGCGCGAAAAGTGCCTCTAATTTCCTCACACCATAGTTTTCAAGAAACAGAAAGATGAAACTGCAATCAAGATTGTAACAAAACAACACACATTAATAAAATATAATAACTTTGTTAACCTTTAAATACATGTTTATAACAACCCCATGTCCCCAGGGGCGGAGCCAGAATAAAAACCGAGGGGGGGCAAAAAAAATTTTTTTAGTCAAACCAAATATACAACCGAAAAAAGTTTGTCATTAGTAAACTAAATAATATCTAATTTAACTATAATTTGCTTGTTAAAAAAATAAAAATAATAAAAATAATAAAATTGCGAGGAGTGAAAATATGAAAAGTGAATACTGTATAGTCTATATAAAACTTCAATAAACTTAACTACTTAAGACACACTAATGTTAATTTCTATAGGCTCTCACATATTGCCGTCCATCAATGTAAATAAAGGATTTAAAATTAAAGTACTACTAGTACATGTTTTCTTTTTTACTGTCCTCCACCCACGTGACTTAACAAATTACAAAACCCAAGGAATAAAAGTCAATAGATTCCTTCTCTTTCATCTTCTTCAATGCATCTTCTCCATTGCATTTCATAGTCTTTACCAGTTACCACACTACAATTGAAGTTTTTAAACAATCCATTGCATCTCACAAAATATGTTTTGCATCCAAACATTGATTTTTCTTTTCAACTTATAGAAGCCAAATAATTTTAGGGGGGCAAATCAAGAAAATACCTCAAAAATTCAGAAACTTTACACTACAAAATTTTCCAGTGTGGGGGGGGGGGGGGGCACATGCCCCTTGTGACCCCCCCGTGGCTCCGCCTCTGCATGTCCCCATCAAAACAGATACAGAAAAACAGTCCCAAAAGACAAACTTCACAAACCTTTGAAACAAACCATCACTTAAAACAAGATAAAGCACCTATCTTTATTGCACAATCCAAAACAAGAACCTTAAATTTTGACCCAAATCATGTCAAAGATCCATTTTGATGAAAACCTTAAACCCCAAAGCCAAATAAAAATCTTAAGAAACACCCAAATAAAACTTAAAAAGCATTAAGAAACCTGGTCCCATGGATAACCAAAGTTTGTGTCATTTAAAACTGACTGATTTTCTTTTAAAAACGAGCCAGGCTGTTATTCTACAGTGATTAATTACTTTGAAATAAGAGGTTCATCCAAACATAAAAGTAATTTATCTGCTTAAAAAATAAGCAATCCCAAACACCCTCAAAACTGATAATATGTAGTAGCATCAAAACGCGACAACACTTATAATAAGCAATCCCAACTACCCTTGATATAATTATAAATAATAAATAATAAAAACATTCCAAATAATTATAAACAATAAAAACAACTAATTACCCTAAGAAAAAAAAAATTATAAAATTTGATACCAATCAACAGCAGTGATAAGAACACCAGCCCAAAGTGGCAAAGCACCATTAGTCAAAATCTTAATAGCAATAGCACTCCCAATAACTTCTTGTATGTCAGCACCAATTAAAGCCAACTCAGCCATAACCCACAACAACTTCCCAGCCCAATTCGGATACTCATCTCGACACAACTCAGCCAAATGTCTTCCAGTTGCTACACCAAGCCTAGCACTCAACAGTTGCACCAACAACCCAATAGCAGTTGCCCACATTAACAACCATAATAACGAATAACCCGCTATTGCACCTGCTTGTAAATCACCTTCTAAGTTACCTGCAACAACAGTGTACACACTTAGTGTTAATTGCACTCTCGAAAACTAAAGTATATATATATATATATATATATATATATATATATATATATATATATATATATATATATATATATATATATATATATATCTGCATTGGTTACTTACCTGGATCTAGAAATGCTATGCTCATTAAGAAACCTGGTCCAGTGAACAACCAAAGTTTGCGCCATGAAAATGGAGGTGGGGTTGTTGTGTAGTAATCAATGTCTGTGTCGTCCGAGGATGTTAGTCCTATGATATGGATTTTTTCAGTTGGGTCGTACGCTGTTTCAGTGGGATTGAGTAAGCGTTCGGAAGACATGATGGTGTTGTTGTTGAGTTTAGGATTGGGAAGGGATTATGGTTTTGAGTGTTTGTGTTTTTATTAGTGGATATGTAGTTAGGGGTGTAAACGAGCCGAGTCGAG
Organism: Artemisia argyi; assembly: GCA_030686995.1. NCBI lineage: Eukaryota > Viridiplantae > Streptophyta > Magnoliopsida > Asterales > Asteraceae > Artemisia > Artemisia argyi. The sequence goes on from CM060689.1 coordinate 64,953,372, forward strand.
CTGAGTATTGACATGCTCGAGCTCGGCTCATTTAAAATCGAGTCGAGTCGAGTATTTTCGAGTCGATCTCGAGTTGTTCGCGAGTTGTCTCGGCTCGATTACACCTCTATATATATATATATATATATATATATATATATATATATATATATATATATATATATATATATATATATATATATATATATATATATTGGGGTGTAAATGTGTAATCGAGTCGAGTCGAGTAGCTCGCGAGTTGTCTCGGCTCATTTAAAATCGAGTCGAATCGAGTATTTTTCGAGTCGATCTCGAGTTACTCGCGAGTTGTTGCGCTCGTTTACACCCCTAGGGACTGTTGGTTGTGTGATGGTATTTATAAAGATTGAGTTGGTGATGGTGTGGTTTTACTGTTAAGGAAAATGATTGAGAGCAATCCCAACATTAAAATATGTGACTAATTGTGTGTGTAAGAGCACAAGGTGCAGCAACAAGCATGTGCCTCCCCATTCGGGCCCCACCATGCCACATCACCAAAACACTTCAACTTCAACTAACCACAACAAACCTCCCCTCACCAAACAACAAACCTCAACTTCCCCATTAGGGCCCCACCTCTTACACACTTATTTTTTTATTCATTTCTTTAAATAAATTAAATTAATTTCACAAATACTTAAAAATAAAAAAAACATACTAATTTTATTTCATAAAATAAAAAGTTACAATACGGAAGAAAAAAAATACGATACGAGGAAAAAAAAACACGCATACAATATGGAAAAAAATACGATACGGAAAAACAAACATACGATACTAATAGGAAAAGTAAAACATTTTATTCGTCATCTTCGCGGTCGAGATTTTGGTATTTCTGAGTTATTCGTGCTTGTCTCTTGCGAATTACTTCGGCTCTAACCGGGTCAGTAACCGTGTTTGGATCGAGCATTAGCATCTGCATATCCTGCCACTCCAACAACGCAGCTTCTTTCTCGAACGCCTTTTCCTCCCTCTTCCTCCGCGCCTCGTAACAAGCCGTTTGAACGTCTTTCGCTTGATTATACTTTTCGGATAATTGTCCCGAAAAAGTACTCGTTTGACTCCCCCCGGAACTCGCCGCACTCGACGTTTCCGTCGACTTTTGTTTCTTTCCGGGTCGCCTGCTGCTTCTTTCGGGACGAGGTCGTTTGTCCGGCCCGAATATATCCTCAAGACATGTAATGTCTAGAGGTTCTTCAGCATCCCATTTCGGGTAGCGTTTCAGGATATCCCAAACGTGAAGCAAAGTGAAACCCCTTCGTTCCAAAAGAATTCATTCTCTTTGTCATTTCCCAGATCCTCGTCTTGGGAAACTTCTATCTATGCTTCCGCAAGAATATTTTCTTCTTGTTTCGACCACAACTTTCACGCACGCGTATTAGCAGCTTCTTCCCAGTCATCGTCATCGTCCGCGTCCAAATTTACGACGTTTTTTCCTCTTTGGGCTTTGGTTTTTTTTCCTCGGCCTTTGGCCGGTGATCTTGGCTTAGGTACTTTAAATGTACCTTGATTTGGTTGTGACGGTTGTATCGGTTGTGATTGAGGAAAAGTGGATGGTTGATTCGGGTTATAAAATTGTGGCGACAAATTGAATTGTTGTTGACTTGCGAATCCTTGTTGAAAGGCTAATTGTTGGTTACGGTAAATGTCATTCGGATTTAATGGTTGTGAACCGTATGGCGGTGAAGGGTTTGGACTTTGAGACGAGGGACTAGAAGAGTTTGAGGCTCCCCCGTATGGACGTTGGTTTGACGTTAGGAGGTTCGTGAAATAACCTCCTTCGTTCGGGTTTTGAGACATTTTTTTGTTGATTAGGAGAAGAGGTATAGAAATATTTAGTTTAGATTGTTGAATGTAGTGAAGAGAATGGAAGAAGAAGGTTGTATTTATAGTTGTAAAAGAGGGTAGGAAAAAAAAATAAATAAACAAACAAACACAACCGTTGGTGTATAAACGGTCATGTTTCTTTTTCTCCCAAATAAAACAAACAAATCCAAACGTTAACCTGCAAAGTGTCAGAAACTTTGCTTCGCCGTGGCCACGACGAGTTAGCCAACGGCGAGGCCTCTCCGGTGTGGCGGCGAGCAACGGCTCGCCGTTGTCCATGCCACATCGGACGGCGAAGCTCCCTTCGTCGTTTGCACCTTGTGCTCTAAGAGATGCGGCAATAAATTATTGATTTGTGAAGAAATAGGTCTCTATGTTGTTCCCATAATATGCTGACACATATGTTTAAGCATACTATTAGGCATATGAGTTAGTCATCCTAATCCCAATCAATGCTCTTATTGTTATTGTTACTTTTGTTGAATGGTTGTTTTCGTCATGAGATTTGTGGTCCTCTCGCCACATCAATCATAAAGAAAAACATTTTCGTGTGCATCGGGGTATGGTGGCATTTGAGCAGCGTCAATCCAACGCAGCAAAGATTTGGTGTGAGCCAAAGCCAAGCCATCACATCCTCTCTCACATGCCACTGAGTGTCGTGCCTTACACCAAGGAGCAGTTTTTTAATTGGTTTTTGTGTAGAGTTTATGTTTAATGTGAGTGTTGAGTCTTAAAAGAGGTGTTTTGGCTCAAGTTATGAGAAAATAAGATTTTTTGATGTTTGAGTAACCGGGAAGTGAAAGAAAAAAAATGCGGAGGTGGCATAACGTTATACCCTTTTTAGGTTTTGGCTTGAGCCACGATGCTTTTATCTTATCTTTCAACCGTTGCAACACCTTATCTAATCCCTTAATTTTTATTTATTGTTTATCATTTAAAGCTACCCAAAAATACAAATAATCACAAAACAAATGATAAATGATACACTCCCTCGTCTATGCCGCTATGGACTCTCTTTTTATTTTATTTTTATTTATTTATTTTTTTAATAATAACATTTATTGTGTAATTTTAAGATTATTCAACCATGTAAAGCAGAAAAAAAAAAAAAAAAAAAAAAAAAAAAAAAAAAAAAAAAAAAAAGATTATTCAACCAATCTTCAATTGACAATAAAACTTGTGTATGGTCATTCATGTTGTCACTAACTCGAAATATTATTTGTTAGAACTAGAGTATAATTTGACTTGATAATTTATTTGTGAAAGGGATTTCTTAAAAACAAATCCAGACCGGAATATTGATCTATATTAAATCACTTTGGGTCTCAAGCAAACTCTTTTCTAAAAGCATTGTGATGTGTACTTTCAACTTTTTTAAAGTATAACAACAATTATGCGTGAGGAATGATGTTGAAATCTTTGCTCCATCGTGTGAAACCCCTTTTTCTAATAAAAGATGCTCCCAAAGCATTATTCTTGGATTGCCAAGATATTAATTTTTCATTTTGGATTATTTAAGTTATAAGAATGAAAGGAATGTTTGCATTCATACCATTGATGTCAAAATCACAAATCTATCTATATAAAACCTTCAATCTTAAAATACTATCAAAAATTCGAAAAGGTCTAAACAACGTTACTCTATAAATCGATAGTAATTCATCATTTCATTCTTTTTGGTATCAATGCATTAACTTCAATAGAGCGAAAATAAACTCAACTTAAACACGTTTCCACCTAAAGCACAAAAAAAAGGGATGTTTAATGCCGAAAACTTGAACCAAACATTTGAGCTAAATGCTAAATTATATTTTTCCCTGGCATTATTCGATGGCTATAAGTTAAAATAGTTAATAAAAAAGTACAAAAATTTGCTAGAAAAATCTCCTCACTTAATTAAAAATGTTACTCTACAATACATAAGATAAAAACAAAATTTATTGGTAGAAATGGAGCAAATGTAGTGTTTCGATTGTGAACCTTGATAATAAAAACAAAATTTATATTTAGATAATGTGCTTGGCCCTATGCAAAACCCAAACAAGTAGTACGTCAATAACACTAATTAGCAAGTGTGTGGCCAGCGTGTGCCGTTATGAGTCTGTCACGTGGTAAACGCAAGCTTTCTTGCTCAATAAGGACTGTTAATAAGGGTAAATCCCTCTTACTTTTTCTGCCACGTCAGTTTTTTCTCTCCATCGACCTGTAGGTGATTTAGTGCCACAGTAAGGGCGAGCAAGTTATTTTTTATTCTTTTATTTAAAAAAAAAAAAAACATTTTTAACACAAACTAAAATTTCATTCATAATTAAAACGTTACATACTAATTCAACTAAAATAAAAATAGTACAACACTTATTAAAACATTACAACAAAAAAACTAATCATCTAGGTTGTATTGTTCCTTGATCGAGTCTTTGAGTTCTTGCATTTTTTGTCGTTGAAATGCGGGCAAAGATGGGTCGATTGGTTTGAAATAGAAGATGAGGTCTTTTTGATATTTCTTTTGACGCTCAAATTCAAGCTTTTGTTCTTCCATTGCCAATCTTCTGTCTTCTTGCTCCGCTTTCTTTTGCTGTAGCGCCAACTCCTTATCCCTTTGCTCCAGCTCTTTTTCCTTCAATTTGTAGTATCCGTCTGCAAGCTCCTGCTTCTTACCCCATGCCTTTGACGTAATTGCTTGCCATTTTTCGGCTACCCCATCCAAACTAAACCCCGATGATTTCTTCTTAGTAGCCTTATTTTTCTTAGCTGCATCACGCCCAACCGGTCGCTCATTTCGAGGCTCTTCATTACTAGGCACATCCGAGCCCGTGTCAGAAGTCCTTGGCACAAAATGCACCAACTCTAGGACGAATCCTATTTTTCCACTTGCTAGTAATTGAGTTGTACGATCTCCTTTCACCGACCTCCTTTTCAAAGTATGTAATCACTTTCTTCCAAAATCCCCTAGAATTTTGGTTGGTTCCAACTATGCTATCCTCTGACGAATCACACCAAGCCATGCACAACGCGATTTCTTCCTCTTTTGACCAATTCGAGATGTCTTTGTCAACCTTTTCCTCAACCTCTTTCTCAACCGCCTTCTTCTTAGCCTTTGTAGCACGCTTCTTTGGTTTGACCGGTGACATCTCTTCAGAAATAGTGTTGTCGTCGTCACCAACAAGATCATCATTTGGAACGGAATCGTGATACGATCCGTGACCTGAACCTAGATAACCCGGTGACATTTGTTGACTCGGATAACCCGAACCGGTTCCAACATAAAAATTCGGATTGTTTTCTAATTGTTCCATAAAATCACAAGCATCAAGATTGATGTTGTTTACCGAAGAATAATTTTGATAATTAGAGTAGGAAGACATTGATGAGTCCATTGTTGGACGATAGCACGATTCGGGGGAGCCATACATAGATTGTTGGCTTCGACGAGAGTTGCTTTGTTGTGGTTGTTGGAAGTTTTGTTGTGGTTGTTGGTTGTTTTGATACGGGGGAACAAATGGACGATTAATATTACGATGCATAGCAAATGGATTGAATGTTTGTTGTTGTGGAGGTCGTTGAGATTCGTAATCAAGAGAACGAGGTCGGAAATTGATGGTTGGTGACACACCGGTTAACCGGAAAGTCGAATCCGGTGATACTTGCGGGATGTTTTGTTGTGGTAAACGGGATTTTCTGGCCTTTTGCTTGTTGTTGTGGTGTTTTCTTAGACATTTTTAATAGAAAGAAGTGTGAGATTGTGTGAATTGAAGTGTTGTTTAGTTGTGTATTTATAGGGGATATTTTTTTGCCCACGTCTATTTTTCAAATGGTAACTTTTTTTTTTTTTTTTTTTTTTTTTTTTTTTTTTTTTTTTTTTTAGTCACAAACGGTCTAAACATTAAATGTGTGGGAGGTGTGGATCAAAATACAAAAAAATAGTCGGTCGAGCTTGAGACCGACTCCAACTCATTTTCGCTTGTTTCTGGGTCGTGACCTTCTCCCCACAATAGTGACGACCGACTCGACCGATTGAGACCGAGTCGGTCTCGGTCGTTATTGCATGCGGCCTTAGAGCTCTAGGTGTGGGTGAGGAGGTAAAACTCCTCATTTGGGCCTTACGGGGTACCACATCACTTTAACAAACCTCTCCTACGACCTTCCTCACTCACAACTAACTTCAACTTAGGGCCCGTTTGTTTTGAGGGTTTGGAATGGGTTTTAAGTTGATGTGACAATAATTATGTGTTTGGTTTGATCTTTTAATAAAACGAATGATAGATTGAATGAGAAATTGATAGGATATTAGTTAGGTGGGTATGGGTGATTTGTTAATTTTGTGGGCCCTTCGTTTTTTTCTCTCTAGTATATGTGGGCCATTTTAATATTATTTCATATTCTATATTATTTTATTATTTAAATAATTTTTTTTTTAAATTTGTTATAAAATATAATTTAAATATATATAATTTCTCTGTCCTATACCCACCTCATATCCAAATGCTATACCAAATCTAAATCTTAATCCAAACCCACTTACAAACCAAACGGACCCTTACTCATTTGAGCCCCACCACTTACAACTTTATTTTTTTTATTTCAATTTTTCAAATAAACAAAATTCATTTAATTCAAATTATACATTTTTTTTTTTAAGTTACAAAATAGTTAGGGAAAAAAAAATCGTATACTAGTTGTTAATTCCTACCACTTCTTGCATGTACTTGACTTAAGCCCATTCCTACCACTTCTTGCCTGTATTTGACTTAAGCCCATTCTAGCCAAAAAAAAAAAAAAAAAAAAAAAAAAAAAAAAAAAAAAAAATCATCTTTTTCTTCTTACCTCTACACACACATTATAAGTTTTGTTAAACATTACAAGTTTAATTCAAATTCACGTACTTCCTAAGTTAACATTAACAAATATATAAAAATTTATTGGGAAAAAAAGAAAAAAAAAACGTTCACATACAAAAAAACTGCAAAAGGTATAAGTTTTAAGCTCGTCGTGCAGACGGGGAGCCTTCTATTGGCGAGGGATAAGGAAAGGAGGGGGTATGGTGGCGAGGGATGAGGAACTGCCAGCGTGGCAACGACGAGGCTCGAGTAAACAACACCGGACGCTCTTAGAGCACAAGGTGCCATGACATATCCATTTTACTCATTCGGGGCCCACGGGGTGCCACATCACTATAACAAACCTCCACAACTAACTTACCTCACTCACAGCTAACCTCAGCTTACTCATTTGTGGCCCACCACTTACAACTTTATTTTTTTATTTAAATTACCAAATAAACTAAAATCATTTCATTAAAAACTAAAATACATTACAACATACTAATATTACACGCAACTAAAAATAACGATACGAAAAAATACGATACGTAAAAAAACGATACGGGAAAAAAAAATACAACACATATTAATAATAGGAAATGTAAACATTTTACTCGTCATCGTCATCGGCATTTCGGAATTTTTTCATTATTTTTGCTTGTCTCTTGCGAATGATAGCGGCTTTATCCGGGTCAGAAGTCTGGTTGGGATCTAGCAGGAGAAACTTCATCTCCTTCATCTCTAACGCCTTCACTTCCTTCTCCCTCCTCTCCTCGTAACAATCCATTTGAACGTTAGCTTTTTGCGAATATTTTTCAGATAATTGTCCCGAAAAAGTACTCAATTGACTGCCACCGGAGCTCGCCGCGCTCGACGTATCCGCCGACTTTTGTTTCTTTGCAGCTCAACTCTTTCTGTCGCCATCTCTTTCGGGACGAGGTCGTGGCCGAATATATCCTCGAGATATGTAATGTCTATTGGATCCTCGGCATCCCATTTCGGGTAATTTTTCAAAATCTTCCAAACGTGAATATGCATGAACTCTTTCGAACCAAAACGTTCTTCAAAGTTGTTCTTCGCATTTTCGAGATGATCGTGCTCATTTTCACCACTTCGACGCTGCAAATGTTTATAAACAGCGTTGAATTTTTGATAGTCGCCACTAATCCTCGTCTATTTACCAGCGATCATATTTTTGGTATGAGGGTCACCGGCAGTTTGAACGTTGAACAGCTCCATAATTTCGTTCCAAAAGAAATCTTCGGAATGGTCATTTCCCATATCTTTGTCTTGGGAAATTTCTACCCAAATTTTCGCAAGTAACTTTTCTTCGGTCTTGGTCCATTTCCTTTTGGTAGTCTGGGCTACTGCTTCCACATCATCGTCATCATCAGCGTCCAAATCTACGGCTTTTTTGATTTTCTTGCCATCGTTTTTTTCCCTCGGGATTTGGCCGGTTTACGTGGTTGTGGTACTTTGAATTGCGAATCGGACAGTTGTAATTCAAGTTGTGGTTGTGGTAGAGATTGAGGAAACGATGACGGTTGTGACGGGTTAAATAATTATGGTGTCGAAAATCGTTGGGGGTAAGTTAGGAATCCTTGTTGAAACGCATATTGTTGGTTAAGAAAAATTGCCTCCGGATTGAGTTGTTGCATACCATATGGCGATGAAGAGTTTGAATTTTGCGACGAGGGGTAGACGGGTTTGACGATCCCCTGTATTGTTTCGGGTTTGAATTGAGGAGGTTCGTGAAATACCCTCTTTCATTCGGGTTTTGAGACATTTTTTTAGTGAGTTAAGATATATAGAGTATAATGATATTTTTTGTTAGTTGAATTGTAGTGAGAAAATTATGTGTATAATGGTTTGGAGGTTTAATTGATTTTATTTAAAAAAAAAAACATTTGAAAACGATAATATATCTGTTTTTCTTATACCATGGCCCACTCCAACGGAAGTAATGTCAGAAAATAAGCCTTGCCGTGTAGACGACGAGGTGACGGCGGGGGGAGTGGTGTCACGGCGAGGAACAGCAAGGGTGCCACGTAGGCATGACGAAGTGGACACCGTCCGCTCTTAGCCACTTTGTCACTTTAGTGTCGCCTCTGCATCACTTTTAACAATCACACACCAAATACACCTCCTCATGGCTTGAGCCATTTATACCTTTTAAGACCCATCATTTTATTTTCTTGTTTATTTTTTCAAAGCAACTAATTTTTTATTTATTAAATTAAACTACAAATAACATAAAAAAGAAAAAGAAAAAAGAACCCCACTAAACTTATTAACTTTAAATAAGTCAAATACATCCAACAACCCACTCTTTTAGTGAAGTGGGTCATTCATCACCGCCCCTTAAAGGACATGTTTGTAATGTAAGCTACTTAGTAGAATCAATAGTTACTTTAAGTCATAGCTTGTTATCCATTATTTCTTGGTCCGGTTGCTTATCTGTCACGTTCTCTATGTGACATACTTTGTTTTTCAAATCTTCATAGCATCTGATTAAAAAATTATGAGCCGAGGCAGGAGTCTTACCTTCATGACTGACGAAAGTACAATGTTTGTCACTATTAACCTTTCTCCAACTATTAAAACCTTTTTACAGTAAGTGTGTTAGATCCAACTCTCCCTATAGGCTTTCTACCAAAAAGATAACATAGGAAACAAAATGCATCATCATTCTTATCAGAATATTCCAACCACCAAAATCTTTTAAACCATGTTGCTTGGAAGCTACGCTTATGAAGACCACAAGGAGTAAGAGGATAATGTGATTTAACAAGTTGATAAGGTCCGAGTCTAATATAAGTTCGTCTAATCTCATCTTGTTGGTTTACAGGATAACTTGATATCGGAGGTCGCAAACTTGGATTACGAATCAAAGAGTCTAATTTGACCTCATTGGAATTAAATGTAGCATTTGTTTCAGGTTCAACTTGAACTTTGTTAGTGCAAACGTTACGACGATTAATCTATACAGTATCTTCATGTTTTAGTGATGACAAACATGTAAGTTGTAATACATATTTTTTCCGCCCAAATCATGTTTGAATTTGAAATCCCCAACTTTCCGCCCAAAACATGTAACTTGTAATGATGACAAACATGTGGTTGATAAGAATGTGGCTTTATACAAATGTGGTTGATAAGTGATAACAATGTGGCTGATACAAATATTGAGGCTGATAAAAATGTGGTTGGTACTTTAGTTGATGAAAACATTGACGCTGGTATAAATGTGGGTGATAACAATGTGAATGATACAAATGTGGTTAATACTTTAATTGATGAAAACAATGAGGCTGATAAAAATGTGGTTGATAAAAATGTAGCTGATACATATGTGGTTGATACTTTAGTTGATGAAAACACCGAGGCTAATACAAATGTGGTCGATAACAATGTGGATAAGGGTAAGGGTAATAGTATTGAGGAAGAAGTTATTGTTAAAAAGAATCTTGACAAGGGTAAAGGTATAATGATTGAAGATAGTGTAGTAAGGAAGAAAAGGAAGGATGTATCAAAGGGTAATGGTATAGTGATTAGAGAGATGAGAATCCGTCACTGGTAAACGATAGTGATAGTGATAGTGATAGATTTTTAATAACTTCTCTCCATGCTGGTATAGTGATTAGAGAGAATGAGAATTCGTCATTGGGTAGACGACATATATTTGTGGATTTAGAGAGAAAAAAAAACTTTGAATCGAAATTAAAAGTCTATCGTTTTTAAAAATCCTCCTCAATTGAGAAGGATTTAATACTTCCCATTGGATCCAGGTTCTATATGCCTTAGCAAGTGGGTTTTTGTTATGGTTTTACATAAGTTCAATCGACAAGATCATTGCCAAATGTGGTCAAAGGCAAGAAAAGCTCAAGGACCTAAGTAAAGGTAAACAAAGAGCATTCAACAAGTTTCCAAGTGAGACGGCTGGTAAACAAGTTGCCCATGGATATTTTATGGTAAAAAGTTGAAGGGAGTGACTTCTTTTCAGCTAATATCTTTGGTGGATGAGCATACTTGTGTTAGAAGCTCGAAGTATGGTACACTAGTCGATTACAAATGGATAGGGAAACACTTCGGAGTTGAGATCAAGGTCAACCCACAAATAAAATTGCATGAAATAGGAGACTTGGTCATGAAAAAATACAAGTGTATAGCGACTCCAAAGTTTATGGAGGTATACATGAACTAGGGTCGGATTTACCTGACCCGAACCCGAACCTGAACTTGATAAGGCTTATAGGGTTGGGTTTAATCGGGTTAAAAAAGCTTGTTAGGTTGGTTTGATCCGAATCTGATAACCTGATATTGTTATCGGGTCGGGTTATATGACACCCCCAAAATTTACAACGCAGCGGAATACCAATTTGGGTGTCACTTCATAATTCATAAAAACAAGTTACATAAAACGACCTCAAAAGAGACGTTTAATAAAATGTCACATTCGATTTGATAAATCAGAGTACAAAGGTCCCAACAATTTATATTTAAAACTTAAGTTACAAGAGTTCAAAAATTACTCATTTGCATATTTAAAGAAAATAATTATCGAATGTCAAGAAAACAAGTCCTTCAATGTTTGATATTCACGCGACTCCGATTGCTCCCAATGCTCAGCTAGCAAATAATACCTGAGAAAATACATGCTAAAAAGTCAACATAAAGTTGAGTGAATTCATAGAGTTTAATAAGTAATAAGTTGAATACAAGCATTATTTATCAATAGACATATAACAAATACATGTCGGGAAATAAGATTTACAGCATTGAGCTCACGAAACCGAACCTTGACTATGTCTAAATGATGCCCCGCACAAGGGTAATCTTGCCAATTACCCTAAATTCTCAATATTATATGTCCGTTTGACCCACAGATGTCAAATGAGCGCTACTCACCCGGACAGGCTTGTCAAGCCAAATATGCATATTTATAATACTAGCGTTCACACAAAATTAACGGTTCATGATGGGGACTTAAGCAAGAATACTCAATGTCAGATGTCCATAAATCATATAATCGGGTTTAGCATACCAAAAGCTACTTGTATTCAGTTTGTAAAACTAGCATGTATCCCCCTCGCGAGGTTTATAAAACATTTAAATGAGTAAAGGCGAGGCTATGAACTCACCTTAAGAGCAACGAGATCAGAAGTAAAATGGATCTTCGGACGAGTGCGAAGCGTCTAAGCACAACCTAAAAGACGTGACGCGACTTAGAATGATAAAGAAGAGCGATATGAAAAAGTAAATCAAATGATCACGAGATATGTTTCCGAGATAAGCATGGCATTACACTAAGACTTAACCCAAGATATTTTCACTCTAAGATTGATGTTCGACCAGGTCTTATAGGTAATAAAACACCAACCAAGTTTCATCCCTCAATTCTTATTTTACCTATGTGTATCTACACGTCTTAGAGTTCAAGACAAGACGTAAAATATTAAATTATGGATTTGACTTTATTTTATAGACCCCTAACTCCTAATCTATAAATGATATGAATACAAGTAGCTTTTGGTAAGCTAAACCCGATTATATGATTTATGGACATCTGACATTGAGTATTCTTGCTTAAGTCCCCATCATGAACCGTTAATTTTGTGTGAACGCTAGTATTATAAATATGCATATTTGGCTTGACAAGCCTGTCCGGGTGACTAGCGCTCATTTGACATCTGTGGGTCAAACGGACATATAATACTGAGAATTTAGGGTAATTGGCAAGATTACCCTTGTGCGGGGCATCATTTAGACATAGTTAAGGTTCGGTTTCGTGAGCTCAATGCTGTAAATCTTATTTTCCGACATGTATTTGTTATATGTCTATTGATAAATAATGCTTGTATTCAACTTATTACTTATTAAACTCTATGAATTCACTCAACTTTATGTTGACTTTTTAGCATGTATTTTCTTAGGTATTATTTGCTAGCTGAGCATTGGGAGCAATCGGAGTCGCGTGAATATCAAACATTGAAGGACTTGTTTTCTTCACATTCGATAATTATTTTCTTTAAATATGCAAATGAGTCATTTTTGAACTCTTGTAACTTAAGTTTTAAATATAAATTGTTGGGACCTTTGTACTCTGATTTATCAAATCGAATGTGACATTTTATTAAACGTCTCTTTTGAGGTCGTTTTATGTAACTTGTTTTTATGAATTATGAAGTGACACCCAAATTGGTATTCCGCTGCGTTGTAAATTTTGGGGGTGTCATAGAATGGCATCAGAGCATTAGTTATAGCGAATTAGGTCGTTTTCAAAACCTAAACTATAACTGATTTTCGATTTTTTTTAAAGTCTTTCACCATTGTTCGATATCCGCGTACGCTTGCTCCCAGGTAACTTATATGCTCTATTTTGCATATGACTAATGAATATATCCCCTAGTCATGATTTTGCTCTCTCATGCCTACTCTTACATTCTTGTGATCTATAAAACTTTTTCAAGACATTGTAGTTGATCACAATGGTCTCATTTACTATTAAGACATTGTGGGTTACACAATGGTCTCATTTACTTCATTAACATTGTGAGTTGCACAATGGTTTCTTTTATTTGTCAGACATTGTAGGTGATTACAATGGTCTATAAACTCTTTCATAACCTTATATACTATCATTACATCTGATGGCGAAACTCATTACAATTTATCAATTCCTCTTGATTTCTTTACTCCCCGTAAACTTATGTTTTCTGAGCATTTCTGCACCCTTTTTCGAATTGATACAAATTATATAAAAGACCATCTATATACACTTGATTTTCTCTTGACTATTTATACCTATTTACAAGAGCGTTATTTTTTATTTGTATAAGGATATTTATTATAAACGTTTTATCCGACTCTTTACACTCAGTCTCTATAGCACCATGTCAATAAATTACCCCACTACTACCTTACAAACTAATAACATGATTCACGACTATTTTAGCTCTGACTAGCTCAGAATTGACTATTTTGTCACCCCTTTACAAATTATTTGGTAAATTACCTTGTAAAACTAGTTTACTATCATCTTTTAAACCATTTTCGCTAAACTTTTAATACAATGCTTTCCACTCTCTTACAAACTACTTTACCATCATCTATAAACTAAATTACTGATATACTACTATTACATGTATTAATGAATTCGTTTACTTTAACCTCTTAAGAACGATGTGGTGATCTCTGAAACATTTTCACTACTTTATTTCCTTTTGATGATTTTGACATTCGGTGTGCTTTGTCAATTCCACTAGTAATTTTATTGTTCAACTCCGAGTGTGAACATTCTTCTTATGCCTTTGAATCATGTATGTTGTTTTCGTTATCCAATATTTTGAAATCTTCCAATTGATGGGAGTACGACCTTAACTTGTCATCCCGGATCGTGCTATCCTTAGGCACTTACTTTTGCGAATGTGATTGACTAATGTCATATTATTTTTCTCTTTACTGCTTCTTATGATTTTGATGAATCATATCGTTAATTAGGCATCCTTTTATTTATTGTAGCATTTAATCTTGTTATGTATTTTGTTTTGTGATGGACATACTTAAGTAGGATGATTTATAATCGTCTTATTGAAATGAATTGGGAGCAATCGGAGTCGCGTGGATATCAAACATTGAAGAACTTGTTTTCTTCACATTCGATAATTATTTTCTTTAAATATGCAAATGAGTCATTTTTGAACTCTTGTAACTTAAGTTTTAAATATAAATTGTTGGGACCTTTGTACTCTGATTTATCAAATCGAATGTGACATTTTATTAAACGTCTCTTTTGAGGTCGTTTTATGTAACTTGTTTTTATGAACTATGAAGTGACACCTAAATTGGTATTCCGTTGCGTTGTAAATTTTGGGGGTGTCACACATTAAGGTTGACTTATTTATCGTATCGGGTTATCGGGTCAACCCGAAAAGTATTATATTGCTAAAACTACTACTTAAAACCTAAATTGTTCACTCATTTGACATGTTTAGATTTTTGTGAACCTCTTAAAATATACTTTATTTCAGTTGAAATAAGAAGAAACACTTTGTCTAATGTGCATCATTAACATAACAATACTACACTTTAATGAAAGTGAAAGCATCCTGCATCCTTGACTCGTAAAGGCAGTTGATATAACATTGCAAACACAATATTGTTCAAGCGCAAGAAATATATATGTTGTCAACTCCTGTTATTTCTACTTCTACTGTTATTGGGCTTTTATTGTACTACAAGTCTCAACAAATGGACTAAAATATAGGTTGCGTACTCATTCATGTATATACAGTTGGCTTTATCTTATAACCCGATAACCCGAAGCACACGTCCCGACCTCACATAACCTGACCAGAATCCCACCAGAACCCGATAACCTGATTTCTTATGGAGTCGGGTTGCGGGTTAGTTTTTTTCAACCAAAACCCGAATCAACCTGACCCGACAACGCTCCATAACCCAACCCGATAACACCCCTGCGTATGGTCCCCACTAGTTAATAATTAGTAATCATAAATCTTTTATATAATAAAACAAAACCGTGCTTTCGTATTTTAGAAAAAAAGAATATTTCATTATTAGGTAATATTATTATTATTATTATTATTATTTTTTAATTTAAAATTTTAAAAATTTGTTTTGTTGATATACTATATAACTAGAAGATAAATAAAAAAAATATAGATAAGATGCAATACTAAACAAGTACAAGATATATACAAAAAAAAAAAAATATAGATAAGATGCAACTAACAACAGGATTAAAATTTTTAAATGATTATCTTTAATAATAAACAAATATAATTAAAAATCATAAATAAATAAAAAAAAAGATTAAATTATTTGTTTGTTAAGAAATAAAAATATATCATTAAAAAAAATTTAAAAAACTTGGGCGTGTGCGGATATTATAACTAGTATGATATGAACAACATTAAAAGTAAATTAAGTATTTTAAACAGATATTAAACTTTTGGTTATTTAATAAAAATGTAAACGTAATATTTTAGGTGTGAAGCATATATACCGCCTTCCATTCCCTAAACCCTAATCAATCTCGACTATAGTCCTCAATATACGCTTAATATTTAATTATTTATTATATGTATAAGCATAGTATGGGGTGGTATTTGTGATTTACTTGGTTTGTGTTGGAAAATTTAGTGCACTTGAGGGATCAATTCACACCTGGTAATGGGTTTGGAGGTATGGAGTATACACCCATTTGGTCACTGAATCCCCTGACTCAATAGTGGTTATGTTGTGAATCTGCTGCATGTTGATTCAGCTACTAGTGTGTTTCCACTGATGTGTTAACGATTACCACTGCAAGGGTTATTGTTTCCACTGCAAGGGTTGTTGTTACCACTGCAAGGGTTATTGTTACCACTGATAGTGTTAACATTACCACTGCTAGTGATAATGTTTCCACTGATAACCACTGATCCCTATTATTATGGAAAGTATAATTAATGGGCCGTTAATTATACATAATTCCATGGGCTAGGGTTTGAGTAAACTCTATTATAAATAGAGGTCATAACTGATTTGCATGGAAGAGAAGGACACAAACCCTAAACACTAAATACGCATCTGGTTCTTGATTTGTGCCTAAAACAAGAACTTCACTTGGTCTTATCCCATAGAGATATTCGTGTAACCCAGGCATAGGGTCGAATAGTTTCTATTGGAAAGTGATACCACGATTTCAAGTGAATATCCGGTACCTTCATTGATTATCTTAACCCTAATCTGGAACTGTTTTGCAGCTATACAACCAACAATCAATAGAAACTATTAGTGATAATCAATGGCTGCTGCTATGAGACAAATGGCTGCTAACTTTTCCAAGTTGGAAAAGTTTGAAGGTGTTGATTTCAGAAGATGGCAAAAGAAGATGCACTTCTTGTTGTCAAGTATGAATGTGGTGTATGTTCTCACGACTGAGATTCCAGAAGATCATGGAGATGATGCTACTATGGATCAGATGAGGGCAAGGAGCAAGTGGGAGAATGATGACTACATATGCAGAGGTTTAATTCTCAATGGTATGTCTGATTCTCTATTTGATATTTATCAGAATGTTGAAACTTCTCAAGAACTATGGGATTCCTTGGAAGCCAAGTATATGGCTGAGGATGCATCAAGTAAGAAGTTCCTTGTAAGTAATTTTAACAATTACAAAATGGTTGATTCTAGACCTGTCATGGAACAATACAATGAACTTCTTAGTATACTTGGTCGATTCACACAACACAAGATGAACATGGATGAGGCTATTTCAGTCTCTTGTATCATCGATAAACTACCTCCTTCTTGGAAAGAATTCAAGCATATGCTTAAGCATAAGAAGGAGGAGTTAACTCTTGTTGAGTTGGGCAGTCACTTGCGCATTGAGGATTCACTCAAAGCTCAAGACATTGACAAGCCAAAGAGTAGCACTGCTACTGGTCCATCAGTTGTCAATATGGTGGAGCATAACAACTCTACCAAGTACAATGACAACAAGGGCAAACGTAAGCATCAAGATAACACCAAATCTGATCTTAACAAGAAACCTAAGGTGACTTGTTGGAAGTGTGGGAAACCTGGACACTTCAGGAAAGATTGCAAGGGTGGTAAAGTTGGAAACAAATCCAATGGATCAGGTACAAGTGGAGGGAATGGTAACACCAATTCTCTGAAAGGTCAGAATGTGTTTAATAAGTCTTTTAAGATTTATTATGTTACATATATATCTGATATTTACTTTGTGCAGGATGATGATGTTGCTTGGTGGGTTGACTCTGGAGCTACAATTCATGTGTGTAAAGATAGAAGCTGGTTCAAGACCTACAAGTCAATGAATGATGGTTCTATTCTTCACATGGGAAATGAGTCAACTGCCCTGGTGCATGGAAAAGGATGTGTTGAGTTGAAGTTTAGTTCTGGAAAGATTGTTTCTTTATTTAATGTTTTACATGTTCCTGATATTAGAAAGAATTTGGTTTCTAGTAGTGTTTTAAATAATTGTGGTTATAAACAGGTTATTGAATCTGATAAGTTTGTTTTATCTAAAAATGGTGTGTTTATTGGTTTTGGTTATTTATGTAATCAAATGTTCAGACTTAATATTGTTCATGATAATATTGATTCTGCTTTCATATCTACATCTAAACTTTATGATTCAAACCTTTGGCATGCAAGACTTGGCCATGTACATTTTAAAAGAATGCAAGATATGTCTAAGGATGGGTTAATTCCAGCCTTTGATGTGAACATTGAAAAGTGTAAAACTTGTATGTTGAACAAGATAACTAAGAAACCTTTTCAAGGAGTAAAACGTGAAACTAAAGTTTTGGAGTTAATTCACAGTGACCTTTGTGATTTACATGCAACTCCCTCTTTGGGGAATAAGAAATACTTTGTGACTTTTATTGATGATGCTTCTAGGTTTTGTCATGTTTATTTATTACATTCTAAAGATGAAGCATTAGATAAATTTAAAGTATTTAAAACTGAAGTTGAATTGCAACAAAGTTCCCTGATCAAAAGATTAAGGACTGATAGGGGAGGTGAGTACATGGATACTCTGTATTTTCAGTCTGTTTGTATAATCCATGAAACGACTGCCCCTTATACTCCTCAGCAAAATGGTATTTCTGAAAGGAAAAACAGGGTGCTGAAGGAGATGGTTAATTCCATGTTGTCCTATTCAGGGCTGAGTCAAGGGTTCTGGGGTGAAGCTATGTTAACAGCTTGCTATTTATTAAATAGGGTTCCCAACAAAAGGAACAAAGTTACCCCTTATGAACTTTGGACTAAAAAGAAACCTAACCTTAATTATCTTAGGATATGGGGTTGTAGGGCTGTTGTAAGACTCCCTGATCCAAAGCAGAAAACTTTGGGTGAAAGAGGCATTGAATGCATCTTTGTTGGATATGCTGAGCATTCCAAGGCATATAGGTTTTATGTTATAGAACCTAATGAGTCTGTTTCAATTAACTCAATAATTGAATCAAGGGATGCACTATTTGATGAGAACAGATTCTCATCTATCCCTAGACCAAGTCAAAGGATTCCAAATGGAACCAATGACAATGGTGTTTCAGAGGTTCCTGCTGATGAGGTTCCTGCTGATGAGGTTCCTACTAATGAGGTTCCTGCTGAGGTTGTGGAACAACAACCTGAACCTGAGCTCAGAAGGAGCAATAGGGTGAGGACTCCAAAGTCATTTGGACCTGAGTTTCAATTATACTTAATTGAAGGTACAAGGAGTGAGGTCTCTGACCAATACTCCTATTGCTTCATTGTGGAGGATGATCCCAAAACATTTGAAGAAGCAATGAAGTCCCAGGATGTTGCTTTCTGGAAAGAAGCAATTAATGATGAGATGGACTCCATCATGGGCAATAACACTTATGTGTTGACTGATCTACCACCTGGTTGCAAACCTTTAGGTAGCAAATGGATTTTCAAAAAGAAAATGAAGGTAGATGGAACTGTTGAAAAGTTCAAGGCAAGATTAGTTATTCAAGGCTTTAAACAAAAGTCAGGAATAGACTACTTTGATACTTATGCTCCAGTGGCACGTATCAGTACCATAAGATTGCTAATTGCTTTGGCATCAATTCACAATCTGATTATTCATCAGATGGATGTGAAGACAGCTTTCTTGAATGGTGATTTAGATGAGGAGGTTTACATGAACCAACCTCAGGGCTTTATCATGCCTGGCAATGAAAACAAGGTGTGTAAACTGATTAAGTCTCTTTATGGACTAAAACAGGCACCTAAGCAATGGCATCAAAAGTTTGATGAAGTGGTTTTGTCTAGTGGTTATTTACTTAATCAAGCTGATAAATGTGTATATAGCAAATTTGATGAATCTGGTAAAGGAGTCATCATTTGTCTATATGTTGATGACATGTTGATCTTTGGCACTGACCAAAATCAAGTTGATCTTACAAAAGAATTTTTGTCATCAAAGTTCTCCATGAAGGATATGGGGGAGGCAGATGTTATCCTTGGCATAAGGATTAAACATGAAAGTAACAAAATTTCTATATCTCAGTCTCATTACATTGAGAAGGTGTTAAAGAAATTTAATTACTTTGATTGTACTCCAGTGAGTACTCCTATGGATACAAGTGAGAAGCTAATGCCTAATACTGGCAAAGCTGTATCTCAACTTGAGTATTCTAGGGTGATTGGCTGCTTGATGTATGCCATGACTTGTACAAGACCTGATATTGCTTTTGCTGTGAGTAAACTGAGCAGGTATACTAGTAATCCTAGTGCTCATCATTGGCAAGCAATTCAGAGGGTCTTTAAGTATTTGAAGAGAACTATGGATTATAGTCTCTCATATACTGGTTATCCTTCAGTATTAGAAGGATATACTGATGCAAGTTGGATCAGTAACACTGAAGACAATTCGTCTACAAGTGGCTGGGTATTCCTACTTGGTGGAGGTGCAATTTCTTGGGCATCCAAGAAACAAACTTGCATTACCAGTTCAACCATGGAATCTGAATTTGTGGCTTTAGCTGCTGCTGGCAAAGAAGCTGAATGGTTGAAAAACTTGCTTCTTGAGATTCCATTGTGGTCTAAACCTATAGCACCTATTTCTATCCGTTGTGATAGTGCTGCTACATTGGCAAAGGCTTATAGCCAGATGTACAATGGGAAGTCTAGACACTTAGGTGTCAGGCATAGCATGATTCGTGAGCTTATCATGAATGGGGTGGTATCTATAGTGTTTGTTAAATCTCAACAAAACTTAGCTGATCACTTGACGAAGGGTTTGGCTAGAGACTTGGTTTTGAAGTCTGCTAAAGGGATGGGTTTAAGTCCAACTTAGTCACTGAATGCAAGGATACCCAACTCCCTTCTAAGGAAACTTGGAAGCTGAGTTCAATGTGGAAAGCTGATCATTTTGTGAACTGAAGCACATGTATTACAAACATCCCAAGGTTGTGCTTGTTACCTGCTGAAAGGAGGATGAAGTCTTCACTTCTTAATGGTTAATTTTCTTTGAAAAAGTGCTGAGCAGGAGCATGAATTAAAGATGAACCACCTATGTAAATGTTGAAGTTTTGCCGCTTCAGGAAGCTTTGGACTTTTAGCTTTTACAACATTTATGAATTGGATATGGACACATGGCTTGTATAGTGTCAGGAGTATTTTAGTGTTTGAAAACTTGTGTGTATTTATCATCAGGTATTCAAATGGGTTGAAGGGTTCAATTCTTAGAACACCCTGATTCTCGAATATTTGAAAGTATATGTACTAATGTGGAAATTCAATCCTCAGGATATTTTCATTTATGCACTTGTTTTGGTTTGTGTTTGAATTTTCATGCAAAGGTAGTGAACTAAATTTGGGGAGGATTGTTGGAAAATTTAGTGCACTTGAGGGATCAATTCACACCTGGTAATGGGTTTGGAGGTATGGAGTATACACCCATTTGGTCACTGAATCCCCTGACTCAATAGTGGTTATGTTGTGAATCTGCTGCTAGTTGATTCAGCTACTAGTGTGTTTTCACTGATGTGTTAACGATTACCACTGCAAGGGTTATTGTTTCCACTGCAAGGGTTGTTGTTACCACTGCAAGGGTTATTGTTACCACTGATAGTGTTAACATTACCACTGCTAGTGATAATGTTTCCACTGATAACCACTGATCCCTATTATTATGGAAAGTATAATTAATGGGCCGTTAATTATACATAATTCCATGGGCTAGGGTTTGAGTAAACTCTATTATAAATAGAGGTCATAACTGATTTGCATGGAAGAGAAGGACACAAACCCTAAACACTAAATACGCATCTGGTTCTTGATTTGTGCCTAAAACAAGAACTTCACTTGGTCTTATCCCATAGAGATATTCGTGTAACCCAGGCATAGGGTCGAATAGTTTCTATTGGAAAGTGATACCACGATTTCAAGTGAATATCCGGTACCTTCATTGATTATCTTAACCCTAATCTGGAACTGTTTTGCAGCTATACAACCAACAGTTTGCATGTGTCAGGTTCCATATACAAGCCGAATATCTAGCTTAGGATTGTTTAATTTAGCCTTGACTTACACTCCAAGTCTCGGTTATATTAGCAGCGCATTAGCCGGTTTCCATGTCCTTCTTGGAGTCGGCTTACCTCCCTCCTCATCTCTATAAAAGGAGGTGAGTGGGGAAGTGGTTTTTTGTACCATATTCTTTTCCATTGTTCTCAAAATATATAAATCATTCGGGAGCAGGTTACGTGTCGTTTGTGGTTTTTACTTTTCTGTCGAGCATAACAGTTTGTGGGTGTTAAGTTTAAGGTTTGATCGAAGTTCCACTTCTAGCTTCTTGGGTTGTTAGTTGATATCCAACATTCGTCATCATGAGTTTTATCAACCTTGATTGTGATGTGCAAGGTAGGCTCAGTATTTCATCAGATAATGAGGAAGATAATTGTGATGATGAAATTGACCACAGTTATAGTAATGCCTCTGATGACGATTGCAACTCAGATGACGGTGCGGATTATGACTATGTTGATGATAACTCCAGTGAAAAGAAAAGTTACCTTATATTAAAAGAAGATGAGTTGGATAAATGTCAAGAAAAAGAAATTGAAAAGGTAACTTCTGTATTATCTTTATCGAAAGATGATGCTGGCATGCTGTTGTTGAACTATAATTGGTGTGCTACTAATGTTAATGAAGCTTGGTTTGAAGATGAAGTTAAAGTTCGTGAATCTGTGGGTTTGTTAGACGTTCATCATGATGTTAAGTTTCCTAAAAATGATAAAAAGACCGTTGATTGCGGTATCTGTTTTGATTCTGTTAGGGTTGACGAGACTGCTAATTGTGGTTGTGATCATGTGTTTTGTAAGGTGTGTTGGGAAGAATATATTTGTATCGCTATTAAAGATGGCCCTGGATGTCTGACAATAAAGTGTCCTGAGCCGTCCTGTGGTGCTGCAGTAGGTCCTGATATGGTTAAAGTGTTGACTAATGGAGAAGAAAAGAAAAAGTATGATAGGTTTTGGGCTAGGTCGTATGTCGAGAGTAATAAGAAAATTAAATGGTGTCCTGGTCCAAGGTGCGATTGTGCTATTAAATTTGATAATCATAATTACAATGCTGATAATTATGATGTTACTTGTGATTGCAAGTGTGTTTTTTGTTGGAAGTGTATGGATGACGCTCATAGTCCTTTAGATTGTGAAACTGTTGGTAAGTGGGTGGTCCAGAATAAGGACGAGTCTGGGAATACTACTTGGATTATTGCATACACGAAACCTTGTCCAAAGTGCAGCAAACCAATTGAAAAGAATCTTGGTTGTATGCATATGACTTGTGCACAGCCTTGTGGACATGAGTTTTGTTGGTTGTGTCTTGCTCCTTATACAGGTAAGAGTTCACATTTTGATAGCCCTTGCAATGCTTATTATAGTGAAGTAGTGGGTGAAGCTAGTAAAAATAAACTACAACGTAAGTTAGCTCAAGAAGCAATTAAGAGATACACTCATTATTATGAACGTTGGGATGCAAACGAAAAGTCAAGAAAAAAAGCTTTTTCTGATCTTCACAAGATTGAAACAGTTGATCTCAAGACACTTAGTTCGAATTACAATATTCCTGAAACACAGTTAAAGTTCATTACAGATGCATGGTTACAAATAGTTGAATGTAGGCGAATGCTAAAGTGGACCTATGTGTATGGATTTTACATACCCGAAAAAGAAAAGGAGAAGAAAACTTTTTTTGAGTTTTTGCAGGGTGAAGCAGAGACTGGATTAGAAAGGCTTCATCTTTGTGCAGAAAAGGAACTACAAATCTACATTGAAAAAGAAGATGCAGAAGCAGCTACCATGGAAAACTTCAATTATACATTTAGGGAAAAGTTGAACCGTTTGACGAAATTGACTCAAACTTATTTTAAGAAGTTGGGGAGGGCATTAGAGAATGGTCTTTCACAGGTTGACAATTCTGATATTTGATAATCGTTGATATGTTGGAATATGTAATGACTTCTGTTAACTTAATACTTTGATCACATTTATGATCACTTGGATGCAAACATGCTCTTTTTTGTTATTCCTCATATAATAATGATCCCACTGTGATTCTTTATGTTGGTTGCTTTTCTATGGATACCAAAATACGTTACAAAATGGTGACACCCAAGCGTTGGTCTAAGCCTTTTCTTTTTGAACGAAAAAGAAAAAAAGAGTTTGTCTAGTTCATATAGCGATGACAGTTTGCATGAATTTTGTGTAAACTTTTGAACATGGTGATTTTAAGTTCATTGCAACAAGATTTATACAAACAATCATTACAACAAAAATATCAAATGCACGCAGATTTTTGCACAAACAATTTTTCTAAATTAACAGCTAGATTTACATATAGAATATGGCCATCTAGCAAGATACCAGGAGGTCGGGATTGCAAAGATTAATTACAAAAAGAGGAACACCAGTTATCGAACTAGTGGATCCAATTTAGATGAGCCTTTCTTAGCCTACATGATACATACAGGGGCGGTTTTGGGCCGGCGCACCATCAACAACCGAGCCGGGCCCAACCCAATAAGGGGCACTAAAATTTTTATACCCATTATATATACTAGGCCCAACCCACTATGGATATTATAATATAGGGGCACTCTTTTTATTTTCTCTCGTGCCGGGCCTAATTGTTTATTGACGTTCTCAGCACCGCCCCTGGATACATATATGAAAGAAGATAGCTTGATATATCAAGGATCAACTTCTTTGCCGCTCTTGTACACGCTTTCTAAAAGCATGCAAAAGTTTTTAATTTTGTTTGTACTTTTGGATGTGTATGAATTTAATTAATTAAATTTTGGGCAAATACCACCAAAATGCACTAAACTTGACACATTTTGTAATTCTATGTAGTTATTTTTATTTTTATTTATTTATTTTTTGAAGTAAGAAATTTTCAAATTTCGACTATTCCCCATTCTATGTCGGTGCCCGTTCTACATGTATTTTCTAAATCATTTTTTTTTCTAATATATGATCGTTATATTTTCCCCTATATAATAATCTCATCCCACCATACCTTTTGTAACAAATCACTTCCTAACCCTAACCCTAACCCTAACCATAAAAATGAGATCTTCATCTTCCTCCACATCGTACCATCGTTACAACCAAGATGTGTCGAAAAAGACACATTGTGACTGTCCATATCCTATTCTAGT
This sequence comes from Artemisia argyi, assembly GCA_030686995.1. Classification (NCBI taxonomy): domain Eukaryota; kingdom Viridiplantae; phylum Streptophyta; class Magnoliopsida; order Asterales; family Asteraceae; genus Artemisia; species Artemisia argyi. Next base: position 64,978,248 of record CM060689.1, read on the forward strand.
TCAGGTAGCATGGACACTTGATAATCCATGTAGACGTTTCAAGGGCTGCCCAATACGAGATAAAAGGAAGAAGTGTGAAGTGTACGGTTTTCTTGATCCTGAACTTCCTAGTGATTACTACAAATAGTTGTTTTATGATTTGTATGAGGAGAACAAAGCTTTGAAGAACATGTACAATAAATCAAGAGCTATGGATGATTGTAATAAGCAGATGGTGATTGATTCAAACTCCCAGATGGTTATGCTGAATGAGTCAAACAAGTAGATGGTTATGCTTTATGAATTGAAGGATGATTTGACTTTTATAAAGTCAAAAATGAATGTCAATGATAGGCTAATGTTAGTGGTTTGTTTGTGTTTGTTGTTCCTGTGTCTTGTAATTGGGTATCTTGTTATCTATTAATAAAATGTTGCTTTATAATGTTTTGTATCAATCTTATGGTTTATGTTTTTTTCCCTTAAAAAACATCAGTTTCAATTCGGACCGCAAGTTTGTTTTGTTGAATGCAAATGTTCAAGTTTATCCAACATGTGGTAATGACAGGTTGAAAAAACTCAGGTTACTACCAAACTTTGCACAAGTGAAATGAGATTCTTTGCACACACTGTTTTTTTCTTATCTTGTAAATTTACTGTTTTTTCCACATCATGCGTGCAATATGAAATGAGATTCTTTGAAAAAGTATTCATGTCCGCATATTGTCATGACTGCACAATAGCATGCTTGCACATTATTATGCCTGCAAGAAGGGTATCAAATACTATTTTTTTCTTGCCTGCAAATTGATTGTTTTGGCAGTATTGAAACACTAACCAAGCATACCTATTTTCTCTATAAAAACCAAACACACCAAACAAACACCCACCACCCCATTCTAGCATCTGAAACAATGTGTTCCAACAAGAAAGGTTGATGCAAACACACCATGAGTTCCAACATTGTCTGTTTTTTCATTTTTTGTTAGATTTTATTTTATTTTTTATTTTTTTTTTCTTTTTGCGCAGAAATCATTTACATTTCAAGCAGTGACACAAGTTCCTTTCACTATTCAAGCAAGTCTGACGGTGCTGAATATCCTATGCCATGGGAAGACTACTTTCCGAAGCATTATTCTGGTTCGGTCATAAAAATGGATGATGCTAGCAAGATTCAAACTCCAAAACGGATTTCCAAACAGGCTTTTGATGACAGGGTTAAGGTGCTAGCCCTTCCCAATGCTTAGACTTGTGAAGAAATTGGTATCAAACCATTTGCTCCAAAAATTCCCAAAGATTGTTCAAAAGGGAAAAGAAAAAAAGAATGGGTTAGTTGACTTTCAAAAGATTGTTAGGCTTAAATTCCCTTGAATAAACTTGTTGTAACCCTTAGGAACTACTTTATTTGACTTTCTAAAGTCAATTTTCAAGCGTAATGAAGTAACATGACTTGCTAATAGTCATATTTATGATATCCATGATAACTACCAAATTTTGCACAAGTGATAGCTTTGTACAAGTCGTAAATATAGGTTGTAAATACAAGTTATAAACACAAATTTTGCACAAGTCAAAACTTGATTAATAACATTAAAAGTTTAACCCCAAACTTACATACTAGAGTTTGGTCTATACACAACATACAGATTCACAAAAGATGTGCACAACATAAAAAGTTTGCTACATCTGTATTACAACATACAGATTCACAAAAGACAATAAGACATAAAGTTTAGCTAATGTTTGATAGTTACTACCAAATATGACAAATTGGTAACAAAGTTAATCCACATAATCTGAATTGGTCTGTGATGAACCAATCCCATGAATGCTCTTTGCAAGTTTCTTCTTTAAAATTCTTTCACTTGGTGGCCTTGGTCTTACAAAGTTGCCTCTTGGTCTATTTTGGCCAGCTTGTGCTTGTCTTCCATGGTTCACAGCTTCTTGTCTTCCATTGTTCAGTTGAGATTGTTGAGTTGGTGGTTCAGGTTGTTGCCTTGGTTGTGTAGCAAGACCTTGGCTTTCTTCAATTGGGTCTGCTACCACTCCTTTTGAACCAATACCCCGTCTAACTCTCTTCCCTAATGTTCCTAAACTTGATGTACATGCACTTGACACACTTCCAAACAAAGATCTCTTCACACCCAAGCTACTAGCACCTTTGATAGGTACATAAACTCTTGCACCTAAACTTGGTTCTCCAACCCCTCACTTGCTGCTCTTGCAGGTTCTCTTGTAGGTTCTCTAGTTGCATCAACTCTTGTAGATTCTACTGTTTCATCTGTTCCATTATTAGTCTTCCTTGGTCTCCCTTTTTTAGCAGGTTGCTTTGGTGGTTTCAATACAGTATGAGTAGAACAAGATAGCATGTTGTGTCCTTTTTGTAAACAATTACTACATGTCATCTCCACACCAGCCTTAGGTACTCTATTAGGGTTTTTTCTTTCATGTTCTGCCCTGACTCTTTGTTTCCCAGGCCTGCTTGGAATTTTTTAGGTTTTGGAGCTAGTACTTTAGAGTATTGACTATAGTCTGGACAAAAGGTCATCCTACCCACAAGATTCATGTATTGATGGTATATTTGATGGTTGACATCTACCCTAAAACAAGTTGGAAGATAATCTTCTAGCCTCGTGTTTATTTTAAACATGGCAGCAATTGCATGAGGGCATGGCAGACTTGAGAGTTGCCACATTCTGCATGAAAAGGTTCCCACATTCTCATCAACTTTGAATGCATCACAGCCATTCCTAACTTCATGTGTGTCCCCTCCAACAGGAATAACATGGCAAAACCTATTGTTTAACATTAAGTATATAAGTAATTTTAATAAACACATTCCACTATGCATGTGTAAATAAAAACTAATATTTACATACACGTGTTCATCTTTGTTTAACTCAAGCCTTTTATGAATATTTGGGCAAATGGCACCAGTCCATGAATCCATAATATTCCTCATTGTATTTAACCTTTCCATAACAATAACCCTCATGGACTTCAACATGGTTATTTCCTGACACTTAACAACACTGAATTGAAGCACTCACTAAAACCTTTCTCAACAGCTGCATAGTTAGTACCTAGCTTAAAGAAAGCTCTTGACCAAGTTTTAGGATCTTTTTTTTTTTTTTTTTTTTTTTTTTTTTTTTTTTTAACTAAATACTCATGTGCACCAGGATTGGCTTTCCTAATTCTATGCATAATCTTATTGAATAGTTCTCGATAACTTGCCTTTGATGTAGCGCAAAATAAACTTCTAAATTCTACACCACTTTATAGCTTTCTGAAACCTTCATAGATGTGCCTAGCACATTATCTGTGCTTAGTTAATGGCATCACATCCTTGATAGCCTCAATCAAACCCTTCATATACAAATATACATTACAAATAATCAGTCAAAGTCAATTATGAATTAAAGACAAGCATTACAAATAAATGAGTATGACAAATAATGTATGAGTATACCTTGTGCTGATTTGAGATAAGTGTCAATCCATTCCCATTAGGCATGCCAATATCTTCCCCATGTAATTCTAAAAACCATGTCCAGTTATCCTTATTCTCAACATTCACAATTGCCTAAGCAATAGGAAAAATATGATTGTTGCCATCCCTTCCAATTGTAGTTAAAATTTCACCAACATTTGGTTTCTTTAAAAAGCAACCATCTAATGCAATTACAGGCCTAAACCCCAATACAAATCCCCTTTTCAATTCACTGAAACAAGAATAGAACCTATCAAAGTATGTCTTATCATCTGGATTAACAGTCACACCTAGCTTAACTGTAGAACCCTCATTTGAATCCAATATTGCCTTACCATATGACCTAATCATAGCATAATGTTCATCAGTGGTTGCCTGGCCTTCCTTTAAATCAAACTTTTTGGCATTTCTACATTGACCAGGGCTAATTGTGCATTTGTATTTATTAATCACTAAGTCAGCAATCTCATGTAGTTTGATTTATGGATTCTGCCTAATCTTGTTTCCAAACTGTTTGCCAATCCATTTGTAGTTCACTAAACTCTCATACTTAAAACTCCTAACACATGTATGCTTGTTAGTCATAGAGATTACCTAGAATAATTTTTCTGTAACCATTTGCTTACCATAACATCTGAATGGGCATTGACCATGCTCATCTCTACCAGCACTTAGATATTTGATCCATTTCCTTTGCTTACCTTTTTCTGCATCTTTTAAACTTTCAGGTTTCAACCCACACCTTGCAATTATCTGATCTTTTGAGCTTCTATAGTACCATAAGGAAAACCCATTTGACAAACCATAAAATGTTGGGCATTACTTGAATTGCTCAGCATTAACATACTTTTCACCAAACTATGAAAATAAAGTTTCATATTTAGTTTTGCATGTGGTACTAATTGATAGGAACTACTCCGTATAAAATAAATTCAATGAATAAAGTATACATGAGGTTTTCTCAGCTTCCAGTGTGTGTGATCATCATGAATTGGAAACTTGTCATCATTTGTTTCCATGATAGTAAATGGATCTGTCAGACCATCAACCCCATGTCTCAACTGATACATCAAGTTATCCATATACTCTTGATGGTCTCTAACAATGTTAGTTTCAACTACATCATACACCCTATTAGGTCTAGAACATCAGCCTCTTGTGTGTTTCTATTTGGCTTACTTGGTGTAGGATTATGTTTTGCCTCAGTCTTTCTTTTCCTAAGTGAAATCAACTCATCCTCACCTTCAGAGAGATAATCTACAGACTTGTCAGAGTATTCACTACCAGAATCATCTTGATCAACAACCTTAAACATTTCTTCCAAATCTATATCACTATCAGAATCATCTTGGTCATTATCAAAAGGGTTTACATTATCCTCAATTACAATACCACTAATCCTCTTCCTATCAGGCTTTCTAGTTTGACCAACATTACCTTCATCTACCATGATACCTTTTCCTTTGTCAACAGTCCTTTTACTCTTGTCAACACACCCATTACCCTTGTCAACACACACTTTAGCCTTGTCAACACTCTCATTACCAGTATCACCATTTCCTGTATCATGGTAACCTACCTTATTCATACTTGCTTCATCCTCAGCCCAAGTAATTAACTCTTCTACAATCATATTACGAGCATCTTTTACTAATGTTTTCCTAGACTGAACCTCATCATCAGAACCATCTACAAACATATTCTCAACATAATAAACATCTAACTCCTAAGGCCCATGTGCTATGTACACATGTATTATCCCATATGATTCAGCATAGTCATACATAGCAAATAAATCTTTGTCATTTTCTATTATTTTAAAACCTTTTTTAAGTTCACATTGAGGCAGATTAAAGAACAACTAATAAAGGGGCTCCTGTGTGCATTCTTTTAAAAACTTACAAGCACTTTCAAAGTCCATTTTTTGGTCCTTATTAACTCTCCATTGATAAACAATTCCATTTTCATACCTGAGTGTCAAGAAATTGAAAGTTCCATCGAAGTGCACATCAAACAACAAAGGCATTTAAAATGCAAATCCCATACTGCAATTTATATAAAATAAATTAAACAATTAATATATTATTATAATTATTATTTAAACAGAACCCTAAAGAAAATACATAAACAAACAATAATTTTGGACAAATCAAAGTGGGAAACTAGTAGTATATCATATATTGTACCTTTTGCATCGATTAATTTAATGATTACACTGAAAATGACAATGAATTGACAATGGTGGTCCAATTTGGTTGTTAGGGTTGTTTTGTCGAACATAGTGGTCCAATTTTAGGACCAGTTGCATATATAAAATTTGTGGTATCAATTATGTAGGTGGAAAGTCTAGGTGGAAATTAATAAAAATGGAAAAAAAACAGCGTGTATTTACCACGTAGAACGGGCAACTTGGGCAGCGTACCAATGCACAGAATAGTCGAAATTTGAAAGTTTCTTACTTTATTAGAAAAAAAATCACTACACAAGATTTCAAAAGGTGTCAAGTTTTGTACAAACAATTTTTCTAAACAACTAGATTTATATATAGAATATGGCCATCTAGCAAGATACCAGGAGGTCGGGATTGCAAAGATTAATTACAAAAAGAGGAACGCTAGTTATCGAACTAGTGGATCCAATTTAGATGAGCCTTTCTTAGCCTACATGATATATACATGAAAGATGATAGCTTGATATATCAAGGATCAACTTCTTAGATGCCGCTCTTATACACGCTTTCTAAAAGCATGCAAAAGTTTTTAAGTTTGTTCGTACTTTTGGATGTGTACGAATTTAATTAGTTAAATTTATAGGTGTGAATTTTCTTATAAATCGTAATGGTTTATAAAAAATTAAGAGATCTAAAAACTTGTAAATCATATTTAACATTTGTTTTAAACTTGTATAACATAAATAAGTCTAACATATTGAACATTTTTATAAGAGTAAATTACACCATTAGTCCTTCTAAGTGTTTTTTGTGGATATAGTCTCCAGAACTGCGAAATTACAGCAAACGACCCAAGTGTCTCGATTTTTCTTTGTTGGGGATCAAAAACACTAACACTCATTAAAAATCTCATTACCTGCAAGAGTATTTTCGTATTTTCGTCATTTTTTGCCCAAACAACCTATAGTAGCAATAGTCCTTGACGTTTCCTATTTTCGAATTCTATAAATACCCTAATTCAAACACATCTCATCCCTTACACCCTCTCTTCACCACTGTTGCCACCGCCACCACCACCACCTTGTTCTTCAACCACTTCAACCCATCGCAATCCGAAACATGCTACCACAACAATCTAAAATGCCACAACACCACCACGCCAACACCGCCATCACTACTGCCTTATTCTTCAACTCACAATTAAACACGCTAGCACAACGATCCAAAATGCCACAACACCACAACTGCTGCCACTACCACGTTACCACAACAATAGAAAACGACACCATACCACCATCACCGCTACACCACTACATCAATTGAAAACACCACCATACCACCACCCCTATTTAATAACATACAAAACCCATTGCATCCAAAACCTAATCGAAATCCAAAACCCAATCTGTAGAACCCTGTAAAAATTTCTTGTAATTAAATCGTTAATAAATAAATAATCCTTCGTTATCGTTTCTAATTCCCATTTTCTCGGAAAAATTTGAAATTTTTCTTATTATATTATTTTGGCGATTTTCACAAAATAATATAATTCACGAAATGACAGAATTAATCCTCGACACGTTACACGAAACCTAAACTTTTCATTTAATCCTAAACCTAAATCCTAATCCTAATTATATTTAGTAAATATAATTAAATTTCCTAATTACCTAATTAATCCAACCGGACCCTTAATTACTTTCGGCCCAACACCCTTCGTCCACTATTCATAAGCCCATGAAACTAAGCCCAACTTCCAATTTAATAAGTTTTCATCCGATCGACAAGTTCAAGTACTCTCCAAAACACCTCGTTTATTTCTAAATTTTACACACGATGTACATATTTTATTTTCTCATCTCTTAAACCTACTAGCCAACTATTAGTGTGTCAATTCTCACGTCCATACGTTGAGTTTTGATAGTTTTTAAAAGGCAAAGTATTCGACCATTGCAAACCCAAATCGATTTGCAAATTATTCAAAACTAAACCGTTTTGAATCCCGTTTGATTCTAATCGTTCCTAATAATATTCCTGAGATGATTTTATGCTCAAATGTTAAAGATGATCATGTATAAACAAGTAGTGTATGATTTTGTAAATCGTATATATGGAAACATACATAGTCGACATGGGTATGAATCACCCCAACATTTCCCTTCTTTTGTGCTCTCACAACACCCTCTAAACCAATATATAATTGCACCTAGGAGCTAGTTACTGACATGCAAATAGTATACGAAGAATTCACATTGAAATTTTCTACTAACGTTATATATATTAGTAATATATGTACGTACTTGCATGCATCTTGCTCTTATTCATTTCCAAACTCTTTCACTGCATTATTTCGACCTTCAAAACCATTCTCACAAGACCTACAAGTCGTTGGTATATTATTGGAAGCAAGGAAAGGAAATCGGGTTTAATATTTATAGTATAACGTTTGGGTTATATTGGAAACGTGATTTTCTTGTGTTCCTTTCTATCACTCTCGACTCTTGATCACCTCTAAGGTGTTTGTAAGTCTACTCTACTCGTTTCCATTCCAAGTTACACGTTAATATTTAGTCATGCACCATGTTTTGTTGTTTCGAACGTATATCACTTTGCACATGTATCACACGTATATATTTATTTTTAGTACACGAAACGTGATTTGCCTCTATTTTGGAAGGCCTAGGAATCACGTAGCACACAAAATTCACTTTAGTTGTAACGTTATAAGCATTTCACGCATACATTTCAAACCATGTCCATCGATGGAAATTTATCAAAAACACTTAGTAAATATTAACAAGTTTTCAAAATATATACCGATTCAAACATGCCACAAAACACGCGTATAACATTGAATTTCATTTAACGATAGTACTATATTATTTCACGACACCATAGACCACCTAGAAAACTAACATTTTCATGTACACGACTTGTAAAAATAATCACGTCTTGATACTATACTCGATCCATTTTGAATCGACACAAACCAGTTTTCAAAACCAAACTTATTACTAAAAACCTTATGTTTGTCGAGTGGGCTTAATCCAAGCCCATTAAGCATTTAAAATCCGTAAGCCCACTGGGCCCATATGAAATGTTTTTAGAATCATAAACATGACCCAAAGCCAAGCCCAAAACTTTTTCCATGCCCTCGCCTCCAAAACTCTTAACGGGCCTATTATTGTTTCATTAAGTGGCCCATAAGCTAAAAAAAAATAAGCTTTTAAATAAATAAGCAATTAAAATAAGCTTGTTACTTACTAAATAAGCTTCGGAAATTTTTAGAAAAGTTTTATAATTATTTTTACAAAATTGGACTAAAAATGTAACGCGACGACACCTAGAGGGACTAAATGTGAAAATATTGAAAATAAAGGACTAAACCTGTAAATACAGAAATATAAGGGTAAAATGTGATAAAAAATTAATATTCTAAGGTTAGTATTGATTATTGGACAAAGTAGAGGACTAGTTGAAAAATATATAAAAAGGACTAACGGTGTAACGCAAGTATCGTTAGTGTAAAAATGTTAAAATTGGAAAAGGAGACAAAGACTAAACATAACTTATTTATCATTCTTATTTATTTTTTATTTTTGTGAATTTATTTCATATTACGTTTAAACTTTATTTTGTTATATATATATATATATATATATATATATATATATATATATATATATATATATATATATATATATATATATATATATATATATATATATATATATATATTAATTAATGTAACGTTAATAATATATATAACGATATTTAAAAAGTTAACATTTTACTTACGATTAAAAAGGAAAAACTTCGATGGATAATTTAAAAATTATATTTTGTCATATCATGTATATCACAAGATTTTCACTGCACATCACTTATTCGTTATAACGAATATCTAATATTCGTTATTTCTTAGTAATTACCGAATAGTATTTAGTCAAGTTCTTAGATAAATTTATTTATCAGGTTGTGTTTCGTAGCCGTTTTCATAAATTCGTCCGACTTTATTTTCTTCGTTTTCAGTATCAATCAAGGTGAGTCATAGCCTCACATTTACTTATTTTCAAAACTCCGTGAGGGGGATACATGTTACATATAGATCGCAAGTATTTTTCTGTATGCTTTCCTGACTGATATATGCCTAAGTTAGCTATTGCCAAAAGACCCTTATTCATGAGCCATTAATCACTGAGGTGAACGCGAATATAATGAATAGATCTATTTAAGGTTTGACTGCCTGTCCCATTAATACTTGACGGAATGCCATTATGCATGTGGTTAGTCGTATTAGTCGTGATAATTATATTTGAGTAAAAATAGGAACTGGCAAATCACCTATTACACGAGGGCAAATTTATCATTGATTTGATAAACACCCGCCGTTTATGGTATTTGTTAACGTTTGCGTGTCATGAGACTTAGAGCAATATATGCACTGCAATATCAATATTTTCAAACTGATTGTATTTTCCAATACAATCTTACTTGTGTATCAAAATGATTATTAAATTCAAACTCTATGATTTCACTCAACATTTTTGTTGACTTTTAAGCATGTATCTCAGGTATTTAGCAGGGGAAGCAAGCATGGAACGGGCGGCAGAAATCTTCAAAACATGTTTTCTTTATTTCAATAATGATGTAAAATAAATGATGTTTGATTTAGTTCAAAACATCAAGACTTTTATAATACTCTGATAAGGACCTCTTGTATGTTGAATTTTTATAAATGAAATTATGTTTTAAAACGTCTCTTTCGAGCCGTTTTCTATCATTATGACTTCGATCCTCACCGTAACACCCTAATTACTATTCCGCTGCCGCATTTCAAATTAGGGGGTGTTACAGATTGGTATCAGAACCATAGTTATAGAGAACTAAATGTTTTCAAACAGTGAACTATAACCACACTTTCAAATAAATTAAATTTACATCATATAAAATTTTGCCTGCCGTACCTGCTTGCTACCGTACTCCGTAAGTTAATCATTTAGCTATGACATTTTGATTTTGATATGTTAGAATTTTGTATTCTTCGATGATAATAAATTCTTATTCTGCGCTATTTATGAATTGTTACAGTATTGTTTCAATATGAGTATGTTCGACTCCGACTCTGATATTTCCGTCGCGTTCGTTACTTCGCCTGTTTATCGTTCTACTTTTGTACTTGACGCCGTTTCCCAAGAAACAGAACCCTTCGAGCAAGACGAAATTGCTACAACACCTGAGAATCCCAATGCTTTTGTTTTATTGACACCATTACCACGTCATGATTTCAATTCATATGCACCAGATCACCTACTCAATCTTTTTAGCCAAACTTACCCATATATTTTTCACCCAAGAGAACAAATCCCTGAAGAAGACATACCTACATCCAGCCGCCTTCGTATTTCTGATTCTATTCCTCCACTTTCACCATCATTACCCTATCCGCCTGGTTTTACTCCCCCAGCTCATATCAATGAAACTGCCGAGAGTGCTAGGATGGAAATTCCCTCTACCCTTTCACCTTCTGTAGTAGTGATGCGATTGGAGCATCACGAAGATCAGATAGACTCACTTCTTCAGATGATTGATTATTCATCTTTCGATCATTCAGAGACTACCCACAACACCTTACATAACCTTATAGCCGATAGGATAGAGTTGCAGTAGGGGTTAGCTCAGATACATTCGGATATCTCTGAGACACGTTTTTTCGCGATATCATTGCGAAGAGAGGGACAGAACCGTACTTGGGAAGCCCAGCTTGCACACTGAAGAGCAGATACATTGGAAAACATCGTAGGAGATATGAAGATTCAACATCATACCGAGATGCAAGAGCTCCGAATTCAGATCTTAGAGATGGGAGGACATGTGGATATACCTAATCATTAGAGGCATTTAGTATTTGTACTAGTAATAAGGCATTCAAGCCTGCCGCATGTGGCATTTAATAAGCTTGTATCGTTTTGTTATAACAACTCAACTGATTAAGTTATTAATGTTATGTTGTTGGTTTTGATATTACTATATAAAAATGTTAACTTATGCTTATGGTTGTTCATGTGTATTAAAAATGCATCTAACATATCGGAATGATTATGATTGTTGTATCGAAATAAAAACTACATATGGTGCCCAATTATTATTAAGACTCATAAATATTCTTTTCCCTACTTCACAAGAACCTTTAAACAAGTTGTTGTTTAAAATTCTAAATGCTATATTTTGTGTTATTAATAGAAAAATGGAGCATGCAAGTAGCGAAAACTCTAACCCGGAAGTGATCATGACCCCCACTGAGGTTCAAAGAATGATTGCTGAGGGAATATCTGCAGCTCGTGAAGCGGATCGTTTGAATAATACCAATGGTGCAAATCGTGAATCTAATATAGTTACTCCACGTAATTGTACATACAAGGATTTCATGACTTGCAAGCCAACAAACTTCAAAGGAATTGAAGGGGTGACTGAAATGGCCCATTGGTTTGAGCATACTGAGACAGTCTTCAAGAGGAGTGGTTGTTCTGAGAATAGCAAAGTTACCTTTGCTACAGGAACTCTTCAAGGAGAAGCACTATCGTGGTGGAACGCTACTGCGAATGCTATGGGTCCAGATGAAGCTTTCAGACTTTCGTGGAATGAGTTGAAAAATAAAATGCTTAAGAAATATTGTCCAAGGACAGAGATCAGGAAGCTAGAGGATGAATTTCATCAGCTAGTAGTAAGGTACAATGACCTGAAGACATACGACAGAAAGTTTCTGGAGTTGTCGGTGCTGTGCCCAACTATAGTACCCGATGTTGAACAAGCATTGGAGAAATATGTGGAAGGACTGCCACCATCCATTGAAGGGGATGTTACCTCATCGAATCCAAAGACAGTAGAAGAAGCTATGGGACTTGCACAGAGATTGTTAACCCGGGTGATCAAAAGAGGTTCTACCTCCGTGATCAATGAGCATAAGAGAAGTGCTGACAACCGTGGGAATAACAATAGCAACAACCGCAGCTACAACAACAGTTACAGTGGTAACCGGAGCTACAACAACAACAACAATCAAAGCAGTAACCGCAACAGAGATCAACAGCAGAACCGTAGTAATCATCATCAACAACAGAATCGTCGGCAAGAAGCTACCAGAGCTTATGCAGCAGTGCCTGCAGAAAGTAAAGGTTATGCCGGAACTCTACCTCCATGTAACAAGTGCAACATGCATCACACTGGAGCATGTAAGGCTGCTTGTGGCAATTGTAGAAGAATTGGTCATATGACAAGGGACTGTCGAGCGACTGGAGCCAACACACAACCGATAGCAGTAAAGTGCCATGGTTGTGGAGAAGTTGGACATTACAGAACTCAATGTCCGAAAATTGCCAATAATGTTGCCCGAGGAAGAGCGTATGTACTTGGTGATGGGAACACAACGCAGAATTCTGATGTTGTTACGGGTACGTTCCTATGAAATCAACAAGATGCTAAGATATTATTTGATTCAGGAGCAGATAAAAGTTTTGTGTCTATTTCGTTTGCCGCAATTCTAAATATTACTCCTGTAGAATTAGATACTATCTATGAAATAGAATTAGCAGATGGAAATATTCTAAGTACCAATACCCTAATCGAAAACTGCACCTTAACCCTTCTAAATAAATCTTTCCCTATCAATCTTATGCCCATCCAATTGGGAAGTTTTGATGTCATCATTGGTATGGATTGGTTATCTAAACACCGTGCCAGAATAATTTGTGACGAGAAAATCATCCAAATTCCATTCGACGGTGAAACCTTAATCATCCAAGGTGATAAACCTAAAACTTCTTTCAATATTATTTCGTACGCCAAGACGATGAAATACATAAGCAAAGGATGCCATGTATTTCAAATCCAAGTAACGGGAGGAGAAACAAAAGAAAAGAAGAAACAAATTGATGAAGTGTCAGTTGTAAGAGAATTTTCTGATGTATTTCCCGAAGACTTACCTGGAATCCCACCAACCCGTCAAGTAGAATTCCGAATCGATTTAGTGCCTAGAGCAGCACCAGTTGCAAAAGCACCATATCGATTAGCACCCTCCGAAATGAAAGAATTATCTTAACAGTTGAAAGAACTATCAGATAAAGGTTTCATTCAACCAAGTTCATCCCCTTGGGGAGCACCAATCCTATTCGTCAAAAAGAAAGATGGAACGTTCCGAATGTGTATCGATTACAGAGAGTTGAACAAACTCACGGTGAAGAATCGATATCCATTGCCAAGGATCGACGATCTATTTGACCAATTACAAGGATCAAGTGTTTACTCAAAAATTGATCTAAGATCAGGATATCATCAATTAAGAGTTAGGGAAGAGGACATTCCCAAGACAGCTTTTCGAACGCGATATGGACATTATGAATTTCAAGTGATGCCATTTGGTCTTACCAATGCACCAACTGTATTCATGGATTTAATGAACCGAGTATGCAAGCCATACTTGGATAAATTCGTTATTGTGTTCATTGATGATATTTTAATCTATTCGCGCAACAAAGAAGAGCATGCCGAACACTTAAGGACTATTTTAGAGTTACTTAAGAAAGAAAAGTTGTACGCTAAGTTTTCCAAATGTGATTTTTGGATTTCTACCGTTCAATTTTTAGGCCATATCATCAACAACAAAGGTATCCATGTAGATCCCGCGAAAATAGAAGCAGTTAAAGGTTGGACGTCACCCACCTCCCCAACCGAGATTCATCAATTCTTATGTCTCGCTGGTTATTACCGGAGATTCATAGAAGGTTTTTCAAAGATTGCAAAACCATTGACGAAACTAACCCAGAAGAACAAGAAGTATATCTGGAAAAGAAGCAAGAGTCAGCATTTCAACTGCTGAAACAGAAGCTTTGTGAAGCACCAATATTAGCATTACCGGAAGGCAATGAGGACTTTGTAGTGTATTGTGACGCATCTCATCATGGTCTAGGTGCGGTACTAATGCAAAGAGACAAAGTTATAGCCTATGCTTCACGACAACTGAAGAAGAATGAAGAAAACTACACCACTCATGATCTAGAATTAGGAGCAGTAGTTTTGCTCTTAAGATATGGAGACATTACCTATATGGTACAAAGTGTACGGTTTTCACCGATCACAAGAGTCTACAGCATATACTAGATCAGAAGGAGCTAAACATGAGGCAAAGAAGATGGTTAGAATTACTCAATGACTACGACTGTGAAATTCGTTACCACCCTGGTAAAGCGAATGTAGTAGCCGATGCGTTGAGTAGAAAAGATAGAATTAAACCTCTTAGAGTTCGATCTCTAAGAATGACAATTCATTCGCCACTTCCAGCTCAAATCATCAAAGCTCAAATGGAAGCTCTATAAGAAGAAAACCGGCAATATGAGAAAATTGACAGAAGGTCAAACCTGGAAGATCAGGTTGAAAGAATGCCAAATAATGAAAAAGAATTTGTGAGAAGAAATGATGGAATGTTATGTTTTAAGGAAAGATATTGGATTCCTCTCTTTGGAGGTATTCGAGACCTTATCATGCATGAATCTCATAAATCTAAATATTCTATTCATCCCGGTTCCAATAAGATGTACCAAGATATTAAGAAGAATTATTGGTGGCCAAATATGAAAGCTGATATCGCCGAGTACGTTGGTAAATGTTTAACCTGCTCTAGAGTAAAAGCAGAGACTCAGAAACCATCAGGATTACTCATGCAACCAGAAATTCCTGTCTGGAAATGGGAACGAACCACAATGGATTTTATTACCAAATTACCAAAGACTTCGACCGGATTAGACACAATCTGGGTTATCATCGATCGATTAACCAAGTCTGCACATTTTCTACCAATCAAGGAAACTGACGTGATGGAAACACTCGCTTAGTTCTATTTTAAGGAAATTGTGATTAGACATGGGGTACCAATATCTATTATTTCTGATAGAGATAGCCGATTCACATCAAGATTTTGGGAATCGCTACAGAAATCTCTTGGTACTAGGTTAGATATGAGCATCGCTTATCATCCGCAAACCGATGGACAAAGTGAGAGAACAATCCAAACCTTGGAAGACATGCTCCGAGCATGTGTGATTGATTTCGGAAAAGGTTGGGATAGACACTTGCCATTAGTTGAATTCTCGTACAATAACAGCTACCATGCCAGCATAAAGGCTGCACCTTTTGAGGCACTGTATGGAAGGAAGTGCAGATCACCAATCTGTTGGACAGAAGTTGGTGATTTGCAACTCACCGGACCAGAGCTAATACATGATACTACAGAGAAGATATTCCAAATCAAGCAACGCTTACAAGCTGCTCGTGACAGACAGAAGAGTTATGCTGATGTCAGGAGAAAGCCTATGGAATTTCAAGTAGGAGACAAAGTCATGTTGAAGGTTTCGCCATGGAAAGGAATGATTCACTTTGGAAGACGTGGAAAGTTAAATCCGAGGTACATTGGACCTTTCAAAATTCTGGAGAGAATTGGTTCAGTTGCTTATAAGTTAGAACTTCCGAAAGAACTTAGTAGGGTACATCCTACGTTTCACGTATCACAACTCAAGAAATGTTTATCTGACGAAACTCTCGTCATTCCACTAAAAGAGATTAGATTGGACGACAAACTAGTGTTCACAGAAGAGCCTGTGGAAATAATGGATAGAGAGATAAAACAACTCAAACAGAATCGTATCCCCATTGTGAAAGTAAGATGGGACTCTAAGCGAGGACCGACTTACACATGGGAAAGAGAAGATAGATTCCGTGAGAAATATCCACACTTATTTTCATAGAACACACTTGTTAGATTTCTTAAAATCGAATTTCGGGACGAAATTCAGAATGACAAGTGGGTACTGTAGAACCCTGTAAAGATTTCTTGTAATTAAATCGTTAATAAATAAATAATCCTTCGTTATCGTTTCTAATTCCCATTTTCTCGGAAAAATTTGAAATTTTTCTTATTAAATTATTTTGGCGATTTTCACAAAATAATATAATTCACGAAATGACGGAATTAATCCTCGACACGTTACACGAAACCTAAACTTTTCATTTAATCCTAAACCTAAATCCTAATCCTAATTATATTTAGTAATTATAATTAAATTTCCTAATTACCTAATTAATCCAACCGGACCCTTAATTACTTTCGGCCCAACACCCTTCGTCCACTATTCATAAGCCCATGAAACTAAGCGCAACTTCCAATTTAATAAGTTTTCATCCGATCGACAAGTTCAGGTACTCTAAAAAACACCTCGTTTATTTCTAAATTTTACACACGACATATGTATTTTATTTTCTCATCTCTTAAACCTACTAGCCAACTATTAGTGTGTCAATTCTCACGTCCATACGTTGAGTTTTAATATGTTTTTAAAAGGCAAAGTATTCGACCATTGCAAACTCAAATCGATTTGCAAATTATTCAAAACTTAACCGTTTTGAATCCTGTTTGATTCTAATCGTTCCTAATAGTATTCCAGAGATGATTTTATGCTCAAATTTGTTAAAGATGATCATGTATAAACAAGTAGTGTACGATTTTGTAAATCGTATATATGGAAACATACATAGTCGACATGGGTATGAATCACCCCAACATTTCCCTTCTTTTGTGCTCTCACAACACCCTCTAAACCAATATATAATTGCACCTAGGAGCTAGTTACTGACATGTAAATAGTATACGAAGAATTCACATTGAAATTTTCTACTAACGTTATATATATTAGTAATATATGTACGTATTTGCATGCATCTTGCTCTTATTCATTTCCAAACTCTTTCACTGCATTATTTTGACCTTCAAAACCATTCTCACAAGACCTACAAGTCGTTGGTATATTATTGGAAGCAAGGAAAGGAAATCGGGTTTAATATTTATAGTATAACGTTTGGGTTATATTGGAAACGTGATTTCTTGTGTTCCTTTCTATCACTCTCGACTCTTGATCACCTCTAAGGTGTTTGTAAGTCTACTCTACTCGTTTCCATTCCAAGTTACACGTTAATATTTAGTCATGCACCATGTTTTGTTGTTTCGAACGTATATCACTTTGCACATGTATCACACGTATATATTTATTTTTAGTACACGAAACGTGATTTGCCTCTATTTTGGAAGGCCTAGGAATCACGTAGCACACAAAATTCACTTTAGTTGTAACATTATAAGCATTTCACGCATACATTTCAAACCATGTCCATCGATGGAAATTTATCAAAAACACTTAGTAAATATTAACAAGTTTTCAAAATATATACCGATTCAAACATGTCACAAAACACGCGTATAACATTGAATTTCATTTAACGATAGTACTATATTATTTCACGACACCATAGACCACCTAGGAAACTAACATTTTCATGTACACGACTTGTAAAAATAATTACGTCTTGATACTATACTCGACCCTTTTTGAATCGACACAAACCAGTTTTCAAAACCAAACTTATTACTAAAAATCTTATGTTTGTCGAGTGGGCTTAATCCAAGCCCATTAAGTATTTAAAATTCGTAAGCCCACTGGGCCCATATGAAATGTTTTTAGAATCATAAAAATGACCCAAAGCCAAGCCCAAAACTTTTTCCATGCCCTCGCCTCCAAAACTCTTAACGGGCCTATTATTGTTTCGTTAAGTGGCCCATAATCTAAAAAAATAAGCTTTTGAATAAATAAGCAGTTAAAATAAGCTTGTTACTTACTAAATAAGCTTCGGAAATTTTTAGAAAAGTTTTATAATTATTTTTACAAATTTGGACTAAAAATGTAACGCGACGACACCTAGAGGGACTAAATGTGTAAATATTGAAAATAAAGGACTAAACCTGTAAATACAGAAATATATGGGTAAAATGTGATAAAAATTAATATTCTAAGGTTAGTATTGATTATTGGACAAAGTAGAGGACTATAGTTGAAAAATATATAAAAAGGACTAACGGTGTAACGCAAGTATCGTTAGTGTAAAAATGTTAAAATTGGAAAAGGAGACAAAGACTAAACATAACTTATTTATCATTCTTATTTATTTTCAATTTTTGTGAATTTATTTCATATTACGTTTAAACTTTATTTTGTTTATATATATATATATATATATATATATATATATATATATATATATATATATATATATATATATATATATATATATTAATTAACGTAACGTTAATAATATATATAACGATATTTAAAAAGTTAACATTTTACTTACGATTAAAAAGGAAAAACTTCGATGGATAATTTAAAAATCATATTTTGTCATATCATGTATATCACAAGATTTTCACTGCACATCACTTATTCGTCATAACGAATATCTAATATTCGTTATTTCTTAGTAATTACCGAATAGTATTTAGTCAAGTTCTTAGATAAATTTATTTATTAGGTTGTGTTTCGAAGCCGTTTTCATAAATTCGTCCGACTTTATTTTCTTCGTTTTCAGTATCATTCAAGGTGAGTCATAGCCTCACATTTACTTATTTTCAAAACTCCGTGAGGGGGATACATGTTACAAATAGATCGCAAGTATTTTTCTGTATGCTTTCCTGACTGATATATGCCTAAGTTAGCTATTGCCAAAAGACCCTTATTCATGAGCCATTAATCACTGAGGTGAACGCGAATATAATGAATAGATCTATTTAAGGTTTGACAGCCTGTCCCATTAATACTTGACGGAATGCCATTATGCATGTGGTTAGTCGTATTAGTCGTGATAATTATATTTGAGTAAAAATAGGAACTGACAAATCACCTATTACACGAGGGCAAATTTATAATTTATTTGATAAACACCCGCCGTTTACGGTATTTGTTAACGTTTGCGTGTCATGAGACTTAGAGCAATATATGAACTGCAATATCAATATTTTCAAACTGATTGTATTTTCCAATACAATCTTACTTGTGTATCAAAATGATTATTAAATTCAAACTCTATGATTTCACTCAACATTTTTGTTGACTTTTAAGCATGTATCTCAGGTATTTAGCAGGGGAAGCAAGCATGGAACGGGCGGCAAAAATCTTCAAAACATGTTTTCTTTATTTCAATAATGATGTAAAATAAATGATGTTTGATTTAGTTCAAAACATCAAGACTTTTATAATACTCTAATAAGGACCTCTTGTATGTTGAATTTTTATAAATGAAATTTTGTTTTAAAACGTCTCTTTCGAGCTGTTTTCTATCATTATGACTTCGATCCTCACCGTAACACCCTAATTACTATTTCGCTGCCGCATTTCAAATTAGGGGGTGTTACACAATCGAAATCCAAAACCCAAACACAATTTGAAACCCAATCGAAATCCAAAACCCAATCACACTCCAAAAGACATATAAAAACACACATTACATTAATCTAAATAACATGAGAATATATTATTAAAAAATACCTTACATAAATATAAAACATACATTCATCATCATATTTTATGCATCTAAATAATTTTAGCCTTGATTTGATCGTTTACTTTGTCCACCAAAGCAACCAAATCTGGAAAAAAAATCTCGTAGTCTTTGTCAAATTCTTTTTTTTAACAAAAATCTTAATAAAAGCATGTTTAGCATGCTACAATCAGTTCTGTTTTAGCTTTGCTTGAATTTTAGAATATCAAATTTGTTTTGATAATCACTTGACGACGATGATTATCCTTTTCAACTTGTTTCATTACTTTGACTTTAATTTCCTTGTTGGTATAAGGAAATGAATAATCTATTACTTTTATTTGTTTTTTTTGATGGTGGTGATGAATTGAATTAATTTGTGTGGTATGATGTGTTAAATTGTTTTGTAATTATAGATGTTTATTTGGAAGTAGAGTTGAAACACGGTAACAAAAATATTTCAATAAGTATTTCCTTGTATTCGAGAGTGAAGTGTTTGAAAATGTCTAAAAGATATTGTTTCGCCTTGTCTATTCACGTTCATTATACCTGAATATATAGATGATTACATAGGGTTTACAAGCTATACAAAGAATGGGCCATGGGCCTAATATTACAAATATAGGATGTGTACAGGTTGTTTACTACAAGATATGATACTTCTAATACACCCCTTCAGTTTGAGCGGGAGGTCTTCGAACACTCAAACTGGACCAAAAATCAGCAAACAAGGGGTAAGGAAGTCCCTTAGTAAATATGTCAGCATACTGATATCTAGAGGGAACATGTAGGACTTGTATAAGGCTGGTAGCAACTTTATCGCGAACAAAATGAATATCAATCTCTATGTGCTTCATACGTTGGTGTTGAAATGGGATGGCAGACATATAAATAACACTAACATTGTCACAATATACCAGTGTAACAGTAAACAAAGGGGCCTGGAGTTCGCACAGTAGATTCTGTATCTATGCAGTTTCAGCAATGACATTGGTAACCTCACTGTATTTAGCCTCGGCACTAGAACGAGACAAAGTGTGCTGGCTTTTAGAAGACCATGATAAGAGGTTATCACTAAGAAACACACGATAGTTGGAGGTAGAACGACGTGTTACAGGGCAAATAGCCTAGTCAACATCTGTACAAGAAATGAGTTGTGATGTCAATGACTGATACAACTTTAGACCAAGATCTGTAGTGCCACAAACATAGCGCAATACATGCTTAAGAGCAGCAAGGTGAAGCTCTTGGGGATCATGCATGTATAGGCATAACTGTTGAACAACATATGAAAAGTCCGGCCATGTAAATGTGAGATACTGAAGTGCTCTTTCAAGGCTAGGATAAAAGGGTTGGGTCACTGACTGGGGGGGGGGGGGCATCGGGTCCAAGCTTCTACTCAGTGTTGTCTAGGGTCTTGCACGGGTTGCATTTGAGCATGTTGGCCCTCTCAAGAATTTCCGTGGCGTACTTTGATTATGATAAGAACATGCCTGTGGGAGTGCGAGTAGCTAAAAAATGAAGGAAATAATTAAGAGGTCCAAGGTCAGTCATAGAGAATTCACTGTGCAAAGAAGATACGATACACTATAACAGTCCTATAAAGAATCGATGAGAATGATGTCGTCATCTTATAGTAATAAATAAGCAGAGTCAGACCCTCTATGAAATATAAACAATGACGAGTCAGTTTTGCTATAATGGAAACCAAATAGAGTAGCCAAGCCCACAAAACACTGAAACCATGCCCGAGGTGCTTGTTTCTGGCCATATAATGATTTTTGCAAATGATAAACATAATCTGTGTTGAAGCAACATTATCAAGATCTCCTAATGTTTTAATGATGAAAAATAAACATACGAAACACATAAAATATCAAACGGTAGTCAAATTCCCCGGAGCCCATATCTGCTCCTGGCGCGCTGTCCGCGCGACAACGCGCGAGTGATGCGCCAGGCCACTGTATGGCTCTGGGCGAAATTTGAAAGTCGGCTTTCCCCTTACCCGACAAATGTGAATCTTTCAATACAGGTATGAATATGTTATGTACTCAATTGAGAACACTCGAAACGAGTTTTGGGATTAGAGAGATCCAACTTTTAAAGCACCCATTTACGGGAAAACGCCAACTCACGTTTTCTAACTATCGCCACTAGCCAAGGCTTTTCTAAACTTAGGGAGCTTATATACTTTACGTAACATCATGTGAAAGCATCCATATGCTCATATCCCGTGCTTACGTCTTATCTAATTACGTAACGGATTCACTCCCTTATTGGTCAAACTAAGTCAAAGGTCACTTTGCGTAAACGCATCCTTTCCCACTTGGGTTATGCTCTACATCAAGGCAAAACACTTAACTTGCTTGAACCAAGGTATTAGTTAAGAACGTCGAGTCGTGGAAAGTCACGAGATATGAAACTATGGATTCTCGACATTGTGTTACTTGAACTTATAAGTAACCTATGATTTTCTCAACTCATAATCTTAATTGTCTAAACTTTTCTTCTTAATGACATATAGATTATTTCTTAATCTTCCTCTTAATCTCATTTTAAAAAAGTAAACAAAACCAAATCTCCCACAATCCTTCCCAAATATCCCTCTCCAAGATTCTCTTACAACATTCCCTAACACTCTCTTACAATGTGTACCTTGTGTCTCCCCATACTCACACACAACCTTCACATACTCCCACACAACCTTCACATACTCCCACACAATATTCTCCCAATCTACCAACTTCCCATATAATCTTTATACACACACTTATAGACCTTGTGTACACACACTTGATTTCAAAATACACACAATACTCTCACAACCATCTCTTCTCTACACACACTAGCCAACTCACCATATCTTACCATATCCAACCCATATATTCTCTTACACAAATCTCTTACATATTCCCTTATACCCTTTCAAATCCCATCCATACAACTCATCACCTCCTCTCTAATTCAACACATGGGATTTAATTTGAAATTCAAAAGAGGCTCCATTTGATCCTAGCCATCCATTTCAAATAAACACATCTCAACCCTCCATATTTCCCACATGCCAAATAGTTTGAAATTCAAAAGAGGCTCCCTTTGATCTCCACCATCCATTTCAAATAAAACCATCTCAACCCTCCATCTCATTCTTTCCCCAAGCAAAGGAATATACCTTTGGAATATTCTATCTCTAACCTAACCATGGTTACTTTCTAACCCAACCTCACACACTCTTCCCTATGGAGGAATATCCCATGGAATATTCTCTTCTCTATTATGCCATGTGAGGAATATCATTTCTACCCCTACCAAATTACCCTTTCTACTCTTATAACCTTGGTATTTGGTTTTCTCATAAACACTTCACAAAACCTTTTCCAAATTGGCTATTTGAGTTGGTAAACCTTAGATTGATTAATGTTAAGGTTTAGTATGAAGTACAATTGGGGGTTTAGCAAGGATAGGTATTTATAAGATCCAACACCCACCACTTGGGATTATTCACAGACGCCTGGCGCGCTGTCCATGCGTCGACGCGTGGGTGATGCGCCGGCCTCGGTAAATTAATCCCATGTTTGGGACTTGGCCGATAAATACCTCCCTTGCTTCTTGTATTCCTCACCCCTTGCCATTACTCTTTCTCTCTACATTCTTTCTCTCTAAACACTCTCAAATCTCTCTATCTCTAATCTTGTGTTCTTGATTCTCACTCTAACATCTTTGAAAGAACACATCTCCTTGCAAGGGAAGAATCACAAGAACTTAATCCACTCTTGTGATTGTGTCGAGGGTCTTCTTCCTTATACCCTTTATATTACAATCGAGTCTCTAGGTTAGGTTAGGGCTTGGTTGAACAAACACTTATTCATTCATTCAATTGTTTTTGGTGACCAAGCCTAGATCATTAGGGATCTAGTTGGGGTTTTATACTTCTGGTGGGAGGTCTTGGTAGTGGTCTTGATGACCCTTAGGTGAAGTCGAATCACGAGATTCTTTAGGGTGGTTTCCGAGGGCGGAATACCGTGGTAGTAACTCCTTCTTTGTGAGCATCGATATTGTTGAATATCGGTGGAGTGAATTGTAACAGTTTGTAGTCCCTCAAAAGGATTATACTAGTGAATAGTATCAGAGTCGCGGATTCGCAACTGGACGTACGGATGGTATAAACCCCTCATCTCGAACCAGTATATATCGTGGTGTTCTTTACTAGCTTTATATACTTGTGATTGTGTTTGTGGTTGTTCTTACTTAGACCACTTGGTTGTCTTCGTGGCTTAAAGTTTTTGAACGTTCTAAAAGGCCGAAGAAACTGTATTCACCCCCTTCTACGGTTCTACAATTGGTATCAGAGAGGAATACTCAAGTTTTTGAGCGTTAAACCCTTCCCGAGAAGTCGTTTTAAGTTAAAAACCTCTTTCCCAAAAATCTAAAATCCTAACTAAGATTTTTGGTAAAGTAGAGTATAGATCCATGGCTCAAGAGAACTATGTTGAGGGGTGTTCTATGCAAAGACCACCTTTGCTAGAAACTGATGGGTTTTGTTTTTGGAAAACCCGGTTTGAGACTTATGTTAGGTCCAAAGATCTTGATTTGTGGGAAATCATCCAAAATGGCAACTTTGAGTTCATGGTGGAAGACTCAGAAACAAAGTTGTTGGTGAAAAAGCCACATTTGGATCTTAATGATGATGAGAGGAGAAAGCCTGGTAAGAATGATGAAGCCAAGGTGTTGATCTATAATGCTCTACCTCGAAGGGAGTTCGAGAGGGTTCATGTTTGCAAGACCGCCAAGGAAATTTGGCACTCTCTCATCATCACTCATCAAGGCAACTCTCAAGTGAAAGATTGTAAGATTGACTTACTTATGCAACAATATGAGAATTTTATGGTCTCGGATGAAGAAACCATTGATAATGGTTACACAAGGTTCAATGCTATTATCACTAGCCTCACGGCTCTAGATCCTAGCTTTTATAACAAGAACCATGTGAGGAAGTTTCTCCGAGCACTTCCAATAAAGTGGAGGCCAAAGGTGACGGCCATAGAAGAAGCCAAGAATTTGGCGGAACTACCTCTTGACAAGCTCATTGGAAACCTCAAGGTCTATGAGATGATTCTTGAGAACGACAAGATGAGTACCATAGACAAAAAGGGGAAGGTTAAGTCTTTGGCTCTTAAGGCTAAAGTCACTAGTACTCAAGCTAGTGATGATAGTGATAATCAAGATGATAGCAATAAAGAAGATGATATGAATGACGAAGAATACAATCTCATGGCTAAGAACTTTCGGAGGTTCTTTAGGAAAGATGGTAACTTTGGTAGAAGAAATAGGTTTGGAAACCGAGATAATGGTGGAAAGAACAACTTTGGGGGAAACCGAAGTAGTGACAACAAGGTTGGTGAAAGCTCAAGATGCACCCAAGGATGCTACAATTGCAGAGAGAAGGGTCACTTCATCAATGAATGCCCTAAGCCTAGAGTGAACAAGGCATTCGTTGGAGGTGTGTGGAGTGATAGTGAAGATGAAGACCAACCAATAAATGAGGCTACGTGTCTTATGGTTTAAGAAAAATTTGAGGTATCTCTAAACTCTTCTTCTTCTTCTAATAACTTAGATATTATCGATTTGCAAAAGGAGAATGAAGAACTAGTTAAGTTTAATGATGATTTTAGAAAAACTTTTGAAAAAGTCATTAAAGAAAAACGTCTTCTTGAACAAGAACGCATTAAGTTAATGAAAGATATTATGAATTTAGAAAAGAAATAAAGACAATAAGGAATTGCAAAGAGGTGGTTGAACCATGTAAAAGATGTGAGAAACTCACACTTGAGGTTGACTCTTTGAATGACAAAGTTTCTAAACTTCAAAAGGAGTCGTTAAGCTTTTCAAAATATAAAAAGAGATCAAATGATTTGGATGACATTTTAAGTCATCAAAAAGTGTCCCAAGATAAGGGAGGTCTTGGATTTTCAAAAATTGGAAAAACGACTCCCATAAGCCTAACAAAACGAATTTGTAAAGGCTAAATAAAATGAGGTCCCAAAAATCCCTGAGGCTGACTCGTCAACGCGCCATCAGCGCGCCAGGCCTCTGAGGAAAATTGGATCTTCATCAAACAATGTCATTAAACCAATTACTCCTCAAGCTCCTCTTGTAAGTACTCGAGGTAATCAAGCTCCCATTGCAAGAAGAGAAACCCAAAACAATTTTCTAACTCAAGTTTTCGCAATGGACTTGGATACTCACAACCTCGAGTAAATCATAGACCATTTTTGCCTACACCCAATATGAGATCTTCTACCTCATACAACCAAAGACCATCTTTTCAAAATAACCAAAGAAGAAATTTCTCTAAC